>WAAD01016747.1:80221-95424 GCA_013389945.1 Fregata magnificens
GGGGAGGTTGGTGGGAAATCGCCCACCGGAGGCGGAAAGTTCCACGTTCCTTCCCCGGTTCCCGCTGTTCCCGTGTCTTCGCCTCCCGTCAGCGGGGGAGCGCCTCGATACCCAACGCCGGGATGATGCCCGCGCTCCTCGTCGTTAATTTTCCGACTCTCCTTCTTCTCGACGCATTAAGAAATTACCCGGGTGATGTAATTGCAACCGTCATCCCGATGGAAACGGGATTGTCCCGCCTGACGCCGCCCGGAACGGGAATACCGAAGCGGCGGCGGCTGCCGTTGAAGGCCAAAGTTTGCTTGGGAGGGACGCGAGAGGGGCCGGAGGTCCGTCGTGCCCCCCGCGGCGTGGGCGCGAGGGGCTCGAGCGGCTTTTCACCACGTTCAGGAAGTTTGATCGCATTTAAAGGAAAAAGAATGACGTTCGTTCTTTCTCCGACTCGTTGACTTCGTTGGGATGGAAATAACGATATGGCAAAACCAGCCTGGAAACGAACGGAATTGAGCATCTTCTGGTGCGTTCTCCTTGCCCCGGAGCTGCGTCTGGCCCTGATTGGCGCGGTGTAATTACACGTAATTACACGCTTCGCTTCCTCGGCGTGCGCGAGGTGGGCAGCCCCCGCCACGAGGCGCTTTGGGAGAAGGTGGAGACTTACGGAGCGGGTCTATAAAAATCAGCAAAATGGTTTTCTGACCTTTTCCCCCCCCCCCCCCCCCGCCGGTTAACACGGTGCCGCTCCTCCGGTTTTCCCCTCGGTCGGGTGCCGTGCGCGGTCACCCCTCCCTGCCCGCGCCCCAATTTCCCCATCGCGGCGATTGCCGCGGTGCCGATAAAGCCGTGCCCCCCCTTTTTTTTTTTAATCTCTGCCTAAAGTTCAGCCAGTTTTGGGTACGCCTGTTGCTATCGTGCGCCGACAGCAACTGGCGTGCCCAGGCAGCGGCGTTATCGAGGACAGGGACCGGATTCCTGATGGTTGAGTGGATTTATATAAATATAAGGAAAAACTGGGCGTTCTAAGAATGTCATAATTTAGGTTTAAAGTTGACTCTTCAGGTGACTTTCAGCGGCAGCTTGTAGGGCAGTGAAACCTGTGAGCGGCGCTTACTGTGGGTCACATGTAGGACTGTTGCTTCTTCCGAAAATGAACGTTTTTCTTTCCTACCTGGTGCTATATCTCAGAAATAACCGCCCGCAGCTCCCGTCCAGATCCCATAGACGTGGATTTCCCTGTATGCTGCATAAGAGCTGCGGTTTTCTCGCACAACGTCGTATTTAAGATAATTTTGAGCAGACTAAATTTGTCAGGAACTCTGGTTTCAAGTAAGAGTTGAAGAACAGGCTTAGAAAAATGGCCTGACCGTTGTTGAAACTAAATTACTTCAACTCTGCTTATTGCCTTAGAAATGCCGTCGAAGTCCACCTGAAGCACAGCAGGCTTTGAAGGCCCCCAAATTTTAAAGCACCTTTGGTGTATTTGCACGTATATCTGCATAAAAGAAGCTTTTGTCTTCTGGACAAGAAGTTTGTTGGGTTTACTTAGTCCTCCTTAAGAGGACGTACTGCTGAGAAAGTAAAACTCAGGCCTGGTTAAACCCATCGCGGAAGCAATACAGGGACGTGGATGGGGATCCGGGACTTCTCACACCTTCTCTAACACCAGGGCATTAACTGCTTTATTTGTTGGGGATTACTCTTCTTCTTTTGTATTAAAAATGCATGTTGATGAGTTTTGGGTGTGTTATTTCAATGCCTAGTGAATGTCAGAGAGTTCTTTCCATGCACACAACGAGAATTTTTAAAATCCAAGTTGAAAACTTGGGGGAAAGTTGTGTTGAAAGGAAATTCATCTGCCAAGGGTGAATTTAACACCACTATTAAACCTGTTACATTATCACCTTCGCAAGAGTTAGGGGCCAGATTAATTACGTGCTTATCTCTGGGTCTGGCATCTCTGCTGCCTTGCACCTAACCGCCACTTTTCAGACCCGGGTGGAGAGCGCAGTCTGGAGGCTTGGAATTCATTTTCTCTCTCCCTCTCTCCCCCTGTTTTTTCCCTCATCAGGCAAGGACAATAGACTCCACTAGGCCGTCTTCTCCGCTGCCTTTGTTCTCAGGCCGTTTGTCTTGGGGTTGATATTATCAAACATCTCCGTAGCTGAATGGGTTTTATGCTTCTTTTGGCTGTGTTGTGAAGGAAAGTGGCCAGTCGACGTCAGCTGCTGCAATTTTTGTTAAAAGCTTGCGTTCTGATATTCGCTGGCAGTTCAGTAGCAGCCGTAAGTGTTAGGGGTTCTAAGGGAGCCGAGCACCTGGATTTGCGCCGTTCCCAATAGCTGGAGAAGTGAGCTGCGTGCAAGAAGGAAGGTCAATATGTATTTATATAAAAAACATATTGAAACCTAGCTATAAAGGCGATTTAAATATTTTTTTCTGAATTACGAAAGGGGTCACAGGAAGCAAAAGAGACTTTCTTTGGGGCGTACGTTGCAGCTAGATGCTTCTTTCCACTGACTTCCAAGGGAAGTTAGGCATCCGACTGCTGGCTGCCCTTGAAAATCAGGGACGGCTAGGTAAAACGCCGCCCGCCCTCCGTGGGAAACCTCAGCTCCCTCTTTCATAGGTCGCTCGCCACGCTTCAAGTGTGTTTTCAAGGGAGCAACAGATGTAATTATCTGTTTTGATTAGACGTTAGGACGGATTCTGTGTTAACGGTGTAATTAACATTGTCTCTTCCTGGTGAGAAGGGGGAAAAAAAAGCAGCAAACACTGGAAGGGCTTCAAAAAGGCAAAACGAGCACGTGTGGTAAATCAAACTTGTACTCAAATGCTGTTAAATACAATCTGCTTTTCACTGGATCAGGTGGCCGCTCGCTGTGTAAGCTGGGCGAGTCAGCGAGTGGTACTTGTATTCCATGTTGTTCCTGCTGTTCGGGATCTATACGCTCTAAAACCACCGGTTTTTTTCTTCCTTTTGGATGGATTCCGTTGTTAGTTTTTTACAGAAGCATACTGACTCAGGAAGGAGCTTTTTACCCAACGTATAAAATAGGCTTTTGGTAGAACTGAAGGTGCTCACAGTTCCTCTTCGCTTATACGTATATTATTCGTGTTATACGTATATTATTCCTATACGCAGAATTTTGAATTTTAAGGCCTGCATATGTTTATGACGGTTTGCTCCTAGTGATGACTGAGTGTGGCGCTTAAATGAAATACGTCACCAGAACTTGCACATTTCTTTCTGAATCTTAGGTGCTAACCTGCTATTACTGAAGTGCGATCCAGTTCTCTGTAAGTCTTGGCATCTTTCTCAGCCTTTCCTGTTGGCGTTCACTCGTTCTTTCTTCTTCCGTTTCAGAAAACATGCCTTGAACTGCCACAGAATGAAGCCCGCTCTTTTCAGCGTGCTGTGTGAGATCAAGGAGAAAACAGGTGCGTTGGTGTCTTCTCTGGCTTCAGCTTTCCAAAAAAACCCTGTTCAGTCATCAGCTCTGCTCTCGTTCAATGTGGCCTGTCTTTTCCCTGATAGATTGTACAACTTAAGGCTATTTTTTTTTTTGTTTAATAGTCTTCTGTAAGCTGGAAATTGTTTTGATGTGCTTCATAATGCTGTCTGCGTGCAGGTTTGGAGAAAACAACGCTGCATATTTCAGCAGCGTATGTATGTGAAGAATCTATAGGTTGGGGTTCTTCGATGTCTGGCTGGATACCTAGAGAATCCTGAAACATCCTGCGACGCTGTCATGCTCTTTTTTTCCTTTAAGGAATTGGTACCAAAACTGTGGTGGTAGTAAGAGGTCAAGGTTGACGAATAACTGTGTTACGGAGAGGAAGAGACAATAAGGCAGAACGCTTGGGGCTGTTGGAAAACGCAGAAGGAGCAGGAAATGGAGTTGGTGATCACGCGGCTTTCTGTGAGGAGCCCGAGCACTGGGGGCAAATGGATTCCGGCTTTGAATCGCCCAGAATATGCTCATACGTGAACACTTAAGCGATGTTGTTTGAATATCTAATTTCTATATACTATAATGAATTTTGATGACTTCTTAGAGAATAACAATTTTCATTACACGTAACTAAAATGGCGGTGGTTTTCTTTTTTTTTTTTTTTTTTTTAAGTTTCAGTTCTATTAACATTTAACAACCTAAACCTACATCTGTATTAATTATTTTTTCTAAAAGTGTATCGAAACTTGCAGTGCTCCTCATTGTCTTGCCAAGTGAGGGACCACACAGTTGTGTCCTCTGCGGTGCTCTTGTCATCGAAGGCAGCTTTGAGGCAGACATTACACGTTCATTTCTGGAGAGTTTGGTTGCACGTATTGCCTTCTCGTGATAGCAGTTTGCTTCTGAAGAAAAATTGCGGTAGTAAGTGTGTGTGTGCTGTCTGGGTGTGCTTTCCTGTCTGTCTGTCCTTCGAGGACGGCTGTCCTTAAAAGAGGGTCTTTCATCTGCTTTTCTCTTCCACGCTGAAGGCTGCCTTCTGTGTTTTATCGATTGAAACTGTGACTTCTCTGAGCTAAATGCACTTGCAGGAACAGACTCTGATATTGCCGTTATGCTGGATTTGTTTTGGTCTCACAGGTTTTTGAATGTCTGATGGTCTGTCTATTCCTTATTTAAATTATGGGGAGCAGATGTTATGGCTTCAAGCAAACAAAAGCCTGGACATACTGTGGCACAAGGTTTTGGGCTTTCTTTGTGACCCAGGCACGCAAGCTTCTTTTCTAGCTCGGAAATCGGTTTCAAACATGTTCCTCCCCCCCTATCTTTCTTTCGTTCTTTGTTGGAGCGCTGGTATCGTTCACAATAGCTCAGGATAAGCCGTACGCCTTTGCAATGGACAGCCAGCTGAAAGGTGCCAAAAAATTCTTCCCAATCGTGTTTGTTAATTAAAAAGAAATGACAAATGACTCTTTGTAATTTCAACAGATTTGGCCACCTTTAATATTTTGTTCAAGCCCTGTCCTGTCGTGTCGTGTCCCTCCCCCCCCCCCCCCCCCCCCCCCCCCCCNTTCTTTATTTTGAACCCGTTATGGGAAAAACATGTATTTTATTTTCAAGTCTTAAATACCTGCCTGGAGCATAAGTAGCTATTTGAAGAGGCACCTAATCCAATAAAGCCTGCTTAGGTTTTTTTGGGAACTCACAGAAGCGTTTGGAGCGGTTTTAATCTATGGAGCAGTTAGGGTTTTTTGCTGGTTGGGTTATGCTTCGGGTATGATTCAAGCTGTATGAATTCAAACATGGCATAATTCTATCTTAAAATCAGAATGAAACATCTGTAGTGTTAAAGACGCACGCTTTGGGTACCGAATATGAAATTTCAGAGTTTTTCTTCTCGGCTGATGATACCATGTTAGGAAGACACTAGTCTGTGATGGGCTTCAGGCCCCTTGGGGCAGGGGAAGCGTATTTCTACCCACTTTTGTGGAACACGCTGCGCAGTGGGACTCTGATTCTGTGTTTCTGGCCTGTGGTAGGGAACGTGTTTGTTGCAGCATCGTAACATGGAGTACCAGTTGTTATTGTTTCTTGTCGTTGCTCGCTGCAACCCTCTGTCCTTCCTTTAGTGTGCTGGCACTCGGCTAGGTTAATTCAGCGGGTACCTTTTCACTCGGTTATAAAACTCGGCAAGCAGCGTGGCTGAGGAACACGCTTTCTCTTTGTTGCTGAGTTTGTTGACATTCTTACGTAGCCGAGTCTTGTTCCTCAGCGCTTGGAGCCCCGCTGGCTTTTGTCTTCTGTTTCCATTCTCCCTCGCTTCCCCCGAATGCGCAAGCCTGTCTTGGATTTGGAGAAAGCGCTCTCCTGTGACAATGCCGTGAGACCAGCTGAATCAACAGCGATGTCGTTCTCTGTAGTGGGATGCTTGGGAGGCTGGTATCCCCACGGAGGACTGCGAACTGAAAAGTGGGGTGTCTCGTGCAGGTGAAAAATCTGCTCAATAGTGCATGGGGGCGCGCGTGGGATTTTGGTAGCGTTAAGAAGTAGTTTAGAAGGGGTTCGTGGTTGCTTTACGTGACCTGCTGGTAAAAAAAAATACGTTCCTGCCTTCTTACCTTACAGTGTGATTTGTGGACTGCCAAATCGAGGAAACCCTTCTGCCTGAATAAAAGTTCAGGAGTCGGTATTTAGCATGAGTTACAGGATAAGTATTTGCAAGTGTAACACAGGTGATGGGATCATCTGGGAAAACCTGAGACATGGATGAGGAGGGGTGCAGGCCCAGGACCCAACCGCCTACTTCCTCGCACTCTGCGTAGGTATTTTCTACTTGGTACAGTTCGGGCTGTTCATTTCTGGCCCTAATACGGCAGGTTTTGGGTCTAACGTTGTATATTCTGTATCCAATAGATGCATTTATTGTGCGGTTCTTGCTTTGTCGTGTGTTACCGTGCGTTACTTGCTCTGTGAAGGAAAATCTGGAAAGGAAAGCAAGTCTAAGCAAAGCGTGCATCACTTATTTAGGTACCAGTGATCTTGTACAGTTCATCACAGAACGGCAAATCTTTAATTAATGAGATGCAAATATATTGTAATGATTGCATTTGCATACTGAGTGAGGCTTCAGCACCTTAGGTTGTGATGTATTTTAATGAAAGATTAATTAGAAATGATGGGAATTTCATTTTGCTTCGTGTAATTATTTTACATATTTGATGAATATCTGGTAGGTGATGTGCCAGAGAATGCACAATATTGTATCGGTACGGCTGACAGGAGCGACTCTGCAGGCTTTTTGAGCCAGTGTAGGGTGTTTCTCAAACATCCATAAAAGTGATGGATTGTGAAGGATTTAAGTGTGAAGGATTTTACCGTTACGCAAGGACTTTCTAAATCATGCTTAAACCACTGACTGTGCCATAACTGGTTATGCCATAACTCCAGTCTCTTAGCGTCTCGAGTATTAATAGAGTTGTCATATGGTCTTAAACTATTGTGGGAACTTCCAAAATTTGATGGCCAAAAGGCTGCTGAGAGAGGTAAGCTTTCCAGAGAAGCGTTCTCCTTGAAGTATGGCAAGCCAGTAGGTAAGAGGCAGCGTGTAAGGACAGGCACACGTAACAAGTGACTGAGATGCTTTTTTTTATTGTGGCAACTCCACACACACCCCCCCCACCCCCGAATCCTTTTTGTTTAATGAAATCTAGTTCTTCCAGAAGCCACAAAGACTGCAAACTCCTGCTGGCGTAATTTTCAGGACTGTATGCAGAAATGGGTGATGCCTGACCCACGGAGCATGCCAAAAGCTCGCAGGGTAGATGCAGCTACTCTGACAAAACTCTTAGTGGTACGGCACATACTTCTGGAACTGTTTTTACCAGACTGTCAAAAGAGACTGGCAGAAGCTGGTGTGAGCGCAGCGTTCCTGCGGCTGCAATGGTTTTGCTCTCTCGTTGCGCCATCTTTTGAGATCACCAGCTCTGGAAGGTCGGTAGATAAACAACTGTAGCTCTTGTAGTTGGAAATCGGAACCGGCTGCTACTTGCAGCAGACAGAGTTATGAATTCGCTGAACAGGTAGTTTTGAGTGAGCCTGAGGTAACTTACGATCTGTACAAATGTTATCATTAGGTGAAGGTACTGGGAGCAAAAATAAAGTTGAAGCAAAAGGTATCCGTTCCAGGAGATGACGGCTTCCTTTTAAAAATAATATCTGTGGCAATGATTTTTAAACTTGTGTTTTAACTGTCACGCATATTAAGATGCAATTATGCCAAAAGTTTAAAATCAACCTGATGGAACGAGTTGGACAGACGGACCTTCTTGCACTCAGCGATTATGAGGTCTGCTCCCCTTCGAGAGAGTTTATTAAATAAAAGTTTGAACTACTAGGTTGGAAATGCAGTTTGCGATAGGCTGATGATGGTTAACTCCTTTCTAGTTTCTTGTGACTCACTAGAGCCAGCCAGCCAGAGTCTTCCCTCGAGACTGGGAAGGTGCTTTATACCTGCTTTTCAGCAGTCAACTTGAGATGAGCTTATGTGTAATTGATGATAACTAATGTCTAATTACCATAATTAGACAAGTGACATAAAATTAAGCTGCAGCTGGGAGCTTGACTTCAACACGAGGTACTCTGATATGCATCATAATGTGCATAACAAGACGTTTGGCAGAAGCACGTTCAAAGAAGAAGGTGACACCAAAATATCTGTTCCACTGAATTTACGCTTGCCAGTCCAAGTAGGTTAATGTGAGTTTTATCAAGCAGACTGAGGAGCAAATGGCCCCTGGCGAACTCTCTGCCAGGTCTTCTGGAAAAAAGGAGAACCGGCGATTTTTAAAACCAAAAAACCACCACCAAATAAAAGAACCCCCTTTTTTCTGTGTGTGTTTCATTTCTCGTAGCATTCACTCAGTGAAGGGTGTATGCGGTAGATGGTCTGCTGTTTTTTTAAAAAGGTATTCATTTTAATTCCATAATGAGTTAGAAAAGCCACTAGCCTTTAAAATAGTCAGCACTTTCCTCATTGTTGTCTTAGTCCGAGTTCAGCAGTTACCCACGTACTACGTTACAGCTACTTTTGCCTTACCTTTTTCCACTTGCAAAAAGACTGGGGATGTTCTGGAGAAGACCTGCATTGCCGTGACAGAGCGAAGGTCCGCAGCCACTCCAAACCTCCCTCTTCTTCAGAATTGTGCAGTAATTTCTGTATAGCCTGCAAAACATTAAGTTCAGCAATGTGATTGTAAGTTTGGGCTGCTTGTGTGTTCAAAATATTATTGGGTTTTTTCTAGATGAGCTATTCTTTTGCCTACAAAATGCTGAAAATTATTATAAATGCGTAGGTTTAATGTCTCTGTACATACACATTGTTCTCCTGCCCTCACGCTAGAATCTTTGCATAACAAGAGATCTTTTGTGTTTGTCTTTGGTAGGGAACATAACATCCCACTAACCTGCCAGTTACAATTTGGAAAAGGTCATTTGAGTTTTGGAGCTTCACAAGGTTAAGATCAACTGTTCATCAAACTAAAATTGCCTAGCAATTAAAATCAAATTAAAAGCCAAAAAGCTGTTGGCATTTTTTGAATTGGCTCAGTATCTCGTGAGTTCTTATGCTTTTTAAAAAAGGAAGTTCATAATAAATGGTCAAAAAAAAAAAAAAAAGGGGAATTAAGTTCTTAAAATAAATTTGCTTGGAATCAAACTTGAATAATCTGAGCATGCAGACTGCTGCAGTCCAGGTTTGTTGAATATAAGCTTAAGGACACTGGCTTCTGGTGCATTTTTTCAGGTTTTGATAGATTTTTGAATAGATTTTAATAGATTTTAAAATTCAGCACTGTTAAGACTTCAATTTGTAGCCTGCTGCTGCCTAGCATAGTTGTATCCTTGGCATATAAAGCGGACAAGGCCAAACTCACGCCTTGTGTACAGATTCCGACAGGATCTTACGCTAGCGTGCTGTTCGTTTCCATCCCTGGACGTAGAGGCAGAGCAGTTGTCCCAGCGGCTCAGGCCTTTTGTCCATCCACCGTAGTCTGCACAAGCTGGTGCTGAACGCTGGTGAGGACCGTGCAAGGAGCCAGGCAGCAGCTGATACAGGGGCGTCTGCTCTGTAAGAACCTCGTTCTAATTTTTCTAGACTGCTGAAATAATTTCTAAATGTAGTATAAACTAGTATGACCCTGAGTAGTCTTATTACCTGCGTCCGTTTGAAAACTCGCCTTATGTTTTGGTGTTTCTCGGTCTGAACAATGTCCTGTTTGTTTTGATGTGTTGCCTCGTGGCTTCGTTAAACGCTCCCTTTTTTTTTTTTTTTTTTTTTTTTTTTTTCCCTGGAGCTCAAGACCTGCTAAAACCTCTGAAGGGCGTTTAAATGCTTTGCCAGAATTGAAGTGGGTGCTCTTCCCTGTTTCGGAAATAACCTTTTGATTCCCTCTTTATATTTATCTAGTGTTAAGTATTCGCGGTATTCAGGAAGAAGATCCCCCAGATGCTCAACTAATGAGACTAGATAACATGTTGCTGGCAGAGGGTGTCTCCGGGCCCGAGAAAAGAGGAAGAGGAGGACCGATGGCTGTAGCAGCAACATCAGGTGGCTGTCCAAATGACAATAGCATTGAACACTCTGACTACAGGGCCAAGCTGTCACAGATCCGACAGATATACCACTCTGAGCTAGAGAAATATGAACAGGTGATCTTTCTGCATGGAAGAGTTTTTATCATCTCAATTAAAAATAACCGTTTTTTCCTTTGGTGTCGGTTTTAAGAACAGAACAGGAAGTGTAATGAATTCAGGTGAACGCGAGGATATCGAATCCAGTCAAAACCTTGTTCTCAGTGTTACGGAAGTAAGGTGAAGATGGAGGGACTGGACATCAAACTAAAGATAATAAATGTTTCGTTTATCTTTGTTGCCGTTTTTTAAGAGTAAATAGAGTAAAGCTGAAACATGGAAACTCCTCTAAAGTTTTTTGGATATATATTCTTGTCGGGGAAACGAATTCTAGGGTATTTTATTGTTTGTCGATACAAATCTGTGTGTTTTCAGGCCTGCAGTGAGTTCACCACCCACGTGATGAACCTGCTTAGGGAACAGAGTCGAACAAGACCAATTTCGCCAAAAGAAATAGAGCGCATGGTGAACATAATCCACGGCAAATTCAGCACCATCCAGATGCAACTGAAGCAGAGCACGTGCGAGGCAGTAATGATCCTGCGTTCCCGCTTTCTCGATGCGAGGTACGAGAAAACACAACCTAGCGATAGCTGACGTTTAAGCCTGGACTTCTTTTGTTGCTTGATGCCAGTGATTGCGTAAGAAATCTCAGGTCTGTCATTCCCGGTGTTGGATCTAGTTTAAATATTAAGAATTCGCCACCCGTTTTGCTTGCTAGGGTGTACTTCGACATCAACACCTATTTAATTCCACTCAGTTCTTACGTTCTCCTTCAAACCAAATGTACTTTAGAGGAACAGAGCAGCCGAGGCTGTACTCTAGCCGCTCTACTCTAACACCATTTAAACAGGAATAACTAATATTTTTATAGGCGTAAACGACGTAACTTCAGCAAACAGGCAACAGAAGTACTGAACGAGTATTTTTATTCGCATCTGAGTAATCCTTACCCCAGTGAAGAGGCCAAAGAAGAGCTAGCAAAGAAAGGTGGCATCACAGTTTCACAGGTATGAAGTGTTTTATCTGGAACAAAGTGACATTTTTTTTCCCCTCAGCAATGTTCTTTCCCCCCATAGTTAGCAACAGGCTTCAGTTACCGGTACGTTAAATAGGATTTAGGTTATTCCGAAGGGTTTAGTAGTAAGTATTTTCTGCTTGAAGCCTAGTTTAAAACGTCTCCTTTGCTGGTAACTTCCGAGTATAGTGGAAAATGTAATAATTTGATCAAACGCTAACAGCGATATATGTCTCCAGGTTTCCAACTGGTTTGGTAACAAAAGAATTCGATACAAAAAAAACATGGGGAAGTTCCAAGAAGAAGCTAATATTTATGCCGCAAAAACAGCAGTGGATGCAACGAACGTCGTGGCTCAAGGCAACCAGGCAAATTCTCCGTCTACACCAAATTCAGGTGAGTGAGCGTGCCGGTGAAGAGTCCGTCCGCTTGAAAGTCTCTAATTATTTCCTGTGACAATTAGTACCATGGAATACTGGTGTTTGAAATGGTAGTAGGATTTCTTTTAACCTTAAATGACATAATACTCATTGAAGAACCATTTTTGGCAGGCTTTATTTCTCATTAAAACATGTTGTGTTTTTTTTTTTTTTCCCAGCTTCCTCTGGCTCTTTTAAGATGACAAATTCCGGAGATGCGTTTATAAACTTGCAGTCATTGACTTCCTACCAGAGCTCCCCAGTGGGAGCCAATGTGCAGTCGCAGGTCAGTAAGGGGAAAAAAACCCCACACTTTCAGCGGTGAGATAAATGTTAAAATCCCATTTCTCTGTCCTTTATACGGCACGAACAGGTTGCCCAGGGAGGTTGTGGAGTCTCCGTCCTTGGAGATATCCAAAACCCAACCTGATCTAACTGACCCTGCTTCGACCAGCAGGCTTGGATTAGACAATCTTGTTTGGTTTGGGGTTTTTTTTAAGCAGATTCTCTTAATACCAGATAGGGATGGATTTTTCTGTCTCTGGCCGGCACTGGCTAGGGTGCAAGAAATGACTAGAGGCAAATTTCTCAAAACAAGTCAAAACCCAAACCTGCTCAAATGTGCATTTTCTCTTGGAACTGGAATTTTCTCCTACAGAATTAACTGATGCCTAAATTAACCTGCTGGTATTCTTCTTTCCCTTTAAATTTACATTAATGAATCAGTATTTTCTCATTTTAGAGTCAGTCTTGTTCCCTATAAGTAGAACTTGGCTTAGGATTTGTGGTTAACACTATTGTTAAACTCATTTTAAGCTTTCTGCTGAATTTCTAAATCCATCTGAACTGCATAAAATCTGTTCCTCTCTCAGAAAAGCCATAGGTGATGGGCATGATAGCAGGCTCTAGTTCTGCTCGATAATGAGCTAGCTAGGTATAGCTCAGTTAGTAGCAAGAACTGCAAAGAAAACTTGTCTTCCTGCGAGAAAACCTGCCCCTCGTTTAAAGAATTTTTGGCCCAATAGATAACGTACCACGTACTACTGCATTTCTTTAACTTGACTTTTCATCCCTATTGTTCTCACTGTGTGGGATCTTGTTCTAGATGGATTCCTTACATCACGTCATACACCAGACAGGAAGATACGACACAATCGTGGGGAATCCTTTGTATACGACGCAGCGCATAGATGTAAGATGTACCGAGGTATTAGTTACTAGAAAGACAAATTCTGCCCCAGATTGCTTAATGATCTGTGAATAAATGTTGGCTTTTTATTCCCCCTGACCTCTCTGATGTGGGGATAGGAAAAAGCTGGAAAAGATGTAGTTTAACACACCAGCCTTTCCCTCCCAGACTTTAAAGTTTTGGCTTCGGTCACCAGAAAAATTGTGCACTTCAGTTAATTCTTGCCATAAAGAGATGGCACTAGGAATAAGAGTAAAGCCATAAAATCTGGGCGGCGGGGGGGGGGGAAGAGGTTTTACGGGATATTCGTGGACTGTGCTTTGCCAGAGCTGAGACGTAGTTATTTCCTTTCAAAAGCACTGTCGCTTGTAGGGTGTAAGCATACAAAGGCATACTTTGTTGTCTGCAGGTAGCTTCTTAAAGATGTAATGGATGTATTTATTCTCCCTTCAGGCTAATGGCAGCTGGCAGGATGCTACCACCCCTTCATCAATCACTTCACCTGCTGGAGACCCTGGAAGTGTTAATTCGGATGCGTCTAATTAAGTTTTTAGGACCTATTGATGAGAGGAAAGAGGTCATTAGTGTAATTTGTCAATGTTGCTCTTTTGCCAATACTATTGTTTATACAACTTGACACACAGCTAATTACCTCAGAAAAAAACCCTGGAACCAATAGAAGATTGTGATTACAATGATACCTCTCTACCTCTCAGCCTCACGCAGTTGAGTTCTTTTTACTTATGCCCATTGGGATGTGAAATTGTTTTAAAAGAACTTGCTTCATTTTCCTAACCAAATTCGTTTTTTTAAATATGGATTTTATGGTAAGAATCTGAAAGTGTCTCTTCTAGAACTTGGCGTTTGTCTCAAGTTTTACAGCTTAAGAAAATTGACTTATTTTAATTTCCATAGTTTTTTACTATGAAATTTCTGTTCTAGTTGATAGCTACTAACAGTTAAACCCCCTGTATTGTAATTGTATGCGTTCTCTGTATTGTAATTTTGTATAGGAAAATAAGCTTTTCTTAACTAGAATTCATTCTGAGCTAATTAATCAGAACGTTGCTTTACCAAAACTCTCACTGGACTTTGCTCTCGGGTAGGACCTTCCATCCTGTGTCATTCCACGTAATTCTAATTTAATGTCTAGTGAAAAAAAAAAAAAAAACCAAACACCACAACCACCTNCGGAGATGCGTTTATAAACTTGCAGTCATTGACTTCCTACCAGAGCTCCCCAGTGGGAGCCAATGTGCAGTCGCAGGTCAGTAAGGGGAAAAAAACCCCACACTTTCAGCGGTGAGATAAATGTTAAAATCCCATTTCTCTGTCCTTTATACGGCACGAACAGGTTGCCCAGGGAGGTTGTGGAGTCTCCGTCCTTGGAGATATCCAAAACCCAACCTGATCTAACTGACCCTGCTTCGACCAGCAGGCTTGGATTAGACAATCTTGTTTGGTTTGGGGTTTTTTTTAAGCAGATTCTCTTAATACCAGATAGGGATGGATTTTTCTGTCTCTGGCCGGCACTGGCTAGGGTGCAAGAAATGACTAGAGGCAAATTTCTCAAAACAAGTCAAAACCCAAACCTGCTCAAATGTGCATTTTCTCTTGGAACTGGAATTTTCTCCTACAGAATTAACTGATGCCTAAATTAACCTGCTGGTATTCTTCTTTCCCTTTAAATTTACATTAATGAATCAGTATTTTCTCATTTTAGAGTCAGTCTTGTTCCCTATAAGTAGAACTTGGCTTAGGATTTGTGGTTAACACTATTGTTAAACTCATTTTAAGCTTTCTGCTGAATTTCTAAATCCATCTGAACTGCATAAAATCTGTTCCTCTCTCAGAAAAGCCATAGGTGATGGGCATGATAGCAGGCTCTAGTTCTGCTCGATAATGAGCTAGCTAGGTATAGCTCAGTTAGTAGCAAGAACTGCAAAGAAAACTTGTCTTCCTGCGAGAAAACCTGCCCCTCGTTTAAAGAATTTTTGGCCCAATAGATAACGTACCACGTACTACTGCATTTCTTTAACTTGACTTTTCATCCCTATTGTTCTCACTGTGTGGGATCTTGTTCTAGATGGATTCCTTACATCACGTCATACACCAGACAGGAAGATACGACACAATCGTGGGGAATCCTTTGTATACGACGCAGCGCATAGATGTAAGATGTACCGAGGTATTAGTTACTAGAAAGACAAATTCTGCCCCAGATTGCTTAATGATCTGTGAATAAATGTTGGCTTTTTATTCCCCCTGACCTCTCTGATGTGGGGATAGGAAAAAGCTGGAAAAGATGTAGTTTAACACACCAGCCTTTCCCTCCCAGACTTTAAAGTTTTGGCTTCGGTCACCAGAAAAATTGTGCACTTCAGTTAATTCTTGCCATAAAGAGATGGCACTAGGAATAAGAGTAAAGCCATAAAATCTGGGC
>WAAD01016747.1:100949-117679 GCA_013389945.1 Fregata magnificens
CCCCCCGGTCCTGTCGCCTGCTTACCCTCCCGCAGGGATCGCCGTCTCCCGGAAAAAACGGGTGTACCTGAAGCTGCTGCCGCTGGACGCCGCCGAGTCGGCAGTCTTTGACATCAAGCTGAGCTCCAAGAGCAAAGCCCTCCCACACTACATGAAAATAGGGTAGGGGGGCCCTGCCCGCCGCTCCCGCCTGCTGCTCCAGCCCTTCCCTGCAAAAGCCTGTTGGTTTGGGTTTTTTTTTCCCCCTAGGGAAATGGGGAGTTTTGCCATCTGGTGTAAAAAAGGGCCGGTTTTGAAATCCAGCCCCCCACCTGTCCCCAAGCGGTCGCCGATCAGCGCAGGCCTGGAGCAGCTCTCGCTCCAGGCCCCTGACTCACACCACAAGTATGTATGCATTAATTTTCTTTCTTTTTTTTTTTTTTTCCTCCCCAGTCTTACCTGAACCCATCTGGGACTGGGAATAAATCCTGTGACTGCTGGTGCCACCTCGTGGTTTCTGTTCCCCTGGTCTGGGGCTCGTTATCTGTTGTGTGAGGGTCAGCAGGTGAGAGATGTTAATTAATTCTGATCTGCTACAGGTCACCTGTGGCTCGATGCAGCATCACGCGTGCCTCTCAGCGTGAATCTCTGTACGACGCCTCCAACATCTACGGCCTCTCAGGTAAACTGTTTCTTTGTCTGGAATCAAACAAGGAAGCTGCGTAAAGCAAGCATATCCGTATTTAAGGAGTACTTTAAAATCAAAATATAGATGGGTAGTTGGTGCGTACACAAATGCTTCTGCACGAGTGTTCCCTTTAAAGACTGGGATCGAGCTAAATTTTTAGAGGAGGGTTTTCTTAAAGACTTCTCCCTCCCTCCCTGAAAGTTATTCCTTGCTTGAATTAAGACAGCACTGACATCTTGCTCAAACTCTTCTCTGGGTGCTAAGGTGTCCCCTTCCGCTCATCTGCTTTATGCAGCAATTAAGGAATCGTGTGTTTTCAGAGCAGCTCCTGGGATTTCCCTAAAGCATCTCTCACTTCTCTTCCCAGCTATGGATGGCGTGCCTTTCACACTACACCCCAAATTCCAAAGCAAGCTCAGTTCTGGCAGTAATGTGAGTCTTCCTTTAAGCTGCTGTTTCAATCCTACCTCATAACTAATCTTAATTAGAAACACTTTATGCCTTTTTATGGTTTTTTTTAGGCTATCCTTGCAGACCTGAATGTTAAGTCACTTGCCGATATTGAGAAAGAGGTAAGCAGGCTGCTTTTGTCATGCACCTCTTTTGGGGTGAATAGCGGTCGTATTCCAAATTTCTCAAATACCAGGGTCTTGCCCTGACGGATTGTTTTTCGTTTTCAGTACAATTATGCTTTTGTAGTCGAAAGGACGGCCGCTGCCAGGATCCCACCCAGCGTTTGTTAGCACCGGAGTCGACCTCGAGGATGTAAACTGCACCCAAACATCCAGCTGGGCTCAGCTCCCCCCTCTCTCTCTTTCTGATCAAATTTCAGGGTACCTGAAGAAATGCAATCGATACCTGATTACAGGAATTGCTTAGGGAGAAAAATAAATGTGCTTCTCCTCTCACCTGCCAAAATATTTTTGTAATGGTTTTGAAATACGGGGCTTCAGGGTTGGCACGTACAGCAGCATGATGTAGAGAAGTTCGTGGCAGTGTTTGTTCTCCTACGCTGTGTCAACACTACAACTCTTTATCCTGAGTGTTACCTCCCGCAAGGGTGGTTCTAGTGTTTCTGTTGTAAGAACTCCTACCCCTCGGCCTCACCTTCAGTTTGCTGTTCTTAGTCCTCACTCGGTCTCATTGTCTATTAAAAACATCACAAAGCTTTCAGCCCCACAAAGGAAGTTCCAAACACGTTTCAAAATAACATCGATTCTGATTTTAGTTACCAAATTCTGTAAACGTTTCCTTAAACGTTAGGGCAGTACAAAACTCCCGACAGTTGGTGGTGCGTCCTGGAAACATTAAAAAGTCAGGTCTTGTTTCACAGAGGTGGTTTCCACATGATTTGGAAGAAAGCTTCCCCACGCCTGTTTCTGAACAGGATCAGAGTTATTGTCAAAAGAATTAAGGATGATTCTTGTGATGGTGAAACACGGCCCTGGGTGCTGTCCTGCGTGTAGCGCTGCTGGGGGCGAGGACCTCGGAATCCGTTTCAGGAAGGCACTTTAAGTTTGGCGCTCCCCAGCAGAAACTGAAGAATTCGGTCCACTAACAAGGCGAGGAAGAAGTCAGCCAGCAACACTTCCGTGATCACGATCTTGAACTAGGAAAACAAACATGACCCATTAGTCCTCCTCCCTCTCTTGGGTTACTCCGTCCCCGCAGAACCGAGCCTCTGACCCACGGGGCACTATTGCCCTCTGCAGCAACTGCTGAACTAGAGCTTGAACTTCTTCCTTTCCCAGCATGCTGTAAAAATCGCTAAATTGTAAAACTTCACAGCATGCTGTAAAAAATCCCCAATGTTTCAGCAGCATTGCCACCGCATCCTCTCACTTAGAACTACTTCGGTCGTTAGTGCTCCTGTGAGCTATTAGCTGCCTGACATTCTGCTAAAAACCTTGAGATTCCTCCAGAGTTGCTGAAGGCAGGCTAAGACCCGTTCTCCCACTGGAAACTGCGTGTAGAATTCAGCGGGCGCAAGAGAAACGCTGCCTGCTCACCTCCATGGGGATTTCCACCAAGCCAAACTGTTCATTGAATTCCGGCGAAGAGCCCGTGAGAAGGCCCGCGATGGCAAGTCCCGAAAGGACAATGCTCCACAGTAAAGGCTTGTTCTCCCGTAGGCTCTCCATAAAAGGATGGCCCTGAAACACAGCAGGGAGAACGTGTGAGCGGAGGTGAGGCTGTACTCATTCAGACTAGTGGATGCGGAGCAATTCGTGACACAGTTTGGGACACTCAGCTCATTCCAACTTGGTGCAAAGAGAGGGAGGTTTTCCCCGCAGAGCACTGACAAAATATAGTTTATGACTGGAGAAGAACATTGTTTTGTACTATTGCACCGTAATTACAAAGTCCCTTCTCTGGTGCTGCTGGAGATGTGACTTAAGCGTGGCTTGCCTTGTAGTTGATAGCAAACGTGGCCATCTGCATTGCCATGGACATGATGTAGACAGTGCTGTTCACAAGGCTGGGCTCAAACTCCTTGTACAGATCCACAAACTCCTCCTGTCTAAAAGGGAACAAAGCTGGAGATCAGTGGACCAGACTCAGAATCACCAGTTTATTTAAACTACAGTTTATTTGTTTTGTCAGGCAACAACAGTTTGTTCCCAAACTTTGGTGGCTCCCATTAGCAGCAGCCCCGCCTCTGACACAAGCGTGCTTGCACGGGTGAGAGCGGAGCTGTAGATGCTGCCAGCACGAGTAAGCCTTGGGTTCTTTTTCACAAAACAAAAATCAACCCTAGGTTTTTGTGTGTTTTTCTTTATAACTTTCCAGTAATCCACCTCATTGGTGTTATTTCTATTTCCCTTTCCCCTCCCAGCGTGGGGACAGCAGACCATTGGAACTGCAACGTATCACAGACCGTATTCCCACCAGTTCCGTCGCATCCTTGCCACGCTGGGCTGCCTGCCAATGCACTTGATGTACAACTCGGAAATGCTTTTTCTGGACATGTCTAACACATTAAACTCCTGATGCTTGGTGTGCTCAGTAAAGCATTCACAGAAAGAGCACTGTGGTGAGCAAGGCCTCTCTCCACCCTCCTGCTTAGCAGCAATTGGAAAAAACATTCCAGTGTTGGAGGAAGAGACACTTACTTGGAATCGCTGCGCGCCTGGGCACTGCGGTACAGGTAAACGAGGCTGAGGAAATGCACGAGGAACTGCAGCAGCACTGTCAGGACCGTGTAGAGGTTAAAGATGTTTGGCAGTGGGCGCTCCTTGGAAAGGGTCTTCAAAGGCTGAGAGAGAAAAGCGAGCAGGGTTGACTTGAATGGTTTTGACCATCTCTGGGCAGTTTTCCAGCAGAATCCAACTAACATTTGTGTTTCTCAGGAAATGCCGGCAAGAGTTACACTTCATGTGTACGTGAGACCCACAGCTTAGGTGGTGCAAGTAACAGCCTCAACTGAACCACTTATCTGCATTAACCTTCCCACCTCTTCCACCTGCTCTTCCCTGTAACCGGAACAAAGCTGCCTGCCTGCCTGCAATCACAAGATGCTTCCTTCAGCAAGCGCTGGCCTCAGGAGCCTCCCAAATCCAGGAGAACAGAAAAACCCACCCCCTTCAGCATTGTGGACTGCTACCTCACTAAAATAAACAGCTTTTTTTGGAGAGAGGCACTCCTTCAGTAATCCTGATACGACTGACATCGACCAGCCACTGTCCCAACGCACTTCCCTCCCCTTACCTTCGACCTGGAGATGAAAAGGAAGCAGCCAGCCAACAGCAGACCCTGCAGAGTTGCCTGAAAATCACTGAACTTCACCCCTTCCAAGTAGAGGACACTCTGGCTGTAAGCAAGGATCAGGGCGTTCAGGGCAAGGATCTTGAACATTTGGAGTGTTGTCACTAGCGTGCAACGACCTTGCTTGATCACGTGGCAGACTAAGGAGCAAGAGGAAGCAGCATTTGGAAACAAAACAAAACAGGTTCTGGGGCTTTGTCCCTCAGTCCTCTCCTTTTCTGAAGCAGTACAGAGGGAAGCTTACCCCTCACTGCTTGCGTCCCCATCCAAGAAACCCCCACAGGACTGCTCCACACAAAAAGTTGGCGAAGCCACGGGTTTGGGGGCACTGCTCACCACCCCACGCCCTCTGTCTTAGCTTCTTTCAAATCTAGACTTATTCCCCTTGGGGAACCCGGACACATGGAGATGCACGCCAGCTGTTTGGCTCCCATCATGCACTTACTGCACTGAATGGAAGAGAGCTTGGAGGTAAAGGGGGCTGCGATGCTGGCATCACCCAGCTTCACGACTGGTACACGCTCTTCTTCCAAATCCTTCAGGACCTGACTGATCCGCTCCTGCAGGCAAATAAGAGAAAGACACAAATGCACACCTTATTATCACAGCCTGGATCAAAGATGATCTTGCGTTATCCTCTCCCACACCCCTGCTCCGATGTGAGGCTGAGAAGCCTTCGTGCTTGCAGCATTAGCCTGATGGCTGGCTGGGAAAGTAGCACCTTCTCTGCCCAAATCCATTCTGCTATTTCAGGATAAGAAGCAGAAAAGCTGGTCTTCTCCCAGCACATCCTGCCATTTCCAGTTCTCATGAATTAGCAGTAAACCAGAAGAGGAACAAAGAGCAAGGACAAGTTAATGGGCTTTTAAACATCTAGTTACCAACCCTCTGGATGGCCAGCTGTTCCTCTCTTTGGGACATGACTCTGTGCTTGGCACCACGGGAGGTGGGCTTCACAGTTCCACTCCCCATCGCCGGCAAAGCAGGCCTCCCATCGCTGGGGCCATCTCGAGTTCTCTTCTTCCGTTCGGGCAGCCTCTCGGGAGCATTTGCCAGCAGTGCCACTCCTGTTAGGAGTGTAAAAACGTTAGCTGCAGGGAAAAAGGGCTGTAATCCCTTTGCTGGCAGAGCATTTTCACCAAGTAGGAATCCCAACCGCTATTTACACCTGGAGTCAGGTGGGCAGGCTAGTTACGCAGGGACTTCAGACATGTTACACTTGCTGAGGCAAAGCTTAGGGGAAAAAAAAAAATTAGGAAGAATCTCTCTTCCAGGAAAATGTGTTTGCAGCTAATTCCCGCTGCCTGCTGGTGCGCACAGAGCGGGTATTCCACCAGCACAGAGATCCTTCTTCTTTATGTTGGTTTATGCCACCAAATGATGTTGGTCAGATTGATTCCAGCCCTCAAAACACTGGCTTTCTGTTTAGGAACACTAGCCAAAGTCAGACAGGGGCACGCGTGAAAGTCCTGCGGGCGGACTCACCCACATCTGCATGTTTCAGAGCTCCAACATCGTTGGTCCCATCCCCACACATCAGCGTGACATAGCCCAGGCTCTTCAAAGTAGTGATCACGAACTCCTGCAAAAAGAAACGCAGTGAGAATTGGCAGCCTGCGTGTTCTGATACGCTGCAGCCTGGGCTGGGTTACATGTCTTGGTCAAGTGCTTCTGTTCTGCAGGAACTCGCTGGCCTCACACCCAGACTCCAGAAGCTTCACCTTCAGGCTCTGTTTTAGGAATGCAGAGCTAGAACGGGCCAACGGGCTCAGGACTCTTTAGGATAACAATGTGGCACACCCTGAGCTCTGGTTCTTGCTTCCTGCTGGCTTGGATAATGGGAGAGGTTACGCTGCTTTGTTGAAAACGGCTTTAGCATTAATCGTGTGCTGGCATCTACGTGGCTCCCAGGCACCACATGAGCCCTGCTGGGAACCCTGCTAAAACTGAGTTTTACCAGCAGCTGAAATCTCTCACCTTCTGCTTTGGCACCACTCTGGCAAACACCTGGATGTGTGGTATGAGTTTCAGCAGCTGCTGTCTGTTCACAGACTGTAGGTGTGAGAGACCTTCCCCAGTTACACACAGGTCGTATTGCTGTGTCAGCTCTTGCAAGGAGGTTGGCAAGATTGGGAGCACCACAGCACCATCAATGGACTGCCACTGCCAGCTGGAGTCTGGAAAGAGAAGCACGAGCTTGACGTGAGCATGCCTGTGAGGTGCATGGCCATGAGAAATGCTCCCAGCCACCCAACAGACGCTGACCCCGGTGTTTGCAGCCCCTCAGCATTATGGACACAAGGCCCTCCACTTCTCAGGACAGTGACATGGCCACCTCCCATCTAGGTACAGTCTTTATGTGGACCCTCCTTCCCTGCAGTCAGTGACACGGCTCTCAGTTTCCCTGGATGGCCTCTGAATGTCCACAGTAAGGAGGCCTTCAAGCTGCCACTATTTTTGTTATTTTGGTGCTCGGATAGCTCAGTTTAGGAGCTGGCAGAGGAATGTGTGTGGCTTGCACAGTACTCCGAGCCAGAGAAGAGAGGGGCAAAGGACAGAGGGTTATCTGGGATTCTGGAAAGCAAGCGAGTCATTTCCTTCATCAGCATCAAGCAGCAGTGCTAATAGCATGTGGCTAACTGATGCAACGCCCCATCAGGGCTTTGGCTGTTGTCCTCCAAAACGCAGACCCGTTTCCTGCACGGGATCGGTTACCTTTGCTCACAGGAGGCTGCAGAATGAGGGTGTGCTCCCTCTGGAGGAAGTGCAGCTCCCGGGCCACGTGGCAGGCAGTGAGAGGATTGTCTCCTGTTATCATCACTACCTGAGGGGAAAGTGAGAGGGGTCAAAAATCAGTTCTGGGTAGATACGCAGCACTTCACAGCGAGTCTTCTTTGTGCTGAAAAGACTTCTGCCTGGCTCGGTGCTGGTGACTTTCCCTGTGAGATGCAGCTCTGTGCAGCACCCTGCAGAAAGGCTTCCTCTCTGGGCCAGGGCAAATCCCACCGCAAAAATAACATCACATCCACAAGGTCTCCCTGCCTTCACCATGGGGAAGTCTTTGCCCTTGCTCCACAAGGGCTTCTGGTACTGAAATTCCACATCCCAAACACCATGGCTACCAGTAAGACTAGGATGCTGCTGACGCTTACGTGGTGTGATGCATTCTGGATCTCCCTGATGACAGATTTGGAGTCAGCTTTGAGAGGACAGGAAACCACAATGAATCCGACAAATCTAAGATCACACTCCAAAGCTTCGCGCTTCATCTCTCTCACCTGCCAAAGCAAATCAGCAAACAGTGTTACCTGCTGCTCTGTAGCAGCAATCTTGTTTTCCAACGGGTGCTTCCTTGCAATCAAAGCATCACTAGAAACACAGCTGGTGCTCTGAGATGCACAGAGCAACCCTGGACAGTGCCCAGCTGCTCTAGAAGAAAGGCTTCTTTGACACAAAGCTCCCCAGAGACAGCCCCAAAAACAATTACACATGCCCACCCCCATATAAAACCAGGTTTGCAGCTAAGAAGTTCAGTGCTAAGCCTCTTAAATTGCTACAAGGAGAGTTGACCCTGCTTCATGAACAGGGAAACAGAAGTACTGATCAATAATGCACAGGAACGCAAAGCTG
The DNA here is from genome assembly GCA_013389945.1 of Fregata magnificens. Lineage (NCBI taxonomy): Eukaryota > Metazoa > Chordata > Aves > Suliformes > Fregatidae > Fregata > Fregata magnificens. Next base: position 109,012 of record WAAD01016747.1, read on the forward strand.
GGAGCACAACGCAGAGGCTACCATCTTCCCAGAATATCCAGATCGTAAAAACAACACGGCTACAGCAGCTTTGGGCAACCACATCCCAGAAGAGTCCCACCCCTCTTCCCTGCTCACACCACCTCTGTTTCCTTTAACAGGTGCCCGATTTCAAGGCTTAAACAGACAGATGTACCTGCTGGTGAGTGAGGTGCCCCAGTTCTTTGTAGCCAAGGGCCAGCACTCTTGCCCCCTCACGTGAAATTTCCGTGTGGACAGCATGATAGTTGCTTGGGCACTGAGACAACTAGAGAAGTTGTGGGGAAGAGCATCGTATAAGTACGGTTTCAAAGACAATCCAGTAGCATGTTTCAGCATTTCACATTAAATACGCAGACAGGGGAAAGAGGCACCTTTGGGAGGGTCCCTCACCATCAAGGGCAGAAGTGGAGATTCCCCAGATTTAGCCCTCTGCTGTCAGCAAAAGCAACAGGGCCAGGAACACACATGGTGAGATATTCAGATCTCACTGGGATTAGACTGAAACTCCCCAGTGGAGTTTGTTTTCAGGCACGGGTTCACCGTGCTCTTTTGCAGGCTGAAATCCCTACGTCATTCAGATTCCAGACTTGGCAGGGACAAGCAGAGGTGTAAGGGGACGAGCACACGTGCTCGAGAAGGCCCTTCCTCTCCTAGAGAGATGCGCTCACCATTTTGTGCAGCGTCTCTGGGGCCCCTTTCACAGCTGCAATGTAACAGAGATCAGTCGAGCCGATCTTCTCGTACGACGCCAAGACAGACATTCTTTTCAGGGCACTGGCAAAATGAAAGCGCTGGTGAATTTTCAGTCCCTGAGTTTTAATACTTCTGGGGAAAACTTTCTCATCTGGAAACAAACAGATCAGGAAATCCTGAAAGGTTTCTCGGTATCAAAAGCAACATCCCTCCCTCTGGGTCCCAAAGGAACCCACAGGTCACCGAGATCATATGAATTTCCTCTGCTTAGACACAAGCATACAGAGCTGGAAATTCTGGTGCCAAGAATGAAGGGATAGAACTGATGAGAACACCTATGTGCATTAGTAGGAACAGCTACCCAGCAGGTTCAAGGCGCATTTGTAGCGTATATTATCATCACAGGCAAAAATCCAGAAGCAAAAAGCACAACAGCATGGGTTTCAGTGGGACATGTAGACAGTATTTCTGGAAGATTTCTACTTTAGTTACCTGTGCATGCGAAAGCCAAGAAAGCAGAGCAGAAAGCCTCCAGAGAGACTGCCTGCAGACCGTGCTAAAACCCACACTGTCATGTTTTCACTACTGCCATCTGCGCTAGTCACACCCTGATTTTACTGAGCTGGCACAATCGGAACTAAAAGACACCAACCTGAGCATGCCAGTTGCAGAATGCAGTATCTGCAGTCCTTAGAACAGACTTCTACAATTTGTTGTCCCTCAGACATGCAGTGCAAGGATTTCCACTGCCCCAAACCAGTTCCTGGGATCATACCAGATGGAATTCACTCCTTGCAGAAAGCTGGCATGAGGCATAGGAAATCTCCACAGACTAGATAATTTCATGCTCAGAACGGACAAAACCAGCGTTATCATCATCACCCCACCCCCCCACGCCCCCCCAAAACAAAAACCTACCCCACAACCCACAGCGTATGTAAACAGGGCTCAGGTGTCAACCAGGGAGGAGCTGGAAAGAGGTTTTACCTTTGGTCAGGGTCCAGTCCACAGCCATCAACATTGCCTTCTCTAACGGATCTCCCACCAGCGTCCCATCATCCAACTGTACAAGTGAGTGGCAAGTAGCAATTGCTCGGTGGGTTTCTACAGGAATGTCAGATACTGGTGTCACTTCCTTCCCATCCCTGCAGCACAAAAAAAGACTGCCCACGTTAACAGACGCCATTCACATTATCTCAGACAAATTCTGGAATTTTTCCCAGCCAAAAATTCCTACTCTAATACAGTAAACAGTGGAGCTTCTCATGGTGAGATCAAAGCCATAGGAAATCTGGCGCTGTCTCAACTGCAAACAGTGCCAAAGCCCGTAATTTTTGCCAGTCCTCCAAAGCAAACTTGATTCAAGCAGAACACTCGAAGTAGAGGCCTGAACTAACACATTTAAGTAACTGCAGAATCAAAGGACTCAGATGTCTCTCTGCTGCAGCATCTAGCCTTCAAGCACAGTTTGTTATGGCAGTGGAATGAGAAGGAAGGATGCTACTGCATGGAGGAGCAGCGAAGATCTCAGTTACATAAAAAGCCTGTGCAAGAAGTCCCCCAAGACAATTAAATTCACAGGTCCCGAGCCCATACTCGTTGCTGGACAACCAACGACCCCCTCTCCTTCCAGCTCAATCCCCTTCTTTCACTCTCTGAATCCCTGATTATCTTCTTTTCCCCACTGGCATGTGATTTCACTCATGCCTGAGGAGCTCCCACAGTGCCCAAAGCCCAGAGCACAGCGAATCACATAACGAGAATCACCCAGGACCTACCTGAGCCCAGCTACTCCTCTCACTACAAGGTGATCACTGGTTAACGTGCCAGTTTTGTCAAAACAGCAAACTTGAACTTTGCCTGCAAAGGGGATGCGGAAGGGCTCTGTACAGTACACATCTAGAAAAGAAGAGAGGAAATTCTGTGAGAGATCAGCTACAACAAAGCCAGGACAGAATGCTCAGTGGCTTTTATCACAAGACAGGAGCTATCAACGTGGTTCTTAGCTAGAGTTAATGAACCCCGAACTCCCCATTCTGAATTTTTTGTGGCATTTGGAACCAGAACAGATGCCAGGTTGTGGCAGTGATGCAGTCCAACACAGAAGTCACTGACCTCCCCGTTCCATATACAGAAACCTGCTCAGTGCAGAACTGCAGGACTGTTGAGCAAGGAGGCTTTCATATGCATATATATTCCCTCCTACACTTGATTTAGGAGCCGCTTCAAAGCACACACCTCCTAAGTTCTTTGGGGTTTAAAGCCCCTCATATACACCAGCTCCAAAACCCCATACTGTCACTGTGTGGAAACTGAGGACACCACAGTAATTTCACACCCATTTCCTCACCAACGTTCCCACAGTTCCAGACACAAGAAAGCAGTCCTATTTCTCCTTCTGTGTTTAGGTTTGGTACTTACAGAGCTTGGCCAAGGCGATGAGGGAGGTGTTGACAGCCAGAGAGAGCTCAATGGGAAGTTCCGGTGGAACGACCGAAGTCAGTATTAAAGTACACTCCAGGAAGAGCTTGTAACGGTTCCTGCTAGGATCCTTGGTGCCTGGGGAATGAGACAGGAGACCTGTCTATCTCCTCATCCTCAGACTGTGTGCCCCACAGAACTAAGATGAGTACCACAAAGAAGCTCACCTACCTAGGAAGGGCTGTGGGAGGGCAAGAAAAGCATCCAGAATGCAGTGTGGGCCCCTACACTGAAACACTGGCGCAGCCCAACCCAGCTATTGTAACTCTCAGAAATTACGTCAACTGTCCTTCCCACAAGCTTTGGTACAAGTCCTGTGTAGAGACCTGGAAGAGGCAAGAAGAAATCTCACCTTCAATCCAGACGTATGTTGCAGCAGCAATGGCAAAGACCAGCAGGAACAGGATGAAAATGAAGGTCTCTAAGTTATTGGCTGTCACTCTCTTCACCCCAAAGAGGATTGTACGTAGCAATTTCCCCTGAGAAGAACAGCCTTCAGTGCAAGAAGCTATCTCTGCCACATGCAGTAGTTTGTTAAAAATATGTATGAAACCCAATTTTAAAATTACACTCTGGTGTCTTGGTGCCAGAGCCTGAAAATTATTCCCACTTCTGTGGTCCTCTTAGCAGGCAGCAGCCTAGAGTCACCCATAACTAATCTGTTAAAAAAACCCAAACGCGTTGCTAAGTCACTTAAGTTGATGATTGCTTCGAAGCAGTCTTCAATTTTCAATTGAAAAAGCTCACGTTCGCATCTCTAGTCTCTACAAATAGACTCAATTGCCTTTTTCCAACAATTAGCGTTACAGAAACAGGGATAACCAGGAGCTGAAGCATGTACATAGTGTGGTCAGTCGCAACAGGAACCCTGAATCCTGACTCCCTGGCTTCTGCATCAAACATCAGATTACTTATTTGACACACAGAGACCAACCTTATTTATTCCTCTTCCAAACAAACAGGTAATTTTAATGCCCTGATTTGCCTTTTCCCACTGCTGTATTTCATAAGTATTTCCTTACAGCGAAGTGCTAACGACACAACCAGTATCATTGACAAGACAGAGGTGAGAAGGCGCATTCACATCTTACCTGAGATGTGTTGAAGCCGGTCCTCAGAGCGTATGCCACGCACCCGTTATCGACAGCTGGAACAGGAACGAAGACAGTAAGCTTAATGTAAATCTTTTATAGGCTTATCGCAGACAGAATACACTTGAAGCTACCCCCTCCTCTCGCTTACAAGGGGATGTAGTCAACTTTAGCAGAATATCACAGCAGTCTAATAACCACAGTAAACCGCTAGTGACAGGGCCAAGGAGACTGACCCAATGACACCCTCCAGAAGTGGCATCAAAGCCATTTAAAAATAAACCTGTGGGTATGTGACATGCCTTCTCAGAGAGAGAATTTGTGCAGGTACATACGTTTCAGTCCTGTGCTGGCTTTCTGGGGTGGGATGTGCTGCACCACTTTTGTTCCCCCAAATATGATGTGTAGGCGGGAATCTGTCTGCATGTCCAAGACGTGCTCTGGACTGAGATCCTCCACAGGCTCCTGCAGGACAATGTTCAGGTCTCAGATTCACAGCTAGCAACAAGTAAACTTCAAATGTTCCTTTCGGTTCTTATCCCACAAGATGCTCTCAGCTTCACTTCAGCCGAAGGTGGCCTGAACTGAATCTAGACCTTAACACGCCATTCAGCTCCTGATCGGTCTGGGTTTAGAGCCTGGCATCTGTGGAAATTCTGGTTTTGGGGGACTAGCTCACCCTTGGCACACTGAATTCAGCAAGGCAGGCTCTGCAAGCATTACCTTATCATTTTTAAGTCACCTACTGGCACAAAAAGAAGGAAGATTGAGGGTTTTGAAGTGCTTTACACTTGTTCCTCCTCCCACCTCTACCCAGCCAAAGGAATCCAGACTGGGGAATGTGTAGGAGGGCGATGCCATGCCCATGCAATGCCGTTCAGACCCAAAGGCTGGAGACGTTGCCAGACAAAACAGACATTTCTGTTTCTCATTTACCAGAGACCATCAATCACTGATAGGGAGGCGATAACAAACAGACCAGGTTGCCTGGGCCAGCATTCACACAAAGAGGCTAATTTGCACTCGCAAATGCTGCAGCGGCTTGAATATTTTTACTTTTTCAGGTTGCAACAAAGGCACGGCACAGAGGACATTTCACACAGACCTTCATCTGCGGTACAGACTCTCCCGTCAGCATAGCTTCATCTACAATACACCTTCCACGTAACAGCAGCACATCACACGGCACTAGATTTTCATGAGGAGATCGGCCTGCAAATAATACAGTAAAACTGAGAAGAAGCTCAAAGGCAGAAGCGACTATTGTTTGGCTATTTGTCTGGCAGGGCACAGCCCTCCTTCAGTTTAGCTGAGATTCAGGAGATTCCTAAAGCTTCAAACCTCCCATGGGCTACCAAGTCTACCACAGCACATACCCACTCAGCATTGCTGAGAACCGAAAGGGTTTGAAGGTTATTAGGTCTCTACTGAGACCAGGAAAGCTTAAAACCAAGTCACGTAGTTCTCACTGCTGTTCAGGCTTCAAAGACTGGGATCACATCCTGGGGTAATACAAGAGAGCAGGCTTAAGAGAGAGATTTGCCCTTCGCCTTTCCGTTCTAGGAAGATATTGCCAGGAGGAAGGGAACTCTTCACCTTCACAATCCTAAGCTGAGGCCGATTTATCTAGGCATTTACCTTTCTTTAAGACAGCTAGCAGATCCAAGAGATCCAGCCCAAGGATTGATCTCTCGGACCCTTGAATTGTGACACCTATGAGTCAAAGTCCTCAAAAGCACCCGACCAAGACCGTTAGATTTTTACGCCTAATTCAATTCACTGCGCAACTTAACGCACCAGAAAGAATCTGATTTTAAACAAGCTTTTGATTACAACCATCATGTAAGTCATTACCAATGGAAACGATATCCCCTGGAATAATCTCATCACTGGAAATGGGGCGCCACTTGCGGTTTCTGTAAACCTGTAGGAAAAAAAAAAAAAAGCACTTTCAGAAGCCTTGCATGCGTCAGAAAAGGACCGGAGAAAAAGGATGGGAAAAACAAACATCAAATCACCTAAAAGACAGCTACATCAAAAATTTCACACGCAATCCTCTCTGGTTCTGATTACCTGGATCATGTATGGCTTGTTGCCCATTTTTCGAATCTCCGACATGTTCCTCATTTGCTGCTGGACCAGAGAAGCTTCAAATGCAACCAACATGGAGAGGGTGAAAACACTGTAATACCAGTATTCATCCAGGCACCACAAACCCACACAGAACACCTGTGGGGAGAACATGACACAGAAGTTATTCTAATCTCCCTCAGAAAGCAAAAGCCTTCAATTTCTAGGAATTTTTTTTTAAGCTAACTTGGTACACATTTAATTGTAGGAAGCCAGAAAATCGCAGTAGCTCATTAGGGAGAAACAGGGTCACTCCCAGAAGTAAAATCAATATTACGGTGCAAGAACAGCATCTGCTCCTGATTTTAGAAAGCTGCCAGCCATAAGCTCTCAAGCCAGGACTGTAAGGAATTCTCTCATTTTTCAGCAGGGAGAAGTATTTACAGCTCTTTTTGTTTGTTCATTTTACCTGAAAGACGAAGAATGGAGCTGTAGCTCTTTCTTTAAAGAGTTCCAAGAACTCCGGCACCACCATCTCAGCCCTGGGAAAGAATTGAGTCCTTGTTAACCTAAATGTTCGAGATTCTCAGCAAAAGCCCAACCCAAAAGCCACCTGCAGCCTCTGGTGTCAGACCAGGCTGTACTCCAGATTGTCCACAATCTCCCTATTTTCAATTACTTTGCTTCAATTAATTTGTTATATGCAATTCATTTCCATCTATAGCCCACCCTGGAGAAAACCACTTGGTCCGACACTGTTCTCTGTCCTTAAAGGAATTTGAAGCAAGTGCCGTGAGTAATTAAAATTTAAAAAACAGGACAAGAACTGTGGTTCAACACCGTTGCTCCTGACGCGCTGGGATACTTCGGCAAAGAGAGATCTGTGCCTGGAAAACTTACTTGTTTGTACCGTATTTCTTCTCAGCTGCTCGGATATCTTTGTCTTCCTGATAGCCTCGGGCATTCTGGTAGTAACAAAGGGGATGTTCCACAGGGAAAGCTACAGGAAGGAACTGTTTCTTGCCGTCTATCTCATATGAGTATTTGATTTTCTGAAATTCAAAGGACAGAGCCTCCTGCCCATCCTCACCCTGCAAAGATGGGAGAAAAAAGCCCAACCAGTTGAACACACACCAAAGGCTTCACTCCACACATAGTCTGAAGAAGGAAAAAAACCCCAACCCCTTACATCTGTAGTTATTGTATGAGTCTGCTTGTGGTACCCGCACCAGGAAACACCGTGCAATCTTTAACATCCCCACTTTTGACTGACTGCAGCTGATTTTCCCCTAATTACTCAAGTTAAAAACTAACGAACTGCAGGCTGACGGCACGATGTAGCAGTTCCCTGGCACGTGACAAATATCAGTTCTGCTCCTGACAGCCGTATCCTTACCCAGTCTCTGTGGAGTGGCACAAGTTCTACTGATCCGTTATTTGGGGTTGGCACGACTTTAGCCAATGTGGCTTTCTTAGGACAAGGTTCCTGAAACACAAACAAGACGCGCTTCGTAAAGCAGATCACAGACCCTGAATCTCAAAGAGTCGGGAGGAATCCTTGCCGCATCGCATTAAGACACGCGGAGAAAAGAGCTCTTTGAGGCGGCTGCTTTTGTGGAGCCGTTGTTAGAATTAAAGACATTCCAATTATCACAATCCATCCCCAAAATCGCACCCTACCACCAAAGGAAGTATATTCAGCACCTCACGTGCAGTTAAGACGTGTATAGCTGCCAGTAAGACACCGCTACAACAGTGACTGCAAAAACGGCAACCAACTGGTCCATCGTCAAAAGACGGAACAATTGACGCTAGCAAAGGCAGCTGGCCCCTGCCCTGAACACTCAACTCATCCCAGGCTGCCTGTGCGCAGACACGTTGCTGGACTCCCCAACTCCGCTTCGGGGCTGGGGCCGGCTGAACGCACGCACCTCTCCTTCCCCCCCGCCAGCACGCAGCCCAAGCCCAGCTACAGGGAGAAGCGTTGCCGTGCAAAGCGTCTCCTCACGCCCATCGCCCTCTCCCTCATCGCGCCCGCAAAGCTTCCCCATGCGGCTGATGCGGCTCTGCCACGTCGCAAGAAACACACACCCCCAGGAGACCGAACGCCCCCGCACGACAGGGGAGCCCGCGGGGAGCGGCAGGAGCCTCCCCGCTCTGCTCGGGGGCAGCCCCGGTGGGGGTCTCCAGCGTGGCCGGGCACCGGCAGCCCCGGGACTCACCCGGACGCAGGTGAGGGCGCAGTGAGCGTGCACCGACCACAGCCCCGAGAGCGCCGTCAGCAGATGGACAACACCGATGGCGGCGAGGGC
>WAAD01016747.1:117902-152247 GCA_013389945.1 Fregata magnificens
GGTGGCGGCGGCGGCATGTGAGTAGCGGGCGGCGGGCGGACCGGGCCGCGCTAGGCCGCGCTAGGCCGCGCTGTCCCCCCGCGTTAACTTTGCTGTCTCCCCGTAGGCAGGCGGCCTTGGAGATCACGGCACGGTACTGCCGCAACGAGATGGAGCAGTACGGGCGGTGCGTGGCCGCCAGCCCGGCCTCCTGGCAGCGCGACTGTCACCGTCTCCGCCTCAGCATGTCCCGTTGCGCCGCCGCCCAGTGAGTGCGGGATGGGGCCGGGGCCGGGGGTGGAGGTCCCGCGTTGGGCCTCAGGCCCGTTGGGCCTGTCGGGGTTGAGCCGTGCGGCTCGCAGGAGCTGAGGGCCCGGTGTTGTCCTGCAGCCCGATCGTGCAGCAGATCCGCCAGGACTGCGCGGAGCCGTTCGCCGCCTTCGAGCAATGTCTGAAGGAGAACCAAGCCTCCGTCGTGAACTGCAGCGACCACGTCAACGCCTTCCTGCTCTGCGCTGACCAGGTGAAGGTCTCCACGTGAGGTGAGTGTCGGGCTGCAGAGCGGGATCGCTTTCCCCCTGGACCTGCGGTCCGGAGCCCTCTTACTGACAGCCACTCTCCACGTCTGCTTGCGAGCTGCTCATTTAAACAGCTGGAGTGGAATAGTACGGCCCAGAATACACGTAGACCCGCGTGTTTCTTCCACCCGCCTTCCCGTCCTGTCTCTGTAAATTCAGACTTAACCTTCTCAGAAAAATACAGAGCGCAGCCAGGTAGTATATCTAGGCTAACAGTTCATTGGCGTGGATTATCGGGCTGTAAGTGATGTGTGCGTGGCCATTATGGGTGTGAATACAATAGCGTGTGTCTCCAAACGGGTTGGTCATTCTCAGCGTTGGACTAAGCTGATACCCTGTGGCAAAAGGCTCTGGGAGGAAAGCCGTCTTGCTGAGGTAAAGTCATGAGTTTTGTCCGAATCTATTAATCTGGTTATCGGTTTTGTACGGTAATATATACAAAATGGTTTTGTTGGGGTAGGTCAGCTTGCAGCACTCTGCTAAAGGTCTTGTAAACCTCTATGGAGCAACGTTAAAGTCAATGACACGTTACTAAGCATATAGAAATCACCTGAATGTGACATACTCCCATGACCTGACGTCGCAATCTACTGTATCTCATAACTAGGGTGCTGCATATGCACGGAGCCTACCTGATCCTTTTATTTGTGCTGTTTTTTCATAGGGGAGCCTTGGAATTAAAATTCATCTTCAGGAGTGAATGAAAAGTCTTTCTGTACTCTGGAGTATCGTTCCAATGCTTGGTTGGGTTGGTTTTTCCCCTCTGAAAAACGAAGCGCAGCCCTGCAATGTGGTTTTGTTGGTTCTGGTCACACTACGCTTGTCTCCAGCAGACAGCTGGACTCTCACCGGGATGTCAGGGCGTTCCTGATCCATCAGCACTTGTGTGCTGATAACGCTGGGTTTTGTCTGCTGAGTTGCCTCTAAAAACTTTGTAAGTAAATAAATTGCAGAACTGTATTGAAGCAACACCAAAGGATCAGCAGCAGCCTGCAGATGTGCTTGAATAAGAACCGAAAGCTAAAATCAGCCCTTACCTCTTCTCTGCGGTCTGTATTCTTCGACAGTTCCTTTGATAATTAAGCACAAAATTTTCCTTCGTCCCAATAAAAAAACACTTTTGAAGATCCAAAGCCAGTTCTGGCTTTTCCCACTGATGACGGAAGCTGCTCTCTGAGCTGGACCAGCTACAGGGACATTTTGACCATAAATGCCCCAGCTTGACCCACTTGAAAACATCCTGTGCAGCTCCCAATTTTGGGGGTGCCGTGAGGGCTTGTAGCCCCGGGCCTTCTGCTGGTTTAGAACAGCAGAGGGAGTCTTCCCACCGGCAGAGACGGCAGAAAAACTGCAGACTTCCAAGCACTGACTGCTCTATCGACAGCGCAACAGAGATCTTCCAGTGCACGGGTGTGGGGGGGCACCTCCGTTGTTCTTAGATGGGGGAACAAAGAGCCCAGCTCTAAGGAGAGGTTGTTTCTGGGCTGTAACTAGTGGAAAAAAAATTAAAGCAATACAAGAAACAAGATGGTCTAACGAGGAGTGGATTAAGACCCGGGGCTCACAAGATCTGTGAGCACTTCTGTGGAGGGAGAGCTTTGGGGCGCTGCTGTCTAGGACCCGTGCGCCTGCTCCAGTGTGCCGTGCCTGCAAATCACTGTAGGTCTGTTTAATGTGCTGTCTGTTAGTGGGACTGAGAATCTCTCCCAGCAGAAGTTTAAACCTTGGAAAGGCCTTTGGGGTACTCAAGACCAGGTATGAGGAAGGAGAAATGAGCTTCTACGACCTAGTTATACAAATGCAGCTTCAGAGGAACAGCTTTGCTGCTGTCTGGAGTAGGAACTTGGTCTTCCAGAAAAGTTAGGGGGAACCAAAACCCAAAATTTTCCAGAAGTGTGCAGGGAGACACGTAGAAACTATTGTGTACAGCGCCAGCAGAGTCTTTGTCTGAAAGCACAGCGCAGCTTTGCTGTGTTTGTGAGGTTTTTTTGTACCTCTCAGAGAGGGTGAGGCATGGGCCGGGAAACTTGGCTTTGACCTGGTTCCCAGGGGTTCATACCCCCTTCCTGGGACACATTAATCCTTATTCGTGTTTCAGCCAGGCATAAGTCCAAGCGTTCGCCTCTGAGCCTGTGGTGGTTGGCAAACATCGCTTGCATTTTCCAGTTGGGCAGAGTTTAACTCCTTTGGGGAGAGGGACAGCAGATTTAAGTTGATCTGTTCCAGTTTCAAGCGGAGCCCGAATCACAAAGCCGGCTGTCGGCGTTGCTGTTGCCTGTCTCTCAGAGGTGGCTGTATTTCAGCAGTGACAGGAACATACGAAGATGCCGGAGTCGTGTCTAAAAACATAATACGCACGCTTGCAGGAAACTCTGTTTCCTTTTATCAAATGCTGTGTGTTTGAAATGCAAAGAGCCATTTAATCTTCTGGCAGAAAAGTTGGGAGAAAAAGGTGACGGTAGCATTGCTTCAAAATGAATTTAGAGAGGGGGCAAGTGCTACCAGAAAAGGAGGAGAAACCTATTTTTAGTGACTCTTTTGAGTTTTATTTATACCAGGCAGCACCCCATTAGTCGTAAATGTCTGTGGTGTGAATAGCTTTATTAAGGATGCTGTTATACAGGAGCGAAGGTGCTTTACATGTTGTTGACATTGTATTGAAATGTCAGCCTGTCAGCAGAAAAGCCATTTTTCATTATGTTTAAGGTGCACTGGGCCCCCTCTTAAGCCCAGTTATGCCTCCTCCCTCTCAGGAGCCTGAGCCACTCTATTATTACTTGCTCTAACACATTAACCACTGAGCTGCCAGGCACTTGCTGTTGTCATCGATGAGCCAAACTCTCACAGGGTTCAGTTAACTTGTTACTAGGGTGAGGAGGGAGATGCTGCTTCATCCTGTTTCTGTGTGCAATCGAGGGGAAAAATGCTTTCTGAGGCAATATTCAGCAGCTGCAAGTTTTATTCTGAATAAAGAATGTCCTCGTACATCTTTCACTACATGTGTAATGCAAATGTAAAATAAGTTCGCGTAGCAGAGAATGACGGAACCTTCCCGGGGAGGGAAGCATTGTGCTGGTGGGTCACTACCTGAAATTGTTACTTTCCTCAGTTTATCAGCTCCCTTGGAACAGTTTCTAGATTAAATCAACTTGTAGCCCTGGCAAATTTGGCAAATTCCTTTGTGAAAAGTGAAAGGAGTACCAACAATTTTCTTTCCTGCGACTGGATGTGCCAGGTAATGACTAGAAGAAGCTGGGAAGCATTCTCTTGCTTTCCTCTTAGCCTTGAAGGAATCTGTAGCAGTATGTGCAGTACTGCATGATTAATCAGTTTAATTCTCACTTAGGCAGAGGGGCCTACGACCTCTTCAATTGAGCAGCATGGAGCAGGAGTTCTGCAGCTCTTTCTTTTCTTTCTAACTGCATGGGCTACCTGCTCTTGCTGGTTGCTGGAATAAAATCGGAGTGGCAATTACAGCTATTTCTGGCATTGACACACATAAGGGAAGGGCTGCTGTGGATCTGACTTGCTTGGATGTGTGGTAGCAGCTGGAAATAAGGCAAAGCCATATACAGAGGTGAGCAAGTGTCCCTGTGAGTGTCGGGAAAAGCTGGTATTTCCAAATCCAGCTGTTGGTTTTTTGGTCCTGTCACTGGAAACATATTTAGCAATAAAAGCTAAAAGGAGCATCGGTTGCTCCGGTATCCTTCACAAGGTGTAAGCTGGCAAGGGAGACCTCTGAAAACCTGAGAATGAAACAAGAATTAGGAACCCAGGAAGCATTCTCTTCATTTCTTGTACCACAGTATTATGATATGGTCTCGTACCTCTTAGTTTGATTAGGACAGGCTCATGGAAGCAAGTGCAGGAAGCTGTTAGGGCAGTTACCAGCATAAAGCTAAACAAGGGAAAAAAGTCCTCAGGCAGTCAATCAAACTGGTAGGTTCAGCTTTATCTCCAAAGGCTGCAAAGAGATTCAGCTAAATTAATGCCAAGTGGCTGAAATCAATAAGTGAATAAGCCTGTATTTCCCAGAGTGGGAGACGTGGGGGGAAAAAAAAAAAAGATTTAGAGCAGGATTCAGATAGATTGGTCCTTTCACATCCTCCCAAACACAAACCAGACCAGAAATAAATGCTAAAGCCCTGCGGTACCAAGGAGAAGAACCCAAAGGAGCAAGTTCTAAGATGGTTAAGAGCTGTTAAGAAAGCAGTGTCAAACTTGTGTAGGTGTTCTTGCTTGGGGGTTAATTATTGTAAAGGATCCTTCATTCACACATTGTGTCACTATAGTCCTTCGGTTTCTTGTCTTCTGGCATGGGCTTGCCATTCTCTGCTTGGTTTCTATCTCCCTGTTCTCTGTTTTCTCCACTTTTAATTGTTCTCGACTCTTGTTTTCAGTCAAATGTGCATTTCGGCTGGTAGTTAAGCAAACTGGATGTCAGGTTTTTTTCTGTTTTAACTTACCCGCTGTCTTTCTGTGTGGCCTTGGAAGCTAGTCGTAACATGTTCTATGTCTCTGTTTACTCATCTCTGAAATAAATATCACCTACTTGGCTGGGGAGTAATGAGGGATAATTAATTAATGCATGCGAGGAGTTCTGAGGGCCTTAACTAAGAGAAAGCCAAGGATCATTAGCTTAGTTAATGCTCTGCTTTGTTTTTCCTCCATTTCTTCTTGGTTTAGATCTCTCGGAATGTGAAGTTAAGTGTGTCAGGACTTTTTTCAGCCTGTTGCTTTAAGTCCTGTTGATGTCACTTTTCCTTTCAAGTGGAACTTTAAAACCAATAAGGTAAATTACACACGATCCTAGAATGAGGAACTAACAAAAACATCTCTTTAATTTTTCATCCAGAAAATATTCTCGTTTTACACTCTGCTTCTCTTACTTAAAGGAACCATAAATCAGCGTGTTCCTTTGGTGTTTGTAGTCACAGGGAGAGATTTAGTGCTGCTGGCAGGCCCAGGTCTGAAATGGGCAACTGTCGAGGGCAGAGAGCTGTACGGAGCCACATTCCATTCACACACACGTTTGCTTTACTTGGCTGTCGTCCAGACGATTTTTTGAGTCACTCGTGAGCACGAGGGAAATTGTGTGGGCAGAGGGGAGCGTTTTTCATCTCGTCGTCAGTCTGTCACCACGACTGGCTTTTATTCACCTTTATTCTCCTGTCTGCAAAGACAGGAGAGAAACACATCTGGGCATTTCAGAGAGCAGTGGGCATTCCCGAACCCTCCTTCTCAGCAAATCCGTTGGTGTGTCACAGCCAAGGACCTGCACCTCCCTGCTTGAGGAGAGCAATTGTTCTGTCTCTTGACCGTGCAGAGCAAAAGAGGAAAGCCAGAAAGTGTGGGCGTTGCCCAAAGTGCGTGTGATTCTGTTCTTTGCTCTGCTGCAGAGCGGGCTTAGCCTCTTGCTGCTGTTATTTCCTCAGCAGTACACGTTCCCCAAGTCCTATGATAGCCGTGAGACTTAATTCACTTGATGTCCATAGGTGCTTTGGGATGCACGTTGATAGCCCTAGGTTGCCAAAGGGTAAGATCCCTTCTGCATACATACACAAAGCTACTTCTGCCTCTTCCCACGGAATGCTCGCTGGCACTCCCATCGCTGTCTCCCGAGTCTCTTGCCATGCAAGAAGACTTCCAGCTGCAAGATATGGTTGGGAGTAGATTCACCTGCAGTCACTGAACTCTGACCCTGGGTGTTGATACTAAAAGCAGCTCTATCCTTTGCTAAGAGAAGCAGCAGGACTTGCTTGGCAAGCCTGATAGCTTTCCAGGCTCTGACAGTGTCAGCTGTTGTGCTTGGTGTCCACCTTCCTGCTCATTTGAGGCAGAATCTAGCCTCAAAATTGGAGAGTACCTGCAGCCTAACAGGTGGTCGTTTCTCTCCTTAGCTATAGGGTATGAATTTCATCACGGGCTCTTGTACATGAAGTCTCATCACCATCAGACTCCTTTGCATCAGTAGCTCCAGGTCTAGCATAGCTCTTCACCGTATTTATTCATGTTGGGATTCTAGTTCCTCTTGCAACTAACTGACTCCTGTTATTGAGTTTGCTGACTCTATTAAGGTACAAACAGCCACCAACACTAGTTGCTCCTTTGCTCCAGGATACCTAGTTCCTGGGAAAGGTAACGGATGGGCCATCCTCCTGAGGAGCCCAGGCCAACCTTCGTGGGACTGCAGGGAGCCAGCTGACTGCTCGTGCATGCGGTTTGTCTGACTGTGCTGAGGCAAGCTTCAGATTTCTGCTTACAGTTTGCTTTTTTTTATTTTCAAATGTACATGCAAAAAAAAACATTGGCACATCACAGCACTAGATCACAAGGAAGAGAGGGTGGGGTTTCAGTGGGTGAAGCTGGCTCTGGTATTTGGGAGAAACATCAATTTGCACATAGTTCACTGTAACATTCTCTTAAAACTTCATCTAAACTGAGACCGTCTCTAGTGCAGGAGCCTCTAAAAGTAACATACAGCTTTAGGAGTTTTTCCCGTTTCGTTTCTTAGGGGTGGATGACCACACAACAAAGGTGGAAGTCACCCAACTGCAGCAGCTTGGTCTAGAACTTGTCTGTCTGGCCAAACATATGTCATAAATAGCTGTTTCTGCGAAAGGCTCCCCCTTCCCTCATAAAAAGAAATTTCAAAGTGTCTGTAAACTATGTACACAACTGCCTTCTGGGGAGAAGCATTGTCTGATACTGAGAGCAAAGGCAAGTCCAGCTACAGAACCTGGCACTGTAAACACAATGGGAAGTGACTGCACATCAGCACGTGTCACGTTCACACAGCTTTATTAAAGGTGAAGCAACGGTGGAGTGATCTTTGTAAGGGCTGTGGTTCTGTTACACGTCATTCTTTATGTCGGTTCTCTATAAGTAGTCGAGAAGGTGAAAAATCCTGATAAAAAGCAAAATGCATCAGGACTGCATCTCCTTTCATCCCCAAATCCAGGATTATGTAGTTCCTGGGAATCTTCCTCATAACTGCAGACAACAAAAATTAGCCATTTCTTTTTTTTTTTTTTTTTTTTCATTTGAGAGGCTACACACCTTTAAAATCAGACCAACAAGCCTGTGGAGGCTTAGAAGTAAACACCACATACAGAAACATCGGTCAGCCGGGTTTTCGGGTTGCACCGCTAGACTCACAACTCTAGAGATCCAAGATTTAAAAATAAGTCGCTGTTTCCTTTTGAAGTTGTCTGCCAGTTGTTCCGTTCAAACAGAGAAGGGAAGGTCAGTTCTGGAGGGCTGTATTCCTTCAGCTGGCATGCTGTAAGCAGGCTCATGGGAAAACCTGACCTTTCCAGGAATACTGGCTATCCTTCACGTATATAAAGAATGAAATCCCAGACTTGGGTCTTAGGCAGAAGAATAAAGAATTTCCCTTTGGTAATAATGCAGACTTCCATTCTCTGCTCTCTCTTTCTTGCCCTTTTTGTGGGTACACATATTAGTGCCCACCTGCTTCTCATAGCTCGCCTGCCTCGTGGCACGATGACGGGTAGAGAAAATGGATTCTTCCTTTGTATCCGCAGTAGAGACATCCTTTTCTCTTGCTGAGTCCTGATGTCACCCCTGGGTTGCCCTCAAAGCAAAACCCAAACGTCGCCTCTTGGAGTTAAGTGACTTGGCAGGGACGCATTATAGGATAATGCAATCCAGTTTTTCTCTCATCGCTTGTGGGAGGGAGGCGAGGTGCTAGGACACCTTGAGTGAACTGGGAGCACAGTCAGGGTGGGAAATCCCTCTGTGGACGGACCTACAGAGGAAGGGCTTTCTAGCAGGAATATTTTTAGAGTAAAAGCATTTCTCTTTGCTGTTTTAAAAAAGAACCAAACAGAAATTAGCGTGGCTGGCAGCTGTGGTTTTGTGAGAATAAGTCTTTGTTCTGTCCATACAGGGAGTAAAACTGCCCCTTTAGAGAAAGACAGACAGACATAAAGGCGATAGAGAACTCACTGTGGGTGTGTTGCACTTCTCTTGGCATCCCTGAACATGACAGGGGATAAATATTCTGTTGTTTCTTTAAGCAGATACCCGAGCATAGCCATTTCAATCAGGGGCCAAACTAGTGTGCATTTCTGAAATGTCAAACATTAAAAAAACTGTCCTGGTCCGACTGATCGACAACCATGAAGAAAATCTCTGAAGCAGCAGTGGCATCCTTTAGAGATGCCTCAGGACCTTGGATTTTACTGTTGAAAATTAACCTTGTCCCATGAAGCCTGCCTCTGGATTGGGAAATGAGGCAAAACAGCACAGCGAGCAGCTCAGCTGCAACCGAGACTTAAATAAACTGAGTTCTTGTGGGAAGGGCACCTCCTTCTTCTAGGGGCAGCTCTGGTTAGCTTGGCCAGTCTTTGTTTGCAGGATGTAATGCTCAAAAGCTTAAACACTGGACAAACTGCTAAAGTTACAGCTAAACAACATCATACCATTGATCTACTCGTGGCTAGAAAAAAGGAGGGAGGCGATCCAAAGTCCTTCAGGCTGTGAAAGGTCTCCATGAATTAGTGCTTATATGTGTGGCGGACCTAGTTGCCTCCTCCATTGTGCAGTGCTCAAGGAATGTCTCTGAAGGTCTCAGTCTTGTTTCTTCTCCCTCACCCTCATTCTGAATTTGAAGCAGCATCCATCCGAGATACTCGTGACGAGTTGGGAGCTTTTCTATGGTCAGGATGTGAAGTAGGAGCTCTGCATGGAGTAGAGTCGGTCAATGGGGTTGCCCACGCGGGCTTGGAGGAGGTTGGCTTCAGCCGTTGACAGCAGGCAGTCTCCCAGGTGGCTGATGCTGTCACTGTCCATATCGTGAAAAACTCCTTCTGAGTCTAGAAGAGGAAGGAAAAGGAAATGAGTGTGAATGTGGCATGAGCATGCCTCGTGGGGAGCTGCAGCACAGAAAAAGGGTGACAGCAGGGCCGTGTTTCACCTGGAGCCACGGTCAGCCTGAGCAGGTATGAGGTGACTCCCACACACAGGACCAGCTTTAGGCATGACTCTGTCCTCCCTCACCCAAACGTTTCGTGTTGGATGGAGGCAAGACCCCAGCCTCGCTCCCCGGCCCCTAGCAGAGCTCAGTCTGCGGCTCTGGCCTCACCAAACTTCTGGGAAAGGCTCTGCACAAAGTCCAAGTCTGCTGCTGGCCTCGTCGGCAGTCAGAGTTGGCTTTTCATGACTTGGACTGCTACGTGCAGCTTTGGTGCAGAGATGGGACAATCTCCACGCCACTCTCCTACCGTAGGGGTGCAGATGGTCTCCTGGCAGCTGGGGCGGCGTCAGCCCTTGTCTGTACAAGTCTGTGCTGTAGCCGTTCTGATCCAGGGGCAGCAGCTGCTGCTGGGGGATCCTGGGGTAGGGGACCATGAGCCCATCCAGGCCGTGAACACTTGCGCCGTCTAAAGACACAACCAGCGGGGAGGGTTGAAGCAAAGGGTGCACAGCACACCATGGGGCAGAGCACTGTCGCGATAACTTTATTCGCATGGCTGCAGCAATATTTAGTGGTCTAACTGGGGACCAGCGCTGCATGGTACTAGGCTCTGTGCATACGTGCAACAGAAAAAAACCCGTCGTCTTCTCAAAAAGAGGAGATAATGTGCTGCATCACGAGTACCCACGAGTCTTGCTGAACCTTACCTAGTTATTCCAGATTGTGCATACCAATTCAGTTACAACCTTCATGCTTTTTGCTAATCTCTTCCTGCACACGTTCTCTCTCAAACACATCCAAGTCAATCCCCTCCATCCCAGCCTGCAGCCCCCAGAGCTGTCACCGTGCGCAGCGGCTCCTCACCTTCACTGTCGTCATTGCTCTGCCTGCTGTTGCGACCAGTCCCTCTCCCGGTCCCTAAGCGAGGGTTGCCCAGCTGGTCTTGCTCCTGTTGTTGCTGCTGCTGTTGTTGTTGCCTGCGAGCAATCTTCTTCATCTGCAAGGAGACGGAGACCCTGGATTTGAGGTTCTGACTGAGAGAGGAGGGGAGTGGGTTGCGTTTAACAGCAGCGGACCACTGCCGCCTGCCTTTCGCAGAGACCAAGCACTGCCGTGAGATAACCCTGCTCAGACTCCTCTGGGTGACTCCTCTGCAGTCAATGTTCTCTGCAGTCAGCCCCGTGTGAGAAACGGGGCTGACAGAAAAGGTTGTATTATCTTTGTGGGAGATGCCATTTGCAGTTTAAAAAACAAAGGACTTTGTTTTACTACAAAGTGAGGTTTTCAAAGCCACATATTTTCTGTTTTCACCCTTTAAATTATGCAAGATGAGAAATGTTTCAACTTCTAGAAGAAAGAAATGGGAAATCTTTCTAGTCTTTCTCTAGTGAGGGGGAAAAAGCAAGTAGAAAAAGAGTGAGTGAAAAAACAACCAACGTGAAAAATGTTAAGCCCTGCAAACATCTGTAATTAATCAATTTTTGTATTTCTCTTTAAGCTTTTGCTACTACTAGGTACACGTCGTGGGACTAGGCGGACCTGTGGATGGTCCTGCGTAGCTGTTCTTCCAACCATTTTCTCTTTTTCTAAGCTATTCTACATTTCATTTTAATTGAACGAGCGTGTGTGATATCCCACAGGTACGCAGAACCCAGCTGTGGCACGGGAACCGTCACTCACCTTGGCTCTTTGGTTCTGGAACCAGACCTGTACCACCCGCACAGTCAAGCCCGTCTCGGCTGCCAGGGTCTCTCTTACCTGTCCACAAAACCCGGAGAGCTGAATCAGAACTTAAGTTGCACTTAAAAGGATCCAAGCCAGCAGCTTTGCTGAGTGGCCTCCTTATACCTTTCTGCAAGGTTTTGAGGAAACCTCGAACGAGGCCTTGAATGCCCGACGCTGCTGTGTGGTGAGGATGGTGCGTGGGCGCTTGGAGCGCTTGTGGTCTTTGCTCTCCTCGCTGCCTTTGCCGTGCGAGTGGCTGCCATCTTCATCCTCGCTTTTCACTGCAATGGAAGATCAGTAGCGGTGATTCAGCAGAGAGTGGCCTTTCTGGGGCATCTCCCAGGGCAAGGATTCAGAGAAACGCGTCAAGAGTTTTGCTCCTTCCAAGGTGCGATTTAGAGCAGAAGCGCAGAACGAAGCCAGCAAAGCTCGTGGACTGAGCTGTGGCTCAGGGGAACACTGTCAATTCAGCGACAGAGCTGATGGGCCACCCTGGCCCCCTATCATCCATTCTGTAACGTCTCACAGCAGCCCACCCAAACCTCTCCAGATCAGCCAAGTAGATCTCGGCAGCCTGGTACCCCCTTGGCTGCCTGTCACCAAGGGGAAAAGATGCTACGACCTTCACCTACCTACATCTCCTCCCCCTGAAGCATTCCCTGGAGTTCATTAGGGACCAGGTGGCACCTGCCCTCTACAAGGTTCACCCTGGTTCCCCACCCTCAGCACCGCTCCAGCCCTGGCCCCTCACCGGACTCAGTGGGTGCCGGGCTGATAGCGCTCAGCATCTCCTTCTCCTTCTCATAGTCACTGCGGCACAGCAGCTGCCCCTCCTTGAGCACAAACTCATCTCCCCGCTGCAGGCGCCGCTCACACTCGCAGCAGTAGAAGCAGTGAACGTGGTAGACGTTCTCCAGCACCCGCATGATGAGCTCAGAGGGGGCGATCGCCTTCAAGCAGCTGCTGCACTTGGTCTGGAACAGCCTGCAAAGAAGGTCCCGGCGGTTAGACGCTTGGGCAGGGAAGGTCAGCCCTGGGTTGGAAAGCCGAGGGAAGAACGGGGTGGATGTTTGAAGCTGCGCTAGCACATCCCAGCAAGAAGCGTACATCCCAACTGTGTTTTGGGGCTTTCTGACCTTCCGTAGCCCCAGGGAAGAACACGAACTTGCCTGGCCCAACAGGACAGAGCTTTCTGTCCCCTCTTCCTCTCTAGGGCTGTTCACTGCCTGGCTTTGTTAGGTTGCTCCTAGTGAGAGGACTTCATGGACCCTTCCAGGACCATCCCCAGGGCTTGGGGGAGCCTTACGCAGGGAGTCCCATGGGGGAGGCTGTTTGTGCCCCACACTGTGTCCAGAGAGAGAAATAAACAACTGCTGAGCGCCCCACGTACAGAGCAGATGGTTCTGATGAAGTAATTTGGGATCTAAACAAATGTGAGCGGTGGTGGCTGCCGGCTGACAGCTTCTATTTAGCCACTTGACAAGAGAAAGTAATAAAATAGGGATTAATTAGGCTGTTGTTTAAACACACAGGATCTTCCCCACCAGCAGGGAACTCATAAACTGGGATTGAGAACAAGACTGGGTTAATCCTCCTGGCAAACTCTGTGGAGCAGGATGAAGAGGCTTACAGGGGTGGGCTCATCCCTTCCAAATACCACCATGGATTTGTGCTGTGCGGTGGCTTTCGGCTGAAGTGTCTGGGACATTCCAACTGGAATGGTGTGGGATTTCTCTCTCCTTTGTGTGACCGTGTTTGCATGCATGTTCCTCTCTCCCTCCCTGTCTCTCTTTCTCTCCCCCTTTCCTCTTTGTCTTTCAGTAAGTCACACTTGAAAAATAGTAATCGAATTTGAGTTGAAAAAGCTGGGAGTAAAGAGCAGCCTTTTAACCGCAACCTCTCATTGTCTTAACGAAGGAGCGAACTGGGAGCGTGTTCCAGGCACAATCCCAGTCCAAATCTGAGCTGAGTCCAAATCTGCCCCTTTCCTAACACCAACGTCCTTCTGTTACAGCAGAAGTGAAATACTAAAAAGAATAAAAAAGACCCAACAATAGAGCCAGTCCGCGATCACGGCTGTCTGGGATCAGTCAGGAACATGTGAAATATTACTAAACATGAAGTTATTAATGTTCCTGGACTTTAAGCCCAGATGGAAGATAACGGTGATGTAGTCTGACCCCGTGTTCACTGCAACCCAGAGAATCTCACCCAGGGATTCCCACCTCAAGCCTGTTTGCTGGTGGTAGACGTACAGTGAAGGCCAGCCAGTCGCGGTCTGGAGGCTCCGAGTGAAGGAGGATCTATCCACACCCATTTGGAAGAGGTTCCAGAGGCTAACTGGCTCCTCATTCCTTATTTCCAATTTGAATCTTCTTTTATTCCATGCCCAGCAACTAGATGTTGTCATGTCTTTATCTTCCTGAGAACCGCTTATAATTAGTTATGCCAGTTGTGGGTAATCGAACTGTTGTTCTTTCCAGGTTTCTGTCCCTTATCCTTCAAACAACTGGTTTAAAAGTGAGTACTGACTTTTCTTTGCATCTCGGCTGGGAGAATTACTGTCCCCAAAGAAAGATCCGCTTGGCTTCGCTATCTGCTGTCCTGTAGCTGAATCTAGTGACACAAATACCATTTGACTTTGAGACAAGCTAGCCCCAAGCTCCCATCTGGTCTTACTGTATCTTTCAGAGATGGGTTTACTCCTGTAACACACCCGGGCCAAGCTGGTTCCGCCCCAGAGCCCCAAATCCAGGGACAGACACGTTAAGAGCATAGACCTGACAAACAGAAGCTTGCCTTCAATATCCAGACCTGACTCCAAGTAAGGAACGGGATAGTTTAGGAAAACACTGATGAAAAACTCCCTGTCTTGTTTCACTCTTGTGTTTTCTTAATTATTTTTATCCATATAGATACTGGCGCATTCCCTGGGTCCTTTTATATTTCTAGCCTCAGTGATATCGCTGGTTGCTTGAGGAAAACATCCAGAACATTGCTTAGCCAAGGCAGGTAGAGGAAAGCTTTGAGCGTGATGTGCTTCTAACTGCGGGCAGGCTGATAGCCAGAGGGATGGAGCAGAACAAGGAAATGTGAAAACAGATGTCAGAGCTGGGAAAGGAGACCTATTCACCTGCAAGGCACCAAGCCGATTCCTCCTGCTGCTGTTGGGACGAGGCAGTTAGCAAGCCTTATTTAAAGATGCTGTCATGTGCCAGATTTCCATGAAAAGGGCTTTTTTGCAGCTATCAGGTGAGGGAAGCGCCGTTACTGCAGCATAACTCAATAACGCTTTTGGCATCGCAAGGCCCGCACCCTCCCATCTCCCAGCTAAGCCCCGAAAACAAATCCGCTCTGCTTTGTACTAATTGAAGAAAACATTCAGCAAGCAGCTCATAAACACGGTGTCAGCTCGCATTACACAAAATTAAAATTCTCAGCCCCTCCAACACCAGGAATTCCTAAAGAGGCTGGTTTTAATATTGCCTGAATCCGTTTAAGTCAAGGTAATATTGTTTGGGTTGCCATAGGAACAAAATACATCTCCGTTGCTGGCAGTGGGTTACAAGGAGGCTTGGGAGGCTGTGCTGTGGACACGGCTACACGATGTCTAGAAGCGGCTGCCTGCGGAAACTGTGCTGAGGAACAGTCCGAAAAATAAGCCTGTTCCTGGGTTCATAATGAGAAGTGCATTTAGGAACAGCAGTGACACAAGCGAGATCTCTGCATGCTCCCAGAGAAGAGAACAGCCTCAGCAGCAGCAGGACCACTTCTAAGTGCCTGTAACTCATGACAACTATATCCTACTTCTTTTGGAAAGACCCTTATGCCGCCTGAGCCTCGTAGTCCATATGCCTCCACTTCTATTTTGACCAAGTCTCCCCATGTCCTTAGTCAACACTCTTGTTTCCTCAAAATCCCATCTGAGTTTGATTTCTGTTGAAGATTCCCTTACGGGAGGTGTGGTAAGGCTATCAACGTTTATTCCTGCACACATTCAGGAACCATCCGGCAAGTAGAAGCGGGTGTATGCACACAGGTACATATCCCACGTCCTTCTTGAGCTTGCGTCAAATTAATTACCTTTGCAAATGATAGAATTTGATTTTCCTGCCGGGGGGATTGCTCACCTTGATGGAAAAAGTGTCAGTAGCAGGAAGGCGGATGGGCTTATAAGTGGGAACGTCTTTGGGAATTGTAAAGGCGGCAGCTCTGGAGCAAGTGGAACGCTTACTCGCAAGGCAGCATCGTGAGAGAGGCTTGGGGCTACAGGCACAGTTTTTGGCAGCCGGTTCTTCACGCTGATGGACACTCAAGGCAAGAGGACCGGTGTTGCGGGCAGAATAGCAGCCTGGCAGCTGCCCGACAGAGGGCAAGCCCATCTGTACCGTTTGCCAACTTGGAGACAGCACATGTCACCCAAGCAAGGAGGAAGATACACGGTATCTTAAAGAGAGCTTTGATGCTGGGCTGGAGGCCAAGTTCACTGGCTGCCCACACTCTTCCTGCCAGGAGGTATTTGAGGCCAGCTCTGGGGCCACACAGCTGACAGGAGCACGTGCAGCAATGCCTTGAAAGTCCCAATGCTATTTCTCTATTGCTCTTTTGTGCCTGGAGACTACAGCAATGCCCAGCATCTTCTTGAAGCTTGCTGAAATCTTGGTCCCAACAGCATCCTGTAGCAAGGAGTTACATACGCTGTGAAAAACAATTCCATTAGTTGATTCCCTCACCCTACCTACAGCTTCGCCATCTCTTTTTTACCACTAACAATTTGCTTTTCTTTTAATAACAAAACAGTTGGGGAGAGCCCAGCATGTAATTAATTTCCCCCCGAGAAGTTCAGTAAAGTTTCAAAGCATGGAGCAGCGGGAAGAGGAATCGCAGCAAAGTGACCACGTGCATCTGCCTGGCTTTTGCACACAGCTGAGGAGCTCTGAGCTCTTTCTACATCTTTTCAGACATTTCATGGACTTAATTTATCAGACTTTAGCCCTGGTAAAACACCCCAACGCCCAATTCTCCATTAATCCTTGCAGAGCACCCTGTTGCAGCTCAGGGTACCGCTCTCTCTGCCGATGGCTCTGGAGAAGTGGCAGCCCAGCTCCCAGCTGTCCAGATGGGGATGAGCTGAGCAGCAAGTTATTTGAGAACCTCTCTGACCTGCCATGGCACAGAGAAGATGCTGACCCAGGCCTGGGAAGGGTAATTTGGGGGGCATACGATTGTCTCGGTGGGATTAAAAGGTGTTAATGAAGCAAGGAATAAGCTGGGAGGCCTGTGCTTCATGAAACTAGCTTATTTAGTTAGGGTTTAGTCAAAATGAAGCAGTCCAGGCTTAAGCAAGGTCTGTTTACTTAACATTGAGCTGCAAAATCCATTGTAGCTGTCTGAAATATTGAAGTGGAACTTGCAAAGCCTCTTTCCAGATTTCGGGCTGGGGGCTAGGGGCGTGATGGGGAAGGGGACACACAAGGGAAACGGGGAGGCAGCGGCAGCACAATATGCTCTTTCATTCCCTACCGCAACAGCCATTTCCCCCAATTCAGCAATACAGACCGGCACCAGGGGATTAAGGGGAAAAAATTTCCTTCAGCTTAATTTCTGACTTCTTCCAGCAATGTTTGGGTCGGAGAGAGAAGCAGTAATTTGGGGGCAAGAGTTACCTTTGCTCTCCGTTCCCTCCAAAGCTCTTTGTGGGTTACATGAATAGATTTACCCCCAGAAAGGAACTTTGTAATTGTGTAATTATGTAACTGTGCCTCTTGTCAGAAATCGCCAAGACTCAAATGTACTTAAACCTTCTCTCATGTGAGCGTGTACACCAGAAAAGAAGTCTTCAGAAGCCAAAGCTTACCGAAGCCAAACTGCCTGCTGCATGCAAAGTTCTCCCCCGAGGAGTGGAAAAAACACATTTAAAATAACAGGTGTTAGTCATCTCCCTTAAATGTTTCACTAAAAGGCAGAAGGATGGGGTAGGAGTCAGAGAAGAGCCACCATCGCACCATTGCTGTTGCATCTTCGCAGTCGTACAGAGGGAATGACCCGACCTTCTCTATCGATCGCTGGAAATATTACTTATAAGGATGAGGGCAGCACCACGGTCGTGTAGAACAGAAGGATTTGGGGACGAGGCATGCAGCAAAGAGATCTCCCCAGAGTTTTACATCTAGCACCACGAGCAGCATTTAATGTAATTGCGCTTGGTTATAAAAAGTAACCAAAAAAACCGCATCTCATAAGTGTGGTCCTGCTTGACTGGACCCCATAAATGCCCTTGGCATCCACCCAGAAGGTAAGAGGTGTTACAAGCTCTGCTCCCTGGGCTTGATTCTGTTCATGTCAGCGATGAAAGCTGATGCTGAAAAAAACCCCCAACCACTACCGCTGCCGAAAACCTAAACCACAAGCAAAACAGAAAAGCAAAACAACACCAAAGAGGTTCCCAAAGCCAGAGAGATTCATAAATATTAAAGTGACACAAGTGAAATGCTACTGAAAGATTTAATACTGTGCTGCTGCTCTGTCCCTCAAGGGGTTAAACCCCCCACTGCGAGGATATTACTGCCAGCACGGTGGCACTGAGCCATCACCATATAATCTGATGAACTCTTTTATTAAATTTCACAGGCCTGTCTTCTTTATTAAAATCTCCCAGAATTCATAGGGCGCCTGTCATATCACTGCTGAATGCTAACAAAAAAATGTGGGTTGGTTCCCCCCCCCCCCCCCCCNGGGAGGGATTGTGTTGCCGTGAGTGCCTCTGTCAGGTGAAGGAGAGGTGGGAGGGACGGTGCTACTGGCTAAAGTACAGTGGGGAAAGAGGGCTGTGTGCTTTTACAAGCCTGTGCCCCCCCAAACCATCTCCCTTCACGCCCCACAGCTGCTCCCTGCAGACAGAGCTCAGTGGTGCGGAAAGTGGGGCCCAAAAATGAGTTTTGCCCATCTCTGTACCTGCAGGTGCTTTCGTTCCTGGAGGGGCAGCTCGCAGCGTGCAGCCCTTCCCAAACCCCAGTGTCCCCTGGGCAGGGGACTTCTGCGGTGGTGGAAGGAGCATGGTAGGACCACATTTGCCAGGTATCGTGGCTCTCAACAGGAGCAAGCATTAACCACTGCTTCCGAGGAAGAAAATGAGCAGACTCCTTCCAAACACGTCCAGAACGGAGGGATGACAGGAGTACGTGTACCTTGAGCGGTTCCCTCCTGCCCTTCACTTTGAGCTGCTAACACCCCATTTAACATCCAAGCTGCCTTGCACTCGCGGCCCTGCAAGAGCTCTCCTAAGCTGAAAATACTCTCTGTCACTGGGGCAGTGCGGTGGAGGGGAATTCAGCTTCTGCAATCACCCTCACCTCTGCAAAGCAGAGGCAAAAATGTTCCTGCTCTGCTTTAATCCCACATTAGGCTGTCTCTGAGCTGCAGGAAGGTGGGATTCAGCTGTTGAATCTCTACAGACCTGCGCTGGACTGGAAATTAGGCTGCAGCTTTGGTTTTATGCTCTTTAGAGTATACTCTAAATGCTTTTTTTAATATTTCCCAACAGGAGACCGTGGGATTCCTACCCTGAGCTGAGCGGGGATGGGCACAGCAGACTGCAGGACGCACAGAGCTACAGTGTGCAGGTGCAGCATTTATTTCTCTGTAGCCCATGCAAGGTTCCCGCTGTAATTCAGAAGCTCTTGTGGAGTCCTGCACTTGGTGCTTTTTAAGGGATATTGTGCAAGCTGTCAGGAACAACAGAGCAAAACCTCTTGCTAGTGCAGGATAGAAGAGGTGGGTCCTACCCCAAGCCAGCCACCTCTGCCTGCCTGCCCAGAGAATGGCATTGCCCTCTTCTTTTTGAAATTATTTTCTCTTCCAAGTGCAGAGAGCTGGTGTAGTGTCTTGGCAAGCTGCCCCGCTTTCAGGCTCAAGCTGGCTCTTACTCCACACTGAGCTCTTCGGAAGCTCCAGTCCCTGGTTCAAAAAAATGGGAACTGCATCTCTGTGGGGATTCCACCTCTTTGGGAGGAGGCAAAGTTTCTGGTCCTGTATCACCAAGACAGCACCTTTCTGCTGTCCCCTGAGAAGGGAACCATCAGCTCCTTTCTCCCTCCTCTTGTTTTCCCCCTCTCCACTCAACAAGACACAACCCAAAAGCTCGCTCCAGGTCCGTGGGTTTAAAGTTGGGAGTTATCAATTCATATTGATTTTGTCCTGCCTTATTGCTTGGCTCCGGGAAGCCTCCGCATCTCCATTAGTATGCCTGGCAGGAGAAGGGTTCCTTCGCTTAGTAGCTAGGGGTGATATTACCGATCCAGATAGTATCCAAACTCAATATCCTGTTTCTCCTTTTCTCATTTCCTGTTTGCAGGTCTGAATGCTGGCGTTGTCACAGCGAGAGGGGGGAAGGCAGGGAAAAAGAGAGACAGCAGGACAGTGTGTGCACGGGAGAGGGAGGGCTGGCGGTGGGGGTATTAATGGGGGAAGTGAGGGGGAGGGAGGTAGAAGGGCTGCAGACACTTTTATTACAGATTTAATAATGACAAAAGAACATCATTAAACATTCATTAGAATTATTTAATTAAACTTTACTTTGGAGGGGGGAAAAAAGAGATTAGATATGATGTAAAAAGCAATATTGATTGAGAAAAGAACAAGCTTGGGAGATGTGATTTAAATTAAACTCTGCGCTCTCTCCCTCTTCTCTCTGTTTTAAACGAGGAAGGGGGCGTGCGGTGGCACAGGGGACGATTCAGTAGCACGCAGCAGTAATGGGGCAGCGTGGCTGGGCAGGGCTGCTGCCTGCCACCAGGAATGACGTTTAGCTCCATCCCACCCTAATGTGGCGACTGGAGCCAACTTTCCTGGAAAAACACCTCCGGTACCTCCGAAGGATTTCAGAGCTCTGCACCCTGGGGCTGAGTTGGGCATCTGGCAATTAGAAACTGTGGTCCCTGTCTGTGCCCTGCTAGACTTTTTGTGTAGCTCTGGGCATATCCTCTCTGCGCCGTGGTTCCCTTTGTGGATGAGGGTTAGCACAGCACCCCCACCGCAAGGGCTGAGAATAAGTCCTCCTTTAAAGTTCTTTAAAGCAAGACTCATTTTAGAAAGAAATAAATGCTCATACAAAACAGCCGTGGCCCAAGAGGTGGCCGGGACAGTATTTCAGAAAAAAACTAAGCCTGCGTTAAGGATTGAGGAGAGAAAAGCTACGCTTCTGCTAACAGCGACCTTAGGAAAAAAAATTGAATGTCAAGTTGCCTTGATGAGTGATCTACTACAGAGAGCAAGCCAAGCTAGTGCAGTCAGCTTCTGAATCCCTCTGTGTGGATGCTCTTGAGGCAGATACCAGTTAAACATAATCCAGATTTTAAAAGTCTAAAGAGATTTTTTTAAATGGTGAAAGCTGTTAAGCTGTCACATAATAAGAACCCACCTGTTTAACTCGAGAAACTGGCTGACTTAACAGTGAGGGAGATCTCCATGTACAGACCAGCCTGACTTGTGATGGGGGGGTGGGTAAGAATGAAGAGAAGGGAAGCTAAAAGTTGTGAGAAGAAAGAAAAGAACAGAAAAAAACCAAGCCAAAGCCTCAGGGACCAGATCACAAACGGCAACATAGACTCTCCTAGTCCACAAAGCCACTAGCAAGTTGTACGCAAGCGGACTGTGATCCAGAAGTAGCGTGGCAGCTTTACTGCACTTCCAAGACTAACTGGGATTGTTGGTTTGAGCCCGAGTCTGGATTAGCGAGGCAGCTTCCATTTTGGCAGTAGCCTAGCAAAGGCTGCATGGTCGTGCACAAGCTCATTAAATGGGTGCAGTGCTGCGTGGCTCCTCATTTCTCTGCTTAAACTGTGGCCTTAAATTTACTGTAGCACTGAAAGTGGAATTACACTGCTTTTGGGGATTAATGTAACCAGTTTAAAAGCATATTGGTAATTAAACTTGTGCGTCTTTTTTTTACAGGCCAGGCTTCTTTCTAGCTTCACCTTTCTCCTGGCACCAGTGAAACCACATCCAGGCATCAGGAAAGGGATTTGGGACAGTGCTTGTCCACGCAAGGCTGACCGGCTCCGATATTACCACGGCTGTAGCGGCAAGACCTCAATAATGGAAAAAAAACTGTGAGCAGCCAAAGATGTGTGAAGCTGCCACCAAGATACTTAGGATAAACTGTAATTAACCACATTTAAGCTTAATTGCATTAAGGGGGAGGGGGAAATGAAAGCTGGAAGCAGATTATGGATCTGGCTTATAATTCAATTTGTGCAACAGCTAGGAAAGGAGGGGCCACATTCTCCAGCAGCATGTTAGCAACGCAGGAGGCATGGAGCTACTAGGACTCTAGAGATGATCGGTGAGCAGAAACAGCAGAGGGGAAGAGAGGGAGGATTGGGAAGCAGAAGGTAGGAAGATACCTTGGGAGAAACAAGGGAGAAAGAGCAACTAAACTCCTCCCAGAGGACTGGGAGGACAGGTCGGAGGATCTCGTTTTCAGGGTACTGTGCGACACCAACAATGCTCATTCAACATTGCCAGCTGTCACCCTTGTTTCTTTAGCGTCTGGTTTCACACAGACTTCTCAAAGAAGGAAATAGAGGATGAAGAAACTGGGTGATAGATTGTAAGTGCTACACTTGCCGTGTTAGGCAAGTTTAGGAATTAAAGAAATGTGATAACACAGGGACGGTAGCACCTCTGTGCTTCATAAATCACTTTCCCTTAAATCCTTGCAGTCAGTCACATCAGCCGTGGGCTCTCCACGGTAGTGCAGACTCTTTGCTGAGACCGAGTGCCTGTAAGTACCTTCTAGTGCATCCTCTCTAAACCGCTGCTGATTGTAAGAGAGAAGAACAGGGTCTGGGCTCCCCTTGCCTTGCTCCAGGAATCCCTTAGTCTGGGAGAAAACTGGTTTCTTAAAGCATTAACAGTTCAGGGCTCCCCTTTGCCCATCAGGATGCCCGTGCTGCATGGGAACAGCTCCTGCCCGCCTGCCTGCCTGCCTGCCTGCCTGCCTGCCTGCTGTTTCCAGCGCTGCAGCCCCTGGCACTGCTGGAAGCTGGCTCTCAGGAGTTTATTTCTGGCACCTTTGCCTTCGCGGCTGCCCTCTGGTGGTCCCTGGTTCCGGACTGAGAGAGATGCTGTGTCCAGAAGCAGGAGTATGGTGCAGCCTCAGACCCTTCAGTGCCTTCAAAACCGTAAGGCTGTGTCCCAGAGCCCTTCCTGGTGTGCTGCTTTAGGAGCTGACGCTGGGAAAATCAACAGAGCGGTGCGTCGGCTTTCCTGCAAACAAGCTGCAGTGCTCAGTGCGTGCACGTAACATCTAGACCCCCCCTGCACTACTCGTACCTGCTGCAAGGGACGAGCGATACTCCAGGCACTGAGAGGGAAACGGAGGTGCCGGGCTGAGAATAGCGCCGGCACCCAGAGCTCTAACCTTGCTCCTTGCCTGCTAGCCCAGCCTTGCAGCAATCACTCCTCGCCCAGACACCAGTTCTCTCAGTGTAAGAACCCGCAAGCCCAGCTGGAGTTGTGCTGGGTCTAAACCGAATTAATCTTGGGGAAATACTGCCAGGCACGCTGTCAGAACACAGTCAGGTACTGTGTCCAGTGCAAACTCTCAACCTTGCAGCCACCTTTGACCTGAGCAAAACTTCCTGCCTCCTTCCCCAGCCCAGCGAACCGTGGCCAACCCTAGAGCTAGCTTGGGGAGCTCTGCAAGCAAGGCTGCAAGGCTGTGAGCATGGGAAGGTAGAGCTGTAGCCTGTCTATCAGCGCCACGTTAATAAGCTCAGCCCTGAAGAACAAGCTGGTGAACCCTGTGCTGCTCTGAGACTGCTTGCCTGCTGGACCATGTCCACCTCCCCAAACGCAGGTGCCAGGTGGTAGCATCCTCGATATCTGCTTCATGCCCGTAAAGTCACCTGCAGCCTGAAAGGGATAAGAAATGTCTTTCACTGGAAGTGCCGAGGATCCAAACCATTTACAACCACTCAATTGTTAAGGTACATCTGTGTCCTCTGGTTGGGGGGAGCCGATACCTTGAATTATAGTTCTTTACTTTGATATCGAAGTCTTTTGGGGATCATATTTTCCTTTTCCTCATCAGAAGAGAAAGCAAATTATTTTTACAGGCAGGTGTAGCTGGTATTAGACTATGGTCACAGGGCTCCAGGAGCTGCATGGTTAAGAAAACTCTGCTTAGTAATAATAAGAAAGTTGGTGCCATGGGTCCGGGAGAGACTCAAAGCCATGGAACACAAAACACGGAAGGAAAAAAACAGCCCAAAAGAGAAAGTATCTATCAAAGTAAATTACATTTAATTAAACTAGAAAAATAATGTGCTGCGCACAAAAAAAGTTCTTCCTCCCCCATGTATTCCCCCCATTATAAAAACAATCCAACAGCGATGGGGAACGGACAGCACGTGGTGGCTGGTTTCTTAATCACGCTCAAGGCGCATCTGCATATTTCTTTCATTTCGCAGTGATTATAGAGTTAGTGTTTAATTTCCTGGGCCCTGTGAACAAACCAATGCAAGGGAACAGTGAGAACTGGGGTAGGAATAGCTTTGTGTAATTAACGTCATTAATCATCAGACGGGCTTCGCTCTCAGTAGGAGACGGGGCTCAGCCACCTACCCAACGAGGAGGGAGGAGATGTTTGGGATGGGGAAAAAGCACGAGCTTTTGCGATTGGGTTGTTTGCTGAAGCTTTGGGGAACCGGTCCTGCTCCACGGCAGCGGTCCCGCCGTGTCCAACAGAGATGTAAAGCTGCAAACCCACCGGGGCTGTCCTAAAAACAGGACGCCAAGCTCCCTCCCAGCTTCAAGCTGCCCGATTTCTGCACTACTGAGGTCCCACTGGTCCTCACCGGTGGAGCAGGGATGGCTGCAGTGACCTCCCCAGTTTGAAGGAGCAAAGTATCTCAAGATAACAGGTGTGGATGCTCCTTGGAGACCAGCAATAAGCACAACTCGCCCTGCTAATGGGTGCTATCGAAGGGTGTCCAGACTCAGCCCCATCACCCAGCCCAGAGGAGCTGGAAGGAGTTGGAGGCTATTTCCTTCCCACCTCCTTCGTCCCCTCGTCTCGTTGTGCGACTCGTGGAGGTACCCGCAGGGTCTGTTAGCTGGGCACACGGGCTCCATTCATCACTGCCTTGTCAAGGGTGCTGATTATCTCATTTATTTGCTCACTTTTCAGAGCACTGTCACTTTTCATTACCTCCCTCCAGCCCGACAGAGAGGGAGGGCCGGGAGAAGACATGACTTGGGGGGGGACCTCGTTGCTCAGCAGACAGAGAAGCTGCCTGTGGCCAAGCGGGGCAGGAGGGACAGATCCCTGCCTGCTGCCTTCAAAGCAAGAGGATTGGGATGCCCAGCACAGTCGGGAACAGCGGCGCATGGTAAAGCACGGCTGGATGGGCAACCAGAAGCCCCTTTTTAAGAGTAGTAGCTATCATCAGCTCTTGCAATCCGTCACGTTTTGGCACTGTTTTGTCCTCGAGTCCCTGTTTTTTGAGTTATAAATACATCTCAAGCACCACTTTTTAACGCCCTCATGCCTAGGAAGCGCTCTGATAATTTCTGAGCTGACTATAACCAAATGTCCCAAACACAGCAAAGGGGAAGGAGAAGCTTTTATACTTAAAAGCCAAAAAAATCCCACCACAAGAAAAAAAAAAAATCCCAAATCCTTCTGGTTTCAACACCAATTTCATCATTTTTAGGGCCTGACTCCTGCTCCTGGAATGCAATGGGGTTTGCACACAGCGCCTGGGCTCACTCTTGTCCAACTTCTGTCCCGGCTTCTCCTACCCGGGAGATCTCTGCTTGGAGGGGAGCCCTCCCACATGGTTTTAAACATTAACCAGCTTGCTCAGAAGAGTTGCCAAGGTGCTCGGTCTGGGTCAGTCCCCGATATTCGGGCAGGGAGGGTCACTGCCTTGCTCCCTGCCTGTTTGGCAGGGAGTAGCAGGGCTGCTGGCTACTCCTTGGCTGCACCGCGCTGCTTCTC
Source organism: Fregata magnificens (assembly GCA_013389945.1). Taxonomy (NCBI): domain Eukaryota; kingdom Metazoa; phylum Chordata; class Aves; order Suliformes; family Fregatidae; genus Fregata; species Fregata magnificens. The sequence goes on from WAAD01016747.1 coordinate 143,131, forward strand.
TGGATGCACAAGAGACTTTCAGTCCCCTCTACCCTCCCTCCACATCCCAGCCGTCATCTGAGCCCACATCTTTAAGCCGCTTACTCCACCTGATGAAAAAAGTCAGCTCCTACTTCCCATTTCTCGGGCAACTCCATTCGTATCGCACCGCTTACCTCTCTGCTGGGCTTTTCCTAACCTGCACAGCCCAGAAAATTGGCCAAAATGGTTAAAGGTCCCAACAGGACAATGCTGGATGTCACTCCAGAGTGCCAAAATCGCAATTTGGCAGCCGTGCACCAAACACTCTGGTCTTGGAGCCAAAGTTCCCCATCTCTGCTCTCCGAACATCCCTGCTCGACACGCCGGGGTAGCTGAGGTTTTCTGTGGTGGGTTTCAAAGGGAAATGAGCTGCTCTCGGTTCAGAAGGATCTCCCTGAACATTGGCCACCCTTTTGTGGGCTTTCAGAACCCTCGTGGCTAGGAATACTATCTCGACTTCAAGTGCAATGCTAGGTTCTGCACATCTCACCCGGCAAGGGTAAGAACAGCTCCGAGAGGACCCCAAAAGGGATGCAGGCAGAGCCGATGGCTGGGATGTGCTGGTCAATCCCTCCTCAACCCTCTCGCTTCTGCAACCACAGCAATTCAGGCAAAGACCGAGGACCAGGAGGGCATTCGGAGGACTCGGTCTGTGCTCAGCTGTGCCGGTCACGTGCCGGCAGCGGCTCGGCAATGGAGAAGCTGCAAGTCAGGTTCGAGCCGAGTTCACCCCGTATCTCTACAGAGGACGAGCAAATCATCTCCACATGGGCAAAAGGAGAGTGTGGAGGAGAGGGGGAAGGCTGCCAGCGCAAGGCTGCGGTTCAGATCCCTCTTGACAGCTCCCCGGCAGCCCCCACATCGCCTGTCATTCCACAAAACAAACTTCAAAGTAAACAAGGCGCCCAGGACCCGGCCATTGCAGCCACTCTATCATCGTTCAGGAGTATTTTTCCTTCCTCCCCCCCCTCTTCTCCTGAGCCATTGCATTTACACGAGCTGCCCGGAGCTGGATTTACAGGGCAGGTGCCTGAGCAAAGCGCAGGAGAGCTGGCTGGGCCCCAGGCAAAAGGGGAAGAGGAGAGTTTCACAAAAGCCTTCAGATTGTGGTTTTATATGATAGGGACTGCAGAACAACATCCATCTTCAGGCTTAACATTTCATCTCTAGATCAACAGTCCGTTCCTTCCCCCACGTTCAGCTGCAGCTGCTGGCTTATCTCTCCATTAAAGCATTTTCCTCTTATTGCGCAGTTTCACATGAGGAGGAATAAATGCCAGATGGGTCTCCCTCCAGGTCACCACGCTGCAAGCCCCGGTCTACGCCGAAGCCCAGGGCGACACTGGATTCTGCAGTCTGGGATTCATCGTTGGCCAAAACCACAAACTTTGGAAAGTCGAGGCCAAGAATGAATACTCTGGGGGGACAAGATTTCCAAACAGGAGGACTGAGAGTTTGCCTCCCTGGAAATTCCCATGCTGGAAGCACAAAGGTGCTGAGCGGAGGCGCCTTCAAAAGTGCCTGAAGCACCAACTTTCAAATGCACTTACGGAGCTGGAGACCCTAAGGGGTGTTTTCGAAACTGGCTGAGATGATACTTCGGAGCACAGAAGTGGGATGGAGCAGACCGTGCCAGGGGTCTGCAGCCCTGCAGCTGCAGCTGAATGCAGCACGGTGCTAGGGAAAACAGCGTGGCCACGCTATCCTGCCCAAAAATCAACAGGAAAAGCAGCAATGTTGGAGGCTGAGGTCTTCCCATGTGGAAATGCCGTCATTGGCCTCGGGTCAGGCACCCGACTGCCCGGAGGAGGAGAGGATGCTCCTTACAGATTGGTTTCATAAACACGTTTTTATCTGGTTACCCTTAACCACAGTGGTCAAACCCACTCCAGCGCCTGGCTCCTGTCTACCTGCACAGCAGCCAAAGCCAAGACCTTGCGGAAGTCCACCTCCTTTGCTTCAAAGCATCCTAGGACCCTCGCCCTTTGCAGGGACGGTGTGGGTGCCGCCGTGCTCACGCAGCCTGTCCTTCCTTTCCGCGTCAAGCTGTGGCTGTGCCTGCCCGGCTCCTTGTCCCTGCCTCTCCCAGCCACCCTGGGGAAGTGGGCAAGCCCCGGTATTTTTATTACCATTCCCGTCGCTGCCAAGCACTTGCATCAGTGGCCAGGAGGAGGCTGCGCTCCCTCTTATGAAGCACAGGGAAGATAAGATTGGACCGTTAAGTCTTTAGAGGATGCTGCCAAACTTCAGGGAATGGATGGAGCGTCTTCCCGGCATCCTTGGATGTCTGTGTGTCACCAGCTCTTCCCAGCGGTACCAGCCGCAGGAGGTCACAACCCGACATGGGCTTAGAGATCACAACCACGCACAGGCTTTCCAGGCAGCAGCACTGTCCCCCCCTAATATTTCAGTGGAAGTCGCAGCACGGGGAAGATGAGCCGGGAGGGAGCATGTGGGAAGCAGTTTGTGTTGTGCCCACGGGAGATGCCTATTCGATAGAGGAGGAGGACCAAGGAAGCATCACTGTCAGCATGAGCCACCAACTGACCCTGATCCATCTCCTCGGTGCTTCGTGCCATGGCATTAATAGCATTGCCAGCAGCTGTGGTGACAAGCAGCAATGTCAGGGAGCTGATGAGCTCTGAGGAGCTCCTTATCCCAGGGAGGGAGAAGCTCACAGCGTTTTCCGATGTATCTGAAGTTTGCTGGAGTGTCACCGTGGTTATTTAGCTCTCTTGCCAGCGGCAAAAGAAAAGGCAGCAGCCTTTGAGCCATCCCCTGCCTTCGAGCCATCCTCTGCCCTGCTGCAAGGCAGACAGAGCCAGCAGCCAGCGTAGAAGCAGCTCCGTTTTTTATAGACATGATCAAAGTGCTCCGTGCCGAGAGATAACCTCCGGCAGGATCGACCCTGCCCCAGCTCCGTGGAGCGATGCCACTTGGTTGGTGCATCCAGGCAGGAGGCTGCGGTGCTGGCTCATCATTCAAAGTCCTGCTCGGAGGAGCAGATCCTGCACTCCCTTCAGGCTCTTCCAGCTTATCTCTTGTTCCTGAGATGCTGAAGGAAGGGGGGTGGCCAGAGAACAAGCTCTCACCGCTCCAGCTCAGAGCTGTCAGGGTCAGGGATCAGCCTTAGGGGAAATGAGTGGCTGCTTGTGCCACATCACCCCCCCCAAAATGCCATCTGGGCATCTGGGCTCATGGTGGCTGCCAGGGGGAAGGCAGAATTGGGGACACGAGGCTGTCTTTAGAGGGCAGCCCCTTTCTGTGTCCTCCCAGACTCATTTCCAGCTGCTGCTCTGCTGCAAGATGCTTCCAGACTGCAGAAAATGGGGGTGCACAAACAGGCTCCCTGGGCTTCCCGATGCCCCTTGGAAAAGGAAATCACCAGCGTTTGAAGGAAAGCAAAGGGTGAAGGCTCCAGTTTTCCGTTGGAGGGGGTCAGAGTGAAAGGGAAAGGATTTGCCTGCGGCCGCAGAGCCAGACAGTGGCAGAGAGAGGAGATTTTCCATCCTGTGTTCACCTCCCAACAGTGTGAGAAACGCTAACAACAGAAGCACCTGAGCGGCTTCGTTAATAAAAGTGCATTTATGACCACTAAAAGCAAAAAAACCTTCACTGCTTTAGTGCTGGGGCAGGGTGCGGCCACACCGCCAGCTCAGGCACTGCCGAAATTCAGGGATGCGTCTCCAGCACTGTGGGAGATGCTGCTCTTTGAGTTTTACAGGCAAGGCTGAGTTTGGGATAAATCTAAAAACCTGATTTTCCCAAGGATTTCACACACGGCAACGGCTATATTTTATCAAACCACACAGCCCAGAGCAGAGCCCAGCGATACGCAGGGCGGCTGCTTCCCCAGCCGTCCTCCAGCCCCTCCAGGTACCTGCCACACTTTCATTTTAGGGATGTCTCCTTCCGTATCACACCACCACAACCCAGCTTTCCACTTACAAAATGCCTTCAACTCCTCCAGCTCCGCGGGCCGCTTCCCTCTGCTCAGCTCTGTCTGGATTCACTAACACTCAAACACCTCATTTGATCTACGCAATTAAAATTACACAACAAGCAGAGGAGCGTGGCAGCCCTGTCTTCTCCTGGAAGCCCTAGCAAGGTGTTCAAAAGCAAATGAAGTTGGACTAGATGATCGTTGTAGGTCCCTTCCAACTCAAATATTCTATTCTATTCTATTCTATTCTATTCTATTCTATTCTATTCAATATTTGGTGGTGTTGACCCTCCTGAAGGCACAGGATTGCTACCACGAGGAGAGCAGAGCCCAGCACCCTGGCCACAGCAAAGACAGGCACAGCCATGCAGCATAACCACAAACGTGGGCCCCCTCGCACCAAAGAGTGGGGCCCCGCTGCAAGAGCATGCAGGGCTTGCTAGCAGCTCCCAGCATAATGGTTAGGGGACAGCGTGCCTGCTCCCGTCCTCGTGTGATCTGTTCTTCACCCCATGAGCAGGACCTTCGCTGCAAAGCAAAGCTCCTCAGGTTTAATCTGCTGGCCCGCGTGTCCCAGGAGGACAAGGCATGGAGTGCTCTCATCTCCTGGGCAGCCTTGGACATCCCTCATTTCTTGAAAAAGCATCCCAACAACCAACAGCTCATCCTTTCTGCCTCTTCACCCAACAGCTCATCCCTTCTTCCTCTTCGTCCCTGCCACGCCACCAAGTTAAATCAAAGCTAAACACTTCTGTCCCTCTATTTGGACAGCATCCCTTTGCAGGACACCTCTGTGGTCCTTATCATCTCACCTGGTCCTCACCAACCTACGTGACACCGACACCACGATGCCCTTTTGCAGCCCACCCTTCCAGAACCCCACCTCACAACTGAGCCTCCAATACGGTCAAAACAGAGCTGAGAGGGAAGGAAAAATTGGAGAAAAATGGAGAGCACTTACTTCTCGTAGTCATGTTTGCAGTAGAGCTGCCGGTTGCGACAGTAGCAGGTCCCGGAGAGCGGCTGCAGGCAGACGGCGCATTTCACACAGCCTTCGTGCCAGGAGCGCTCGTTGACTCGCAGGAGGAACCGGTCGGAGATGGGGGTGTCGCAGCCGGCACACACCTCCCGCATCTTGGAGTCTGAACCTGGGCAGCAGGGAAGAGATGGTGTGAGAAGGAGTTTTCCTTTGCTGGGGGGGGATCATGTCCTGCAGTAATAGTGTCTGCCTTTTGGGGGGGGGGGGGGGAGGGTTGGCCTCATTAAGCTCTGCTTAGCCTCACTTAAGTCCTTACAATCATCTACTGTTGGGTTTTGCTTTTTTTTTTAAAGCCACGTGGCGTTAGTGTAGGAGAGGGAGAAGGGAGGCTCGCCACAGAGTTTTTTGTGACAACCTTGAAAATAAATGTCAAAGTTGGCTCTGCGAAAGCAGCAGGTTCTGGGTTTCTCTGCAGGTAGTAAACTCCTGGTGAACCCCAAGCCCGCGGCTCTGGCACTGCAGAGAACATGGAGAACACACATTTGGGAACCAGAGGGCAAATGTATGTGCGTCTCGAGAGGAGACTGTGGGTGCTGCGCTTGTTGGAAACCTTGGTCCAGGTCAGAGGACAGACCTGCGTCTGAATTTTGTCCAGTTTCACCCCAGATTTGGTGCTAAGAGCTGCTTAAAAAGGCTCCAGAGATTTGGGATTTTTTTTCTTCCTCAGTGTTATCAACACATAAATCTATGGCTGCTCTTCAAAGGCTTCGTCATGATAACTTCAAGGTAAAGGAGTGAGTAATAAATACACTATCTGGTGCACTGGAGCTGGGTTGCAGGCTGAGCCAGGCAGCGGCACCCTCTCCGATGTCCACAACTTCCACCCTGCCAAGCTCCTTGGGTTTTACAAGCACTTATCTCTGTCCTCTCCAGCTTCTCGATGCTTTTATCCTCCTGTAAGCTTGTGGATCCTGGGGTAACACCTGCCCAAGGCCCCTCGAAGGGCTGGGGGGATGATGGCATCCCATGGGTGAAGCTTACGGCTGTTTTAAAAGGCAGCGAGCTGCCAAGGGCAACCAAGGTCTTCTGCTGCACCTTGGAGGAACGTGGGGTTGAGGGGGAACACTAAGCCCAGCTCTAATTTGGGCGCTGTCCTAGGGCAAGGAGTCAAAGTCAACAAGTAGCGGTGGCACGTGGCAGGAGACACGTTCCAGTGGAGAGCCGTGCATCTCTGCGCAAGGCTGGGAGACACAGAGGAACCCTGATCCAGCAGCATCTCCAGCAAAAGGGGATTTTCTGCTTCTCCAGGAACACACAGAGGCTTTCCCAGCCCTGCAGATCTTCTCTCCCAGGCTCTGGAAGCAGCCCTTACACCTGACCACACTCCTCCGCTGATGAAGATCCCAGCCAGGACCCTGAATCAGCCCATCAGCAACTCACTTTCCGGCTCCTTGGACTCAGCAGGCTCAAATCGGTGGTAGGAGGATGGATGAGTGGGACACGGAGCAGGCAGGACCGCCACGGTGGAGGCAAAATGCAGGCAGTCGGAAAGTATCCGCGAGCAGGAAACTTTCTGAACACTTTTTCAGTCCAATTTTACCTAGAGATGCTTTCCCAAAGTCCTGAAATCATTTGAAACTACGGCAAATGCTCTCTGCCTTGAAGGGCGCTCTTGTCATCACACCAGCACAGGAGGGACTGTTTTGGGGGGAGGCAAATTGGGCTAATTTGGGCTTTCTATGCACCCAAAAATGGGGGTGTCTTGTGCAAAGGCAGCTTCTGCCCCACTTCATTGTGGTGTTTGGGTTTAGGTCCTGCATCTCCCACGTCCCAGCTGGCTGAGCCTGCAGACATGTGCCTGGGCGATGCAGGATGTTACAGCAAGTCGAGTCCCTTGCAGCCCCCAGGCTCGGCACAGCTCGTTAATTAAGTGCTGGGACCTGGAAATTGGGTGGCAGCATCAGCTGGAGGGGACCAGACCCTGGGAGCCCTCCTGCAGATTGGGATCCAGCACATCAGGAGTGGAAACGAGGATTTTAGCCCAAGAAGAAGAAAAATGAATGTCTGCCATGCTGCTGGTGATGCCGGAGCAGCAGCACAAGAGCTGTAACGGTGCAGCTCTGTAATGCCAGGAGGGCAGCGTGGATGGCCAAGGCAACAAGCAACCACATCCCAGTGGCTGTGGGTACGTGCAGAGGTTCTCCGTGGACGCTTATCCCACCGTGAGCCTCCACTTCTCACTTTTTCCTCTGTTCTTAACTTCTGGAGTCAAATATTTTCACCCTTCTTGACTTTGACCCCACAGGCTGCGTGTCACCACGGGACCAGCCAAACCTCCAGTGGGTTAGAGGCATCTGGGACTAAACAATCCCCAACTCTTCTTTAATTTAGGGGGGGAAAACAGGGAATAATCTAATAGCAAATTAGTCTGAGAGCAGATAGTTAAATCGCCAGCGAGCTCCGGGAATGTGGGATCAGTCTAAAAGGGAGAGACACAAAACTTCAGCCCGGGGATGTTCATCCCTCCCTCTCGCTCAGCGAGCGGGCAGGAGGATGCCAGGGATTTGGGGTGGTGGGAGGCAGCAGAATCCTGCCTGCTGCCTGCCTGCATCGTGGCTCGGGATGCACAGGCAGGGCCCGGAGCAGAGGCTGCCACCCGGCAACAACTCACACCTGAGTCTTGTTCGGCACAAGGCCACGAACGCGGTGACGCCGTAACACAACGGGAGACGAGCGAGCGATCCCGAGCTCCAGGGGGAAGAGGGGATGTGAAAAATCCCGGGAAAACTGCCGGCTTCCCTGAATCCCCCCGCAGCCATCCCAGGAGAAAGAGGCAAAACTGAAAGTAAAGGAGATTCTGCCTTTACGCTGCCCTAAAGACATCAGGCTTATAAAAACACAAGTTTGGACCTGCAAATATGTTAACGACGAGCAATCCCAACCCACCATGTTGTGGCTCTCTGAGAAAGGGAAAAGGGACAACGAGGGGGACACGACCCGGCGAGCCGACACGACCCGGCGAGCCCAGCACCGAAGCAGAGGGGAGGCAGCTCGGGTGCCTCGTCCCAGTATTACCCAAAATTAACCCCCCGCATCCAGGCCCTGCCACGGCACGTGAACTCCCCACCGGGTCTCGTGGGCGAGATATCCTGGGATAAAATGTGGGTCAGCAAAGCCAGCTATCGCCCATGGCTGGGATGGTCGAGGGCCACGCGACCGCAGCCTGGCCCTGCACGGGGTGCTCCCTAAAATCAGTGAAGGACCGGGATGAACTGAGGCTCCGAAGGGGCTTATCCAGGAGGTCGGGGCAGACGAGGGGTGGATTCTTGGGGTGTCCCTCTCCCTTCTGGGCTCTGTGTCTTGTGCTTTGCTAAATGCTGGTGCTGTCTGCCGTTAAGGACAGCCTCAGCCCACAGAGCCGCAGCTGCTTTGGGGTTGCAAGATGGCATTTTGCAGCGTGCCAACATCTTGCCGTGGCTTTTTGCTGCCTCAAAATTGGCAAACCGCAAAGCCAGGCTGAGCGAGGGGGGTGCTCCCTCTCCCCTGGTCACCCCGACCATCCGGGGAGGAAGGAATCTCCTTCCCGAATGGGGAATAAACGCCGCAGAGGAGTGGGGAATGCCGCCGATTGCAGACGGCATCATACGGTTGAGGGAAAACGGGCAGCGCGGGCAGGGCCGGCTGGTCCCGCTGCAACTTGCGGACGCGCCGAGACCCTCGGAGCGGCATGGGGAGGATGAGGATGGGGCAGGCAGCCACGGGTGCTGCCCGAGCAGCCCGGGCTGGGGGGGCTGAGGGTCTCCCCGGTCCCCACTCCCCGGTGCGTGGCACCCGCTCCCGGTCTCTCCGGCACTCACCGAAGCCCAGGACCGGCGTTGCCTGCTGCAGGCAGGACGGAGCCTCTTCCGTCTTCATGCCGGCGGCCAGCGCGGGGGCTGCGGGCGGAGAGGAGCGTTAAGGACCGGGACCGGTCGCCCCCCCGGTGGGTCGGGGCTGCCGGGTGCCTCCCGCTCGTTTTCCGCGTTCGGGAGCTCCGGTTAACGAACGGCAACGAAATCCCGGCGGCGGCGGCGTCCACCCGCCCCGCTCCCCCCGGCCCCGTTGGGGTTAAGCCCGACCTTACCCCCCGCATCCCCGGAGCCCACCCCGGGGGCTTGCGCCGGGGGATGCGGCC
>WAAD01016747.1:164507-202689 GCA_013389945.1 Fregata magnificens
GGGGGGGGCATCGATTTCCACCCTTCTCCTTAACACCGTCCTCCAGATGAGATCCACGATGGCATGAACCTGGAGCTCTACTACCAGTAGTGCTTGCCGTTCCCCTCCCGGTGCCTCTTTTCTCCGTGGGACTCCCCTGCAATCCCCGTTCTCCTCCCCCCCGGTATGGCCGAGCTGGAGCCATGTTGAGGCTCTAAACCCACTGTAGCTACCCTGAAGTGTTTAAGTGGTTTATAATAAACGTGTCTCTCGAGTCTCCGGTTGCTGTGTGGCTCCGGGGGGGAGCGGGGACGGGGCACCGGGAGCCGCCGAACCGGCGTGGGGAGCGAGCCGGCGCTATTTCTCTACGCGCTCCTACTTCTATTGTCCCCCCGCGGCCACCGTCCGCTCCTGCGTCACGTGCCCAGGAGCGCTTCCGGGCTCAATGCGGCCTCCCGCCCTCAGCCAATGAGCGCCAGAAGGGCGGGCGTTTCCGCCAATGACAGTGCCGGGGAGGTTGGGCGCTGCCTTCCCTCGGGCCAATGGAAGCAGGGAGGGGGCGGGATCACCCCGCCCATCTCCGCGCCAATGGGGCCGGGCCGTGCGGGAGGCGCAGCTGAGGGAAGATGGCGGAGGAGGAGAAGCTGCCCGCGGGCTGGGAGAAGCGCATGAGCCGCAGCTCCGGTACGGGCGGCGGCGACGGGAGCGGAGGGACTGGGAGGTGCCTGCTCCCGGGGCGGTGGGCCGGGACCCCGAGGGCCCNGCCGTGCCCGAAGGGCGTCGTGCCCCGGGGGCGGGAGGGGGGGTTGGCCTTGGCAGGGCCTGGGTCGGTGTGTGGGGCCGGGGCGGGGGGGTTCCTCCGTCCGGGGTTACTGGCGGAGGGAAGCGGGGCAGGGTGGCAGAGCCGAGAGGAGCCTGTTTGTAAAAGGCCGGGTTGGAGCGCAGCAGGACGCTTTGCCCTCGGTGGGGCTGCGGTGGCTCGGGGAGGGGAGTTGTTGGTCAGGACGGTGCTTTCAGCAGGGTTTTGTCCTTTGTGCCGAGAGCTTTCCACCTTTAGCGGCTCAAAAGCGGTTCCTAGGAGGTCGTGTTCATCAGCTTGGCTGCTCTGATGGTTTGTTTGAGGTGAGGACGGTGAGTCTAGGGAGGCTGAGAGAGAAGAGGAGCCCGTGTGAACCCTCCTTTGCCAGAACTACCGTGGTTGAAGCGTCCTGGAGGGAGGGAGCTCCGTGGCTGTCTGGAGTTGGGAGGTTTAGGTCGTTGGTTGGGATTGCAAGCGGGAACTTGGGCCCTTTGCTATTAGGTCATAGCTTCCCGCCACGCAGCTCTGCTGCTGCAATCCCTCACCTTGGTTTGCTCGGCTTTTTTCACGAGCCTAGTCTGCTTCTAGCTTCAGTGGAGAGCTTTGGGATGAATGATTTTCTAGAAGAAAGCAGAAATCGTCTTGGTCGATGCTGTGAGTTATCACAGGTAAATGTGTGTGTGGCTTTGAGCACTGGAAGGCCTTTGAGCAGCGGAATTACCTGGATTTAACACTGAACGTGTCGAGAGGTGACTTCGCAGAAGCTTCGTTTCCTGCTACCTGGGGAAACCGCGGGTATCTTGTGCAGGAAGGTCTGATTTTCTGGTAGAAAAAAGGTGATTTTCAGAAGGAAAGGTCTGTGCAATGCAAAGATGTGATCTTCGCTAGCAGTAACTCACCATGTTTGCTGCGGGATGTGCTTAACAGAGAGGCTTTACACTCTTTCACCCTTATAAGTAGGGCTGGAGCGAAACGCAGTCTTATCCCCAGGCCAGAACCCCGGCACTGTCCGCCTTCTCGGCAGTGGCAGGGTGTTGCCTGGGGGTGTTTATGGTTTCTGACTGTGTCAGTGGGTGTTTTGTCGCTGAGCTGCATGAGCGCCGTGAATTGGAAAGGCAGCTGGAGCCCGCTTCTGCGCGGGGCTGTTGCTTTGACTAAAGGTGCTTCCCGACGCTTGCGTAGGAAATGGCATGGAGTTATAAAGTCTTGTTTCCTGCCTCGTGTGTTTGAGCTGATCGCGTGGATGTGGCCGAGCCCTCAGTGAAATCTAGTCTTCTGTGCCTTTGGGATCAAGGAGCTGATTCTTGGGGTCAGAAACTGATTCTTGGGGTCAGGAAGCTGATTCTCGGAGTCTGCCGGGAGCTTTTATGTAACCCCAGCCCCCTCTCTCTGTCCGCAGGCCGTGTTTATTACTTCAACCACATCACAAATGCCAGCCAGTGGGAACGGCCCAGCGGCAGCGGGAAGAACGGCCAAGGGGAGCCTAGCAAAGTGCGATGTTCACATCTCTTGGTGAAACACAACCAGTCCAGAAGACCCTCGTCGTGGAGGCAGGAAAAGATCACGCGGACCAAAGATGAGGCACTGGAGCTTATAAATGGCAAGTAAATGCAGGAGAGAGAGAGAGAGAATATGATGCTGTTGCAGGGGATAAGTCATTTTAAGGCTAGAATTGGACCCCGAGATGAATGGTTCAGTGTGTTGTGAACTTGCTAAAGCAAAGTGTTTTAAGCCAAGTGGTTTGAACATGGACTTTTGTGTGGCCCTGCCACTTGGAGAAACAATTTTGCTGTATGATTAAATGACATAAAGATAGGTCCCAGCCCGTGTGTCTTCCCCTTTGTGGTTTTTTTTGTAATGTTGTTTCAGAGGTTTGTTTGTATTTTCTTTGTAAATGTGTATTTTTATATTAAAAATAAAATTATTTAAAGCTAAAACAGATGTTCTTTAAACATTTCTTTTTATTTAATGTCACTTGACTCCTTGCCCTAATAGCAACTTAGAGTAAGTTCTAATTAACCTCTGCTTGAAATCAAGTTGCTTGTAGGAGGCAGTCAGCCTTGCACGAGGCTGTACGGATGACCTGATCGGCTCAGGCTTTTCCCAGAGTGTTCTGGCTTGTGATCCGGTCTAGGAGCGAGAGCGCTGCGTGCCTTCTGCAATAGATGGTGTTAATCTTTGCAGCCTAGATTTTTTTTTTTTTTTTTCCTTGCAGCTCTGGCAGTAGAATTGAATTGATGTCGTGTTTCTTCAACATTGAGGTTTTGATCTTATGGAAGCGAGTTCAAAGCCCAGCTGTTACTACTGGCTTTTACCTCTTAGGATAAGGAATTTGGGGGCTTGGGGTGAGGTTTAAATCAGCCCCAGTGATTAACTGATGAAACTGAGCCTGTGCTCTTTAGTGGGCAGCTTTGTCTTTTTTGGCAGCAAGGTTGCAAAGGCTAGCTGACGCGCTGTGAGCTGTGAGCGCACAGATAGGTACCGGAGTACTGGGCCTGTGTTATCTTTTATGGCTTAAGCAATGAGGGAGGGAAGATAGGGAGGGTGTTTTGGCTATTGCCTTGGTCCTAAACAATGATAAACTTAAGGACTTTCTTATTTGAAAGCCCTGGGAGGGGAAGTTTCTTTGCTAAATAATTTGAAGCAGCCAGGCAGTGACCAGCAGGTGGTATCTGCTCACCGCCTTTTGGAAGGGGAGGTTAAATTAACTGGCACAGATGGGAATTTTCTTAGGGAATTGTCCCCTTTGGGTTAGGGTGGCTGAGAAAGTGTGACCGGAGGCGATGAAGCGGGATGCACGCCTAGTGTGGAGGTCTGTGCCAAGGGAGTTGAGACTGTTGCAAAGATAAATAGATAGAAATATTTCAGCCGAGCTGCAAATTCTCTCTCTGTCTTTCTCTTCTCTTTCTTTTTTTTTTTTTTTTTAAAGAATAAAACTGTTCTAGAGCCATCTCTGGGAGTGATGTTCATCAAAAGGCCAGCGCAGAGCTTTCTGCAGATCAGAGGTTAAATGGTGCATGATGCTGGCCTGTTTTAATCGGGCATTGATGAACTTGGATCTTTGTAAGAGGGAATCACTTGCATGTTAGAAGGGAAAGTTGTCTCATTATCTCTAAAGCGGTATTTCAGGAGCTTGTGGCCAGGTAGGCTTTTTGATACGTAGGTGTTCTGTAAACTGGTTATCTTTAGAAGCCTGAATAACGTTATTTGGAGACACCAATTGTCATCATTCTTTGTTTGGGTGCTTTTCTTTGAGATGCCGCAGTTCTTTTGCTACCTGGTAAGGTGATGGAAAGAAACAGCTTAAGCTTTCCTTGGCTCGAAAGAATGAGATTAAGCTTGACAGCTTCAGAGCCTTCTCTCTATCGAATAACTCTTATGTTTCGTAATCTCTCTGTGGTGTCTGAAGAGGAGAGAGTTGTGACTAAAACTTACTTCGTGTAAATACCCTGCTTGTCTTCTTGGTAAAGGCCGTTGGGGAGTTAATTCCTATAATGGGAATACCATTGTCAAAAGAAAAAAAAAAAAAAACCCTAACCACCTTTCTGTCCACATTTGTCCCCGATAAACACTATTCCAGGGAAGGTCACAGGCAACATCAGCTTATGATTAATTATTTTATGGTGGCTTCTTGAAAATTACTGTAAGTTAAGTTTCTAGAACAGCTGAAACTTATTGGGAGGATGCACGGCTTAGTGCCGCTATGGCTCCTGACAATCGGGCATCAATGAACTTCTCTGAACAGATGTACCGTACCTGGTGAATGTAATTATAGCGCAGAATTGTCTAAGTAGGTCTCTGGGGAGGAATTTGCTTGACAGGCACAGTACCGCACATTTTCATGATTTGTTTGGAGATCGGTTATGCCTGAGATCTCCCTCCGAATCTAGCTCTAGCGTTCATGCTTTACGCAATAAAAATCTGAGGAAGAAATTTGATTAGGGAGCTCTTTGTTCCCACAGGAGAGGGGACAACACTAAAGATAAATGTTTTCGGTACATGAACTTGACTGATGTCAAATATTCCATTTGATGACTTTTCTCCGATACTAAGGGAGGAGAGCACAGAGAGAGGGAGGGGTGCGTCGTCCGTGAATAGTTTTTAATCCATTAAGGAAGTTGCAGTGGAGAATTAAATGTAGGTTAGCTCTCCCGTTTTGTGTTACAGCAGGAGTTGGAGGACTTGGCTCACCAGGTGCTTTTCTGATAGGTGATAACATCATAGGGAATGTGGGACTAGAAAGAAATTTCAGATTTGAGCCTGACCCTGATATTAAAGGTAGCGAAACCTCTTAGACCCCTCTGCCAGCTTTATCAAGCGCCATTTAAGAGGCAGTTAGGGTTCTGGCTGAATTTGCTGTGAAGGTTATTCCAGACCATCTTTGCTCTGATGTGTAGAAACCTGGTTTCCAGCTAAATACTGCTTATGATCAGTTTCAATCTGGTGTTTCTTGTGTTAGTGTTGTTTAATTACTTAACTAAATTTAATTTCTTCCTGATGTTGACCTCTCAGTGGATTTAGAGAGCCCTGCTCTTTACCAGCCTGTTTTTGCATGCTGAGCCAACCAGACTTTTAGTTTCTGGTAATGTAGGTCATCCCTTCTGCTGTTTCTACTCTTAGCCCTCCTTTGCACTTCAGTTTCGATTAATCTTTCTTGAGCATCGGTTCATTGTGGTATGCAATATTCCAGACTAGCTCTTGGCAGTGCCTTCTACTGTGGCATTTACTACTGCCCTTCTCTCTGCTGAGGATACCATGACTTCAGTGCTGTGTTTCTCGCTTTTAAAGTCATACTGCCTGTTTTGGAGTTATTTGTAATTCCGCACTTAGGTCCTCCTCTTTCTGATTGAGCTCTCTGCATGCAGCAGATTTTTTTGTTGTTGTTGCTTTGCAAATACGTGTGTGAGTTCACTTGGTGTAGTTGGATCTTGCTTGGTCATTCAGGTCACGTTTAATATTCTGATCCTCCTCTCTGCTGACAGTGCTTCCCCACCCTCCAGCTCGTTATCTACACGTTTTGTTAGCTTACCCCTGTTTCTTGTTGCAGAACCGGCTAGGATTCATCCCAAAGATCAGTCCCCAAAAGCTTCCCTTCCCCAATACTCCCCATTTCGGCACAGTCCGTTGCCATTTTTCATCTTGCTCTTTTTGCACTAATCTCTCCCATGATTCAATTTCACTTATGCCTGGAGATTTTTTAGGGGTAGTTTATTAAAACCTGGACAGTGCCTGACCTGCGTAATTTGTTCTAAACAGCTGAGATCATCTGGGGAAAAGGCTCGTTAATCCCCTTTCGCAGAGTGTCTTGTTCTGGTAGAGGTGAGAACGACTACCTCAGCCTTAGGCTTTATCCAGGAAAACCCTCCTCTCGTTGACAGGCCAATTTTGCTCTCAGGCTGGTCACTAGCATAAAATTAGGAGGTTTTAATAACTAAATTCTATTTCAATATGTAGTTGACTGGTATTCTCCACAAGCTTGTGAAACCCCTCGGAACCTGCTGATGTGACCAGGGCAGGCAGTTTTGGATATAAACATAAACGCTCTGATCCTTAATTTGCAGGCTTTATTACTTTAACTTCAGTATATATCTTAAAGCTGTAATTCCTGACACTTCTGGGTGTGATGTGTGACGGGTACTTGCTGGGGACTGGCGGCTGTGTGCGATTAGATACGTATTTATGGTGGTGCAAATACGTATTTTTAGGATAAACTCTGTTTTGTCAGCAAGTAGGCTGCTTACGCTCAAGCAGCTTAGTTTAATAGGATGAACCAGTATCAGTTTCTTTCGTAAAACGTATGAATGCTGTGAACTGTCTTCCGCCCAGAGAAATAATCCTTTTTCTCTTTTTAATGCAGGATAAATAGGTGTTGTCTTAAGTTTTGTAGAGTTTCAGACTTTCACGTTAGACTTTCTCCACCTGTGCGTGTGCACTCCAAGCAGCAGGTAGGATAAAGGTGTATAATCTCACTTAGGTGACAATACTGGTGCTGGTGTTTTCTGTTAAAGCAGGTTATGCGCTTTAGGAATTAAGATAACTTTCTATGGCTTTTGAATTATATTCAGGAGACCTCTTTAAAAAAACGAAACTGAAATTCTAGAACAAGAGGTAATCAATCTCCTGTTCCTGGTTTTTTGGTAGCTCTTCCTCCTGGCCTGTCCAGCTGGAAAAGCAAACCTAGCTGTCCTGAACACTTTGCTGAATTCCAGAGATTTAGGGTAGTGGCAGCTGATTTAAGAGATGACTGAATTGGGGAGGAAAAATGGGCTAGAAGACTAATCCAAAGGCTTAAAATCCCTTTGTTTTGGTCTTGCAAGCATTAAACTGCAATAAAGGGGTTCATTCAAAAGTGGATAGCCTGCTTTTTCAGTTCCTGCTGGATACCTCAACTCCTAAGAGGCAACCTCCATTCTCTCATTAAGGAATATTTTCTTACCGCCCCCAGTCCTCACAGATATTTCCTCAGGTGTATACAAGTATATAGCATTAAAATGAGCTGGAAGATACTTATTTCCTCATCCTTTTGCACCAGAAACCGCCCTCTTCCTTTTGTGAGAGCGTCCCTCCAAATAATAAAGCCTAGCTCTTGAATTACCTGCGTGACCCTTTTGCAGGTGGGGATCTTCCACCACTGCCTGCGGCTGGAATAAAAGATGCCCAGCCCAATTTTTTTTAAACTTTTTTTGCTTTTAGGGGTTTATCTAGCAAAGTGCAGACTCTTTATGCAGGCTGCGGGGCTTACATGGGAGTGACCTGAAATAGAAAGTTTGGTTATCAAAACCAGGACACTTAATAGCTTTGAGGGGGTAGAACGACATTTCTTTTCTCTTAAGTTTCTCTGTTAATCAGCTGCTTCTCAGTATTTCTTTTTGAAGGTGGAAGACTGCTTAGGTCTACAATGGAAGACAGGCTTTGCCGATTCTTTCAAAAGCTGACGGGAGGTTTCTGGAAGGAGGGGTTTAAAAATTAAACAAGTCTCTAGTGCGAAATAAGTTTAGCTGGATTTCACCTGGTACGGAGAGTTGCTTTGGCTTGGAAGCTGGGGCACTGGTTTGGGGCTGTTCCTCTGCGCTTCAGAGCACGTGTGGATGGATTCCTCTGGGTGATGCTCCCCTGATTAAAATACACGGAGGAATGATTTTTGCAATGTAACTTAGTCTTAATTTATCACTTGTGGTCCAAAGTGCAGAAGGCAAGCCCCTCTGGCAGGAGCAGGCCGCTTTGGGAAGGCGGAGGGTTAACTGGCAGCCAGACCTACAGCAGATACAGCTGCTGTTTGCAGGCTTTGAGTCCAGCTTACACAGCCGTCCTCATGCAGAAGCATTTCTCGCAACTGGTACTAAATGGTGTTTTGGTGGGGGGTGGCTGCAAGTCAGACCAGTGATGGCTTGGGATTTTGATGAGTGGTTACGCTCCTTTTCATGAAGGAGCTGAAGCTGGCTGAGTTGCATGAAACGACGCAGGATTTTCTCATTGTCTCGAGAATCCATTAAAACCTGCCTCACGCGGTGTTGAGGGACGAGTCAGTGGCACTTGCGCTTTGCTCGTCTCCGAGGGCAGTCAGTATCTGTAATTAGTGACTCCCCAATCATGTTATCAAGCTGTTGACTGGAAAATACAATTTATCTCCTAGGTTTTCTTGTTATGAGCTAGCAGGGGGGGAGTTCTGCTGGTCCGGAAAGATTCAGAACAGTGAGGCAGAGCTCTTGGTTAAGACTACGAATATTTCTTATCTGACCTTTTAAAAAGCTGTCTTGACAAATAATTCACTCCTCGGGGATTCTTCATGCTCGTTCTTCTGCCAAGGTGAGCCCTTCCGAAATCAAAAGCTCATCTATTTTGAAGCCCAATAATAAATTCCCATGCTTCAGGGTTAGTAGTAGGTGGAATCACCTTTTTTATTTAATAGAAGCTTAAATAGAAATGGGCCACGGTGCAAAGATGGAAACATGCTTGGAAAAAGAAAAACCAACCTGAGACAAGTGCTTTTGGGGTGTTACGAAAGTTTAGTTCTGGCTCTGTCTTCGTTCAGGAGGTTTGAAAACCTCGCTTCGTGTATGTGGTGTGCGTACGTGGCTGTTTGTGCCCTTCTTGCTGTGGGATGTAATGCTTAAGGTGGGGCTTTTGGGTGGGTTTTTTTTCTTTCCCCATTTTTCCTTCTCCTGATGGAATTATTCCCTGTATTTACAGGCTACATCCAGAAGATAAAATCGGGAGAAGAGGATTTTGAATCTCTCGCTTCCCAGTTTAGCGACTGCAGCTCGGCAAAAGCAGGAGGTGATCTGGGTGCATTTGGAAGAGGTATGTCGAGCTCAGCCTGGCAGCGTGAACTCCAGATCGAGATTACAGGGTTGATGATGATCTTCTTGGCAGGGGGTGGGGTTTAATAATGCACCCCGCTGCTGGGGGAATGAACATGAAAATGGATTTATATGCTAGGCGGCCTGCTGTGCAGGAAATGTAGTTTGATGCCTAGAAGTTAAACCAATTAGGAATGCAACCACAATATTATTCTAGGCAGAGAGGCAATGTTGTGCAAACGCCCTTCATGAAATTGGCTTTTCCCTCTGGAAAAGGATTTTCCAGCTACACTGAATGGAAATCCAGTTGCACAGCGTAATGAGCCATGAATAAGGAAGAAGTGGATAAGTCTTGCTAACGGCATGCCAGATAAATGACTTGGCATTCTAATCTTCAATGAGAAAGCTGTTAACAAATTGTGGAAATAAGAACAATTCACAGCCCACCGAAATAACGTTGCTGGTGAGAGATTTTGTTACAGGATTATTGATCAGTGCGGTGAGGGAGCGACAACAAAAAGCTTGTGGATGCTTCCTCATTAATGAGATTTGCTGGTGTGGGAGGAAGAATCTTTGGGATAGGAGCGTAACACTGAAACCTCTTTAGCTTTATCTTACAAATGCTTTTTGCAGTAATTTCCACTAGGAGGAAAATATAAAGCAATGATGTCATGAATATAGCTACAATATTCAAAGAACAAACCAAAATCTCTTTATAACGAGAGTGTCCATGCATATTTTATTTGAAGAGGGTCAAGAAAGGTTCCCGCCAGGGAGAGAGAATGCTGTATTTATTGTTATAATCTGTGCCCCAAAGTCATAGGGACTTGTAGTGACCCCAGAGGAAGACCTGTAGTAAGAGCTGCCCACATCTAAAATGGCGAGCAGCAGTCTGGCGTGTCCTTTTAGTGGAAGTCTTTTTCCTAAGCTCACGCTCAGGGTTTGTGGACTGAAGCATTCAGAAGCTCGTCTCGGGCTCGTACCCTGCAGCAAGTATACAGATCTTGCAGGAGATTTTGCACAGCTGCCTCGTCATGCCAGGCTGTTACCCCACTTAGGATGTCCTGGGAATATTTAAAACACTGATGGGTTCGCTGCTGCTGCAGATGTAACCGTGGAAGGGGCTCCAGAGTCGCTCTTTCAGCCCCTGCTAGCTGAAGTCCACTCAGCTTTGGCAGGTGAAACTGTATGCAGGAATGTAGTTTGTTTGGGTTTGGTTTTTTTTCCCCCACCAAAATACTGTTTTTAATCGCTGCTCCTTTTTAGGGTGCACTGTTGCTACAGTTCAGCAACAGTTTCGTCCTCAAATAGATCCTTTCAGGCAGGGCTAAACAGTGATATTTTATTGTATGTAATGAAACACTAATCCTAGGGTGCTGTGTCTGCTGTTTTGGGTTCAGCAGAAACTCTGCTCATGGTGCTCTGTGGAGGTGTACGGAAAGAGATTTATTTGGTTTTTTCCTGGCTGCACCAAATCGTAAAGAAATGTTGCAAGAGCCAGTTTCCACTAGATGGCATTGGAACCATGCGTGGTGGCCAAACCCCTGAGGTGTCACTCCATCCCCCTCTCTGCCTCTTTTTTTTTTTTTTTACTGGGCTGAAAATGTAATTTGTTAGAACTTGGAGCACTGGTTACTTTGGAGGTGAAGTTATTAAAACATTTCAATTTGTCTCCCTGAAACCCTTCAAATACATCATGTTTCTGCTTGAGGAAGACCACTGTGGTGTAGCGGGGAGGCTGTTGCCTCATCTGAAGTAAAGATTTCAGGTCCTAGTGGAAAATTACAAAAAAATTCAGGTGACAAGGCAGGTCTGCCTGACAGTGAATGACACTGGCTTTGTAACTGGAGCTTATGAGCCAGGCAAGCTGCTTGCCTCTCCTAGCAATTAATCTAAATGCTGAAACGAGAGAGGCGAAACTCTGGAAAGCTGTATGCATCAGATCACTTCAGTAATAAAACCCTTTTTTTGGAAGGGGAGGATACCAAGCTGAAGCTATTACTAATCCTGAAAGGGAGGAATTGAGCATCTTTTGCGGCTTCTAACTGCCTTGCTAGAGGAAGGGGTAGGGATGGATGGAGGTCCTGAAATAAAACGTAAGTTCTGGAGATGCTGCTGGGCTAGATGGAATGCATCTGGGATGCGTGGTCTCTGAAGGGGTTGGGAAGGTTTAGTTTGCAAAGAGATTAGTGTATCGCTGCAATGTCTGCTGATGATCCGGCTGTCAGGCTGCCTAAAAGCTTTCTGCAGCCCCCTCCTAATGTGCTGCAGAGTCCAAAGCTACAGCACCGCCTTGAAGCTTGGCGACAAGGGTCATAAACTTACAGGAGATTTATGTTGCATTTTTGGCAAGATGCTGGTCTGTACGTCTCCTCAGGCATCTCGAGGCAAGCTTCACAAGCGTGGTCAGTGCTAAGAGCAGAGACTAAGGGTTCCCTCTGCGCCTGGGGGACTGTCACCTCCTGGCCTTCCCTCACAGGCATCTTGTCCTTCTGCTGAAGCTTCTGCTGAGAGTTCCCCAGAGACACTTTGACCTGTTGGTAACACTAAAACCTCATTATTTCGGCTGGGGTGGGCAGTTTCTCTGCTCTAACTTGTGTCACAGGAAACCGGGCAAAAATACCGTCCCCCTTGGACACCCCTGTGGCAGGCTGGTGTCTCTCCTCTTGGCTTGAATTATTCTGGCTGAGCACTTGTGCTGCTTATTCCTTCTGCCCCCCCTGCAGAGCTGTGGGAGTTCTGCCTGTGAATCCCCGTGCGGGGTCCATCCTCTGAGCACCTCTGGCTTTCCTGAGCCTGGATTACTAAACCACCTGAAACTCAGTGACTCGGAGACTGGAGCCTTAAGAGCAGTTCTTATCTAGGTCATGACATTATCTACGTGTGCCTTGTAAATTATTTAGCGCAGCTTGTAATGCACACCGCATCCATTCCCCCTGTGTACCTGGAGGGCACACCAGACTGGAACATGAACATCCACTTGTGCCAGTGAGTCTGCAGAACAGATTTCCTCTGCCTTTCGGGTCTGCGGTTTTCTGAGTGTCCTTCCTTGCTGCAGTGATGCCTATAGGATCTGAACAAACCCCCCTGCTTAAAAAAGAAAAAGTCTGTGTACGGGCATGTGTGAATGAGTTGTTTTGAATCATCTTCTGGGAGTAGATGAAAACAAACACCCCCTGCAAGTTATTAATTGGTGACTTTGTTGTTTGCCTGGGAGCTGTCTTCATTTGAGGCTTGCTTGCTCAGAAAGATCTTCCATTTGTTGCTGAGCTTAATTGAACTTTCTGGTGTCTGCTCTCTGCAGGTCAGATGCAGAAACCTTTTGAAGATGCCTCATTTGCGCTGAGGGCTGGTGAGATGAGCGGACCAGTTTTCACAGAATCAGGGATCCACATCATCCTACGCACAGAGTGAAGTGCCTTGGTGACATGTAGAAAGGAAAGGGCGAGGGGAAGAAAGGAATAAAAACAAAACCTACTCCAACCCTGCACTCTCCCAAATGAACTTCATATCCAGTTTAAAAAAAACAAAAAAAAAAAAACAAAAAAAAAACCCAAAAAAACAAGCTCATTTCATATCTCAGTATCTTCTGTGGCACCTGACACAATGTTTTTCACCTGCAGAGATGCATGGTTAGCCAAGGGTGAGAACACAATCAAAATAAGACGGTAGCACCTTTCATAAGCAGAGAGAATGTTAAAAACAACAGTTCTGGCATGCCACAGCTGCTTCAGTGCTATTGACATGTCTCCTAAGCCGAGGAGTTGTCAATGCTAAAGGTCACACTTCAGTGCTTCCCACATCCACCCTGTTAGAGCCGCAGAATATTTATTGCAGTGCAGCGCTGATGATGGCGAAGCTGACTTGTGAACTCTGGTGCTATGATGGAATGAACTCCCCAACCCTCTGCATGTTTGTTTAAACACATTTTAACCCGAATGAACGGTATTTGCTCTGCAGTCCAGTCTGTTGGTTTGTAGAACTGATTTACTAAAGCCATTCATAAATTGACCTTAAGATACCAAACGATGAGCCAGCTTAGCATGGGGCACCCATCCCTTGGTGTCCGTCCGTAGCTTCCCTTAATGCAGCTGTCTCGGTGAGGATCGTCCCTTGTCCCGTCACGCAGTGGCACTGGGAGCTCTCTCTGCGCCTGCCATTGCTTTGACTCTAAAACTTGAAGATGCCTTTTGGTTCTGAATACAAACGAGAGAGGCTAACGGCCAGTAGTTCCCACTGCAGGAAGATCAGTAGCCAGCCTGAGCTGTGTAGCGGTACGTAGGATGCTGTGTGCTTCCCATTCCAGCCTGAAGTCACTCCATTATTTAGACATGACAGTGCCATTCTGTAGGGCAGACTGTATTGTGGATTTTCAGTTTTAGCTAGAAGGCTGATTTTTTTTTCTCAATCTCCTCTTGATCCACTTGTGGTTTAGACACTGTAAGTCGTCATTTTCCAGTTACACTGCATTGCTTATGTTTAGCGAAATAAAAACGGAAAAAAAAAAAAAAAATCCCGGCTTTGGTCCAATGCAAACCAGCTGTATAGTTCCAGTTCTCTTAAGCAGAAAATAAAGCCCTCTCCAACTAAACATTTCAAGAGCTCTGGTATTGATTATTTCTCCTCCTTTGCCTGTAGAGATCTTGTTGCTTCTATTAGAACAAACAAAAACCTCTGCAATATGTGCTGAGTTGGCTCTCTGGTTTGGGTGGGGTTTTTTTATTTAAATCCTAAAATGGAAATGTGGCTTGCATGGTATTAAGAAAAACTTCTCCGAATTTGTCTTAAGCTATAACCTAGGATTCTTTATTCTCTTTTGTTGTTGGGTTCTTACGCTTTGCGTCGAGTCGATGTCTTATTTCATAAGACCTGTTTAAATGTTGGTACAAGGTGTTACTTCAGATAAGGTAAAAACAGTACTTCTAGTGCAATTTAATAACTGCTTCCTACTTTTCCTCAGTTCTGCAAATTTAGGTGTTCCATTTGTGGTATGAAATCAGCCGTGACGGAGAGTCGCTCCTTGGTGTGTTGCGTTTTTTTTTTTTCCTCCCCTAAAAACTCCCATCTTAGAGCTGGGGAAAGGCAACGTCTCCCCCGTACTCTCTCCAATTACTGTGATTACCAAACCCAAACATCTGAATATCGCTTGCAGTTCTGCTTTTTGCTGGTTATGCTGGGGAGATGGAAGGCTCTTGTGCATTGGATAAAAGTTGGTTTCCATAGCTACACATCGATTTTAAAAAGAAAAGAATAAATAAAAAAGAAAAATACCCAGCTCAGGGTGACAAGCAGGTGAGAACTTCAAAAAGAAAAATCACCTGAAATAACAGTGTGGTATCGCAAAAGCAGGATCAAAGGTAAAGGCAAGCAGAGATGTCATCTCTGTCTGGAAATGTGCTAATACAGAAAAAGCGGCGGCAGCTAAGTGTCTTTCTGTGGCTGCAGTGGTTTTGTTTTCCAGCTGTCGTTCCTCCTGCAGCGGGGTGATCCCAGTACTGGGTTCAGATCTTCATCAGAAGGTGGGAAGCGGGATGGGGATCGCCTCTGACCACAAGTAAAAGGTTGATGAGATGGCTGTGAGAGAAAGAGAAGGTGGAGAATTTTGGGGTGGGCGTTAAGAAGCTACCGGGGGTTTTCTATTATTGTCGCAGGCAGCAGGTTTGCAATGTAGGAAGACCTCGCAGCAGCAAACTGTGGGGCTGCGTGAGAAGGTGCTGGCACCTAAAAAGTGCTTGTTGACAGTTGGAGATGTTTAGGATATTTACTACGGCTGAAAGCACCCTGAAGCATAACGCTTCTGGGGCTTTGCTGTACATTGGGGTCCAAGCAGCCACCAAGGGAAGAAGAAATGCCCTTGGGATATCCTGCTGGTGTTGCGCAAGGTGGAAACTGCATAGCAAGTAGATTCAATGGCTCTCCGTTCTCAGCGTAGTTGTGAATCGGCCGTATCCAGCCCTGCACTGTGCCGAGGAGAGCTATTCTGTGGTGCTGGGCAGCGGCGTATCATCAGCTGGTGCTTCGTCCAGCGATGCTGTCTTGGCTTAGCCCTTCCATTTCCCGGCAGCAAGACCTTGCTGGAACACTTGGCAGAGCAAGTGCGTGCGCAGGGAGGATGGGAGCTTCTCCTGAGGCTCTGCTCGCAGCTTTGGTGTCGTTGTCCCAGGATTTGTGTTCAGCTCCGCGCAGAAACCAGCGCACCGTCCTGGGTCCTGTTTATCTCTTTGCAGAGGTCAGAAACTATGAGCTGGTTTGGTCTCCTGCCCTTTCCCCAGGGAAGACGTGCTTGTTGCTGAGCTCAGCGAGCATCTGTGATACAGTAACCTGATTTGGCGTGCTGTCATGGCCTGGATTCGGGTCCCTTCCTGGTGCTGTTCCTGGGCGAGATACGGAGCAGCACGGCTCCGTCTAGCCCTGTTCCTGCAGGGGACCCTGGCTCGGTACTCTAAACGCGTGTCAACCCTTGGACTCCGTCACTGGAGCGGTGACACTAACAGTAACCGCTTCTGACTGCATCATGTTTGAAGCCTTCACTTCTCCAGAAGGATCGTTTAAGGGATTTCTTCTGGTTTGTCTCCAGGGCCTGAGGAAGAGGCTGTCGCATCCCAGGAGATCAGGAGCCAGGTTGGAGGCAGGTCTGGGGCTGTCGCAGGAGAGGGATGCTTTTCTCCAGCTCTCTCAGCCCGCAGTTGTGCGGTATCGAGGAGGCTGAAGGCAAGAGGCAGGCAGGCAGGGAAGGGGTAGCCCCCCTGCCCGTGCTCCTGCCCCAAGACCAGGCTCAAGACTTATTTTCTGCCTGCCAAATCTGTGGTGCATTATGCACACCTGCGGAGAGGGCAGCCTGTGCTGGCTGGCTATCATTGTGCTGCAGGAGATTGCATCCATCTCTGTCAAGCATCGTTATTAAAGCAGGGCTGCGAGACTCCGGACTCCTGTCCTCAGGCTGGTGATGCAGCAGGTCCCCACGTCCAGCCCTGGAAAGGGGCTTGGGGAGGGAACTGGAGCCATGTCAGAGTCCCATTAAAAATGCACCTCTCTCACCTATGGAGGGGTATACGCTGGTGTGCGTGGATGTAGGGGAGGCAGGGAAGCTCGTATGCACAGCCTGCTCTTTAGGGGCTGCAGTGAAGCTGCTGGGGCCCCACGTGGAGAGTTGAGCAGTTCTCCTTTTGCTCAGAAGGACACAGAGGACGCTCGCGGTTGGCATTTCTGCCCCAGAAGAAATCATAAGATTTTTTTTGGGGGGGGGAAAAAGAGCTTCCTGGGTGCATTGTGGAGCGATGAGTGGTATTCGGGTTAATGGACCAAAGTCTCGATGTGATTAAATCGAATGGTCGAGCTGTGATGAGGTTCTGGTGGCGTTCATGTGAAAGGAGAGGAGGTTGAAGTGGTGTTTGTTGGTGTGTTACCGAGTGGTTCAATCCCGACATGTTAGTTTTTACAAAGGCTTTGCCGAAATTGTGTTTTCTGGAAAATACAATAGAAATTATCCACAGTCTGCTCAAGGAAGTATCTTTATGAGACCCGGAGGGGTGGCAGATGGAGAAGCAGCAGGCTGAGGGTCCGTCCCTGCTCCTGGAAGGAGTGGGGTCTCCACGGACCAAAGCAGCAGCACCCAAGTCAGGACCCCTGGGTCCCATCCATGCCTCAGGAGCTTTGTGGTGGTCTCCCTCCCTTTGGTCTGCATGAATCGCAGCCAATCCCTTGCCCATGGATGTGCTCTGGGGATTGCTTTGGTGGCTCCGTGCCAAACAGCAGCCAGCCAGCACCACCCTGGGAGCATCCGCGAGTTTTCTCTTCCACGCCGGGCTGCACTGCCGTTTGCTCGCAGGCACAGCCTCTCCGCCTTCCACGGGATGTGTGACAGTTCTCCAGGCGTTAGGAACTGGGATCCAGGAGGACGGACACAGCGGAGTAGGTTTATTTAAGCTACCATGTCAAAAAGCAAGGGAGCACTCGGTGGCTCTGCTTGGGAATGCAATTATTTTTTGGGGCTCCATCTAATCCCTGTTACTGAATTTCTTGATCCTTCAGATCCTCCTCCCCAGGGAAGTCACAAGTGCGGCAAAATGCCATTTGCGCAGCCCTATCTTTGCATCTATGGCAGCCCGCTCCGCCCCTCCGTCACGCCACCCCAATGTCACTTTGCATTCAATTAACATTCGTGTTAAGTTTCCTAACTAATCCCTTATTTTAAGATTGTTGCTTACTCTCTCCTGGCATCAAATGCTTTTATCGCTTACCCTGACAGAGGCGATGGCACAGAATGACTTTTGGGGGCGGCAAAGGTTGGCTCGGAGAGCCCAGCTGAGGCTGGAGCCTGCACCTCCGAGACCTGCTCGTACTTGGGCTGAGACGATCGCTGGTGGGACAGATGCCTGCGTAAAAAGGCATATCTATGCTTTTACACGAGCCGTAGCTGTCAGAGATGAAGGAACACATTGCTCAGATTGCAAATATTCCAGGAAGCAGCGATATCCCTCGTTAAGACGTTTGCAGTTGTCAGCTTGGAGGGTGCCTGGACCTCTAGATGTAGCTCTTGAGCTGTTGTACAAAGATGAAACTAGACGCATCTCCCCAACCCCCCCGCGCTCCCTGCAGGGCCATTTTGTGCGAGCTGCCTCTCAGCGTGGCATCTGCCCAGGGACTGTCTTTTGCGTCCAATAGTTCTGCAAACATAACCTTAATTGGATCATCAACTGGATCTAATTTGCCGAGTTTTCCCCCCTCCCCACCCCGTGTTTCATTACGGGTCTGGGCAAGCGAGCGGCGCGCACGCCACTGCCAGCTGCGGGAGAGCTGCTGGCAGCGTCCAAGGACGAGGCTGGAGCATTTAGCTCTGCTGTAATGAACTTTTCTGCTAATTATTTTTAGGCACTCCCAGCTTAAATAAGAGCCATCGTTCCCTGCCGTGGCCTGGCTGGAAGGGGCTGGGCTGCTGCGTCTCTGCGATGCAGGACTGAGCTTGCCTCGGTGCAGCCTGGAGGGTTTGGGGAGGGAAGCGATGGTTTGTGCGAGGTTCTTCCTTGGAGAGGGGGGGAGAGAACAAGGATGGATTCCCGCCCCCCTCTGCCCTGTATTTTAGCACAAAGTGCTTTTACTGAGCCTGGATGGGCTTGGAGGGTGCCGGTGCGTTTGCAAACTCCTGCTGCAGGGTCAGGAGCCATGCCTGCAAGGCAGAGGTGCTGCTGGAAAGCCCCACGCGTGGTGAGAGGTATTGGGGTGCTGGAGCCCAATGTTTGTGAGCTGCTGGGTTTGCCTTGAACCCACCCAGGCTCTTTGCGGGTGCTGCACCCGCAAGGGCATGAGCCCAGCAGCACCTTACTGCTCCCCTCCGCTGCAGCACCCAGCAGCGTGGCAACCCCGGGAGGCTTTCCATCCATGGGGCGAGCTCAGGAGGAATTGGACCAGTTTACTTTCCTGAGACGGCTCTGAAATGCAGATTGACCTTGTGGTCGGGGTCCCAGGACACGGAGGGTCCCTTCCCAGCCGGGCTCGTGACTTTGCTTCTCTTTTTTTCCCCCGAGTTTGCCACCGCTTTCAGTGGGGTACCTTAGTGAGCAGCCCCACGTCTCAGGGCTGTTTGTCTCGATGCTGCAGCTTTACCCCCGTAACAAAACATCCGTGGTGCGGGCGGGCTGTGCTGGGTACTTTCCATTCTTCTGCGGTGGTGAATTATTAGAGAGCGAGCAAGTTGTAGGAGCTCCCGTGTGCTTGGAGACCAAAGCAGGGAAGAGAAATTTGGGCTTGGCAATACAGCTGAGGCCAAATTCCTCCAGGCATCTGCCACCTCTGATCTTCGCCCACGTGAGCAGCGGGGAGGGCACCTGAGCAGGGAGCCTGGGGTGCTGTGTGCCGCCTGGCTGCTCTATAATAGATGGGAGAGCATGATTTATTCATGTTCACCAGCTCCGGCTAGTATTTAGGTCGTTATTTCCATGAAAGGTCTCAAAGCACATTTAAATGTGACAAAGACTCCGATGCCTTCGCTTCAGCCCAGTGAGGTCTCCTTGTCCCCTCGTCGCTGCTCCTGCCTTTCCCTCTTCATCTGGAAACTTGGGCATGTCCAGCTCGTGGGTTGGCAGTCCTTGTCCTGACAGCAGCCCCCTCGGGTGATTATAAAGTGCCCTTTGTTCTTGCGAGGTCCCAAAACTTGCCAACTTTGCTTTTAAATGTTGTTTTTGTTATTATTTTAAAGCAGCTGTTTTTCTGTCCCGAATGCATCACAGCCGCCTTCCTGTATGGAGTTCTGCTTCCAACGGGACGTGAGCGGGGAAATACTGCTGGGTGATCATTACCCTAATTCTTCTGATCCAGCCTCCCACCTCCACCCCCGGTTACTTTAACGGTGAAAAAAGGAAGGGCAGCGGGTGTATGCCTTCCACGGGCTCTGTGCTGCTCTCAGCCAGGCTTGAATCTCGCCTGATGGGGATGGCTTCCACCTCCAGCCCTTCTCCTGCCATCAAGCCCCAACTCCACACCAGTGGAGGCTGTTACCAAAGGGGACAGACGCTGGGACGGGTCTGTCTGGCTGCGGTGATGGTAAATCCCGTGGCAGTGCCAGGCTAAAGCCTGCTGCCACCAGGCAGCTCTGGCTGCCCATTCGAGGGACTTTTCTTTCCTGGTGTTGGAAACGAGGCTCCCAGGTGTGGCAGGACCCAGTGCTTGTGCTGGGATGGGGAGGGAAGGCACTGGGATGGAGGAGGAAGGCAGTGGGATTGGGGAGCGGAGGCAGTGGGATGGAGAGGGGAGGCAGCGGGATGGGGAGGGAAGGCAGTGGGATGGAGGAGGAGGGCACTGGGATGGAGGAGGAAGGCACTGGGATGGAGGGGAGGCCAGGAAAGCTGCTCGTGTTGGTTCGGTGTAGAAGGACAAGTGCTGCCTGGCTCCCGCGCTCGGTTCCTGCGGAGCAGACCCAGTGCACCAGGCTGCTTGTGCCAGAGTGAAGGAAGGGCTCGGATACCTGAACTAAACCTTCTCCTTTCAAAAGGTGGATGCTGTCCTGAATGTTTGGCTTCTGTACGGTTCAGGCACAGGCACCAGCTGGGCTCTGCTGGTCCCTGTCCGTGTGTCCTGTCCCTGATGTTAAGCTGCTCCGAGTTCCCTCCTGGAAGCAAGCCAGCCGTGGCAGGCGAAGCACCAGCGGGGAGACAGCCCTCGGATGCAGGACCAGCTTGGAGGTGTCCAGGAAAGGAGCTGCCTGCTGCTCTTCCCCTCTGCAGCACGGAACGAGACGGTCCTCTTTGTTACGGATAAGTTATAAATTTTACCAGCTTCCAGCAGATTTTTCCTGGTGGGTTGTTTGCTTATTTTTCCTTACTCTTAAAGCACCGACTGTAATGATTAATCACCACTTGCTCTGCACATTACACTTCCTCATCAGCCCCAGTGAGCTGACAAGAGTGATGGGAGCTGCAGAACGTCCAGAGTCGGAGCTCAGCCCATTTCGCTTTTCACTGAGCCAATTAGTGCCTGGTTTTATGGTTTTCAGTTGGCCCATTAAACCTGCTATCTTCAAAGAAATATTTCAAAATCCACAGCATTGAAAAAACATACTGGGAAGGATCTTTCTTTTTTTTTTTGCGGAGGGTTGGAGACTTCTCCTGCCTGTCTGCCTAGTGTGAAGTCCTTCTGTGAGGGGGTCCGTGTCTCTGAGTCCAGTAGAGAAAAGCCAGGGTGAGATGCAAGGACTGGAAGCTTGAAGCAAGAGAAATGCAACACGGAAATGGTTTGCATGGGGTGAGGCTCCCTCGATGTGCCCCAGTCTGGTGTTAGACAAACTGAGACCAGAAGTAAGGGGCGAATATTTTTTTTTTTTTTTTTTAAATCATAACAGTAATGAACCACAGAAACAGCTGGCCAAAAGGCAAGGAGGGTTTTCCATGCCTTAGCAGCTGCGTGTTTCCTTCTCAAATATCTGTCCTAGCTCAGCCAGTGGCTGTTGATGAGGCTGGCTGGGTAATTGCACTGGGACTGTGCTGGAGCAGGGAGATGTGATGGCATCCGCTGGCTTTGAAGTCCATGAAACCACCCGGAGGCTTGCACCCTGCTGACCCTCAGGGAGGTAAATGAGGAGCCGCTCTGCAAGGAGCTGTGTTTAAACCCTCTGCTTCTCGTCCCTTAGAGACGAGCAGCGGGAACTTTCCCTCAGCTGCTTTTGCTCTAGAAAACCCAGTGTGGTGGGCTGGGTTTTTCCTTCCTTGGATTAATAGCGCCTGGATGATGAATGGGGCTGTTGGAGCAGGGCTTTCTGCCTAGACGCGCTTCGTGGCTCTCAGATGCAGGCATCATCCGGGGTTGTTTGCATCCACTGCTGCTCCTCTGGTTGGAAATCCGTTTCTCCCCCATTTTCCTCCCCCAAAATGAACTGCAAGCGATGCTTTAGACAGCTCATAGTTGCATCAATGGTGCTGGGTTGGGCAGGACAAGGGAGACACTGGGCGTATCTGACACATGGGAGATGCTCAGCTGCTCAGGATCTTTGGGTCATGTTTGCGACCTCCGGTCCCAGCCCCACACCACCCCACATCTCTCTGGATGTTCAGTCCTGCCCACCTGCTGCTCTGTCAGCT
This sequence comes from Fregata magnificens, assembly GCA_013389945.1. Taxonomy (NCBI): domain Eukaryota; kingdom Metazoa; phylum Chordata; class Aves; order Suliformes; family Fregatidae; genus Fregata; species Fregata magnificens. The sequence continues at coordinate 186,155 of WAAD01016747.1, forward strand.
CCTTCCCTCTGTCCTGACAGCAGAGCCATCTTGCCGTAATTTACTTACGCACTTTAGTCACTGAGACCTCGTTTGCCTCCACTCAGCCGGTAGAGCTTGAAAATCCTATTACTCCTTTCCGTGTGCGTGTGTCCCCGTCCCCCCGCCGTGCCCCGTTGTGGGTTTCTGCCCTGTGGGTGCCCTCCTGGGGCTCATAATCCGGTCTGGCACCATCATCATTTTCGTGGTGCCCTGGCACAGCTTCCCAGGGATGCGGAGATGTTATTAATACGCAAATCCCGCAAAATTAGTGCGGAGCGTTTCAGCCCCCTTAACAAGCAAGGAGTAAATAAACCTGGTGGGTGAGGGTGGGCGAGGAGGGGAATGGCTTTCTCCCAGCTAGCCAGGAGCAAAGGTGCCAGGCTCCCTCTTGAGCAGAGGCACACAGTCCTCCGAGCCCCGTTACCACCCAGCACAGCCTGGCAGGGAGCTGCCTACACCTGCCTGCACCGTCCGGCCCCGGTTGTAGCCCTCACCGATGCTCAGCTGCATCCCAAGGCTCCAAGGTTTCCATGGCAACTCCCCGAGCATCCACGCTGCTGCTGCGGAGAGCTGTGGGGCCCTGCGCAGCGTTGCCTCCTCTGCCTGCCCTGCCTGTGCTCAGGGAGGGCTCAGCAGCTTGGCAACATACCCAAATGCTTGGGCATTATTTAAATATATTTTTATTTATTTATTATTTTTATATTTTAATCTATTTTATATATATTATACATATTTTTTTATATATTTAAATATATATTATTTCTACATTCTGTGCAACTCAGGCGAGCCCTCTAGGAAGGTGGACGGGGGGATTTTGGTTGCAGTGCTTGGGCACCACGAGGATGCGATGCTCAAGGATATCCAAAGGTCCGCAGCTGGAGGCTCCAGGGACCAGGGCTTCGACGTGGCGGGGTGCTGTGCCTTTTGCATTAGTTGGCCCAGGTACTTGTGCATATTCAAGCGTGCGAGGACACGTGCGTGGCTCCGGCAAACCGTGCGTGGGGTGATTTTGTGCACGTCTCATTCCTCCCTGCAACTCAGATCTCTAAACGCACCGGTCCCGTTAGGATGCTTGGCCCATCTCGGATTCCTACCGGCTCTTCTGCCCCTCATTGGAGGTGATAAATAAGAAAGAGCTGGCAATTAGCTCGCAGCGAGCCTGGAGCGAGGCACCTGAGCCCTTTGTTCGGAGCTACATGTGCGAACAAGACTGTCTGGCGCAAAAAGTTGAAACCAGCCACCTGGCTTCGCAGGCAGAGCGGAGCCCCTCTCTTGCTGAATGGCACTCAAAGGCAGATGATGACCATTATCCCAATCCATAGCAGCAAATGATGCATTTCCAGCCCTCCAAGTGCAGCCGCAATTAATCAGAGTCTATTTATGGCAGGCTATTCATCAAAAGGGAAGAAATCATCAACATTGTAATGGGAGGCTTTAATGTCCACGCATTCAGAAGCAAATCTCAGCAAGCTGCTTCCAATCTGCGCAACATCTCGCTGCCGTGGAGCGGGAATACATTTCCATATTAATGACCTGAGGGGCTTTTATTATTTCCAGGGAATGTGCTGCTAATGCAGAATGAGTGTGCTCGCTCCGTCAGGATGAGGCCCTGGGTGGGCAAAAGCAGCGTGGCTTTGAATTTGGGCAGGTGTCTTTGCCTGTCCCCTTGTCCCCTGCTGTTGCGTGGATTTAATGACTTTTCAGCAATGCCAGAGGCATGTTTTCAACTTGGCCCGTTGGTCCGGTTCATGATTTGGTTATATTCACAACGACAAACGCATAGATGGGGTAAAAAAAGTCATGATCTTCCTTCTCCGTTAATCCAGCGGCCGCCTCTGTTGAGTTGGTAGATGGGTTTACCCGTTTGCTGGATTTGGGCAGGAGGAACGTTGCTTCTGCTTCCTCGCATCTCCTCTTGGGAGGGAGAGCTGTTGTGCAAGCGGCGTTCTAGCTTAGAATCATAGAATCGTTTGGGTTGGAAGGGACCTTTAAAGGTCATCTAGTCCACCCCCCCTGCAATGAGCAGGGACATCTTCAACTAGACCGGGTTGCTCTTGGTGGTTTGCTTGTAGATACCGATGTTTGAGAGCAGGGGTGGAGAGCCGTGTTGCTTTTGGAGGAGAAGGTGGCAGGTTTTGCGATCCCCGGGCTGTTTTGGGAGTAATGGTCCGTTCCTCCCTACCCAGCATCTCTAGTGGGTTATTTGGTAGGGAATCCCCTTCTCTCCTTGCTTTGTGCTGTTCAGAGCAGGCAGCTGAGTCTCAGTTGTTTTCGACTGAACGAAGAGTCTAAAAATCCTTCGCTTTTTTCTGCTTATTTATTATGCAAAGTGCTGAAAGAGCCAGAGCAGAAGGAAGGGGCCCCTCGCGCACGGATAACAAAATTACCCAGACATCAAGGCTTCCCACCGGGAACGCTTGCCGGCAAAAAAGCATTTTTTTTTTAATCCCTCTCCAGCAGTTTGAAGTTTGCAAAGCAGGAGCCAGGTTGTGGCCCTCGGGGGAAATCTTAATTTGAACAAAGCAGCTCTGATGACTTCTGGGGATGGACAGGGAAACCTGGGAATTGCTTGAAAGCTTCAGGGCCAGGTGGGGTTTACATCTTCTGTGACACACGAGGCTAAAAACCGAATGTGCAGTGCTGGACTGCGTAGTAGAGAGGGGGATCAGGCAGTGCTATTGTGCTCCTGAGGGTGAACTAGTTCCCTCTTCTTCCTCTCCAACTTCATCATCTCTTCTGGAGCATCCTTGGTGCTGTGAGGTCTTGCCTGGGACTGTGTCTGTCTGCTCTTGCTCCCTTTTATCTTCACGGAAGCATCTGCTCCTGTTTGCCAGGAGCTTGCGGCGAAGGAGAGCGCTTTCAGGCCGAGCAGAAGCATCTGCCATCGATCGGGTCCCGCTCAGGGACGCGGCTTTGCATGTTGGTTGTTCGGGGCGCGGGAGCAGGGGCTGCTCTCCGGGTGAGCGTTATCCAGGGACACCGGAGACCACCCGAGGAGCAGCCAGACCAGATGGAGAGACCCTTCCAGCCGGGGTTTGTCTCTCTGTGTTCCGTTGGAGCTGGCTGTCCCAACCCCCTGTGCATCAGTGGAGAGAAACCGGCACTTCTAGGCGATGCACCGGGCTTATGTGAGTGTCCTCAAGAGGACCTGGGACCTTGCTCCTTCCTTAAACAAGCCTGAGGTCTCCTTTTGGATGGGCTACATCTGGAGCAGGGGCTGTGTCGTTCATTCTGGTGTAACGGGGCTTGATGTAGAAGCTACCAGATGATTTACAGTCCTCACCGTCAATGATCCGATCCGGCTTCTGCAGAGATCTTGAGTGGTGCTTGCTTCAAATTTTAATCAAGACGCCAGGGTTTGGTGTACGGTGAAGGGAGCCCCCGAGGTCCCCACTGAACGGACCAGGTGGATGTGAAGGACACTGTGGGTGAGACCGATGGGGTCTGCAGGGCTGAGAGGTTCGGGCAAAGTGAGGGATAAACCCAACGGAGGTTTGCAGCCAGAGAAACGTCCTTCCCCTCTGCTCCCAGCTTTGTCCTCCTCGTATTGCCCGGCCGGGCGGCAGGTCAGCTTGAGCTGGCCTCCGTGTCCTGCTCCCCGCTGCTACGGGTGGGCACGGAGCAGGCAGATGGACGGACAGAGCTGGATCTCAGGGCAGCTCAAAGCAAGCCCAGCTTCTTCTCGTTCCTTCTCCCTGCCTCCTTCCCATGCTGTCCCCATCCACCCTTCTCCGCAGTCATCCTTCTCGATGGTCCTTGCTTCCAACCCGCCTCCCGCAGCTCGTTTCCACTCTCTTCTGCTGGGTTTGTTCCATGCCCCCATCCCAGGTTTGATGATATTGCGATGGCTTCGGCTCTGGCACTCTGAATCCTTCTTCATCGGCTGTGGTTCGCTGCCTGGGATTGCAGATTGCAATAGCAATTTTTAAACTTTTTTTTTTTTTTTTGGCTGCTGTTGTGCCGAACAGCAGGAACGCAATTAGCAGCAGCGTTAACGGAGCAATTTGGAGCTGGTCCCCCTCTGCTATGCCCTCCTGTGCCGTGGCTTTTTTTCTCACCTCTCTCTCATTTCTCGCTTCCAGCAGCCAAATAACCCAGTGAGTTGAGAGGGTGCATCCCCCCCGCCCCCAAATCACATCGAAAGCCTTTATTTTGAAAGGCAGCCTGCCATTAATCATTAATAAACCAGCCGGAGACAAGCTGGATTCCTAGAAGGTTTCTATTCATAACGAGCGTCGATTAGAAAAGTTCATCACATGAACTCTGACGAACGGATTGCACTGACAGCTCTTGGACACCATCTTTCTGCCGATCGGCATAGGCACCGAGATGCTTTCGGAGGAGCCGATATCTTCAGCTGGGTCTCTCGTCTGCTCTGGCCACTGTTAGCCCAGCTCCTCCCTGGATGCTGGGAATGTGTGCGGGTCCTGCTGGCCCCTGGGCACCCCGCTCCGTTCATCCCAGCACTGTCCATCCAGATAATTAAGCTGCGTTTTAAAAAATATCCTGCGATGGTTTATTTCCATGATCCCTTTAAGTACATATCTTACCTCTGCCTGGTGAGAGACAGGACAGCTCGTTAGCTGCAGATCTGCTGCTAATTGCCTGATAGGGAAGATGAGTCATTCCCAAGCTGTTCCTTCCTCATTCGAGCAGGGAACCAGCACCAGCCAAAACAAAATCCTGCTTTTTCAATGCTGCCGGGATGCGGTTGCAGGGTGGGCGAGCCTGTGTGGGTGGGGGTCCTGGGGACACGTGGGTGCACACAAGTGTGTGTGCTTGCTCCGAGACCCTCACGGTGTAAGGGTAAGTCCCTTTCCAGTGATGATGGACTGGCTGGTCCCTCCTGGGGGCATGCTCTGGGGCATGGTGACCCCGGACCCGCCTGGTCCTGCTGCGGGCTCAGGCAGAGCAGCCTGGCTAGAGTCAGAGCCTCCGAGTACCTGCTCTGCTATAAAATATTCCTCTCGTGGGTTATAAATAGCATGAGATGTGATTGCAAATGAAATCACTTTTAATATAAAGTAATGAGAAGAGGAGGAATGCAGGCAGGAAATATCACTGCTGCTGGATCAACCTGGATTTAGCTCTGAAATTAAACAGCCTTGGGGGATCCCAGGATAAATAAAGGTGAACCAATGGCTCCGAAGAGGCGATAACATCAAGGCTGGGCTCATAGAGCAAGGCAAAGGTGCTCTGCTGCTCTGACTGTCATTTATGTAAACAGTTGGACCCTTCGAAGGGCAGCAGCTGAGTGCCTGCCCCTAAACGGATTAAAAATATGCTTTTATTAGCTGTGTCATGCTGCAAGGTGGCATGTGGGCTTGACCCGCATGCCTTCCTCTGTGTCGTTGGCCGTCGGGCTGGTGCTCGTAGCATCCGACTGGGCTCAGTGAAGGCAGAGCAGGGGCTGTCTCTTGCCTGGGGAGGCTGCGGGCAAGGTCCTGCTGCCTGCATCGCCCGGGCTTGGGCTCCATTGACTTCCCAGAGCTCCTGGGCTTGCCAGCTCAGGAAGCACCTTGAGCAAGCCAACTTCTTGTTTTCCATTTCGGGCTATTTTGATGCACCAGCCGGGACCGCCCAAACTCCAACTATAGCAAGAAGTTGCAGAAAAAGCATTGCAATGGTAGGGGAAGGTTTTGAGGGAGGTGGATGGCCTTAGAGCATCTCACAAAGGACCTGAAGGCAGGAAGCAAACAGTTGAAACCATTTAGGTACTTTCTTCATCACATAGGCTCAAAGTGACAGTCGCAAAGCCTCCAGCTGCAGGAGGAGCAAAAACAGAATAAAAGAAAAGCCGGACACTTCATGTGATAAGCCACAGAATTTTGAATGGGGACAAAAAGCAGCCAAAGGAAGTGGAGGCTTAATCACCTCAATCTGGAGATGGCTTCATTATGATGGCTCTCATGGAAAACATCTATTCAAGGGCTAGACAAAAGGAACTGAGTATAATCAGGAGCCAGTGTGTTGAGCAGTGTTTCCCACAAAAACATCGTCTTCAAAGATGAAAGAACAATTGGCAAAACAAAGGCATGGCAATTCTTCCAGCTGATAAAGAGTCCAACAATAGATATTTACCCACTAATGAACACACAAAACAGCTGTGGAGGGTGTCTTGATGAGGAGCGAGGAGGTGAGATCCTGTCTAGCAGTGCCTGTCAGGAAATCTCAGTGCTCGGCAGCATTTGGAAAGACGACTTCTTCTGCGCCTGCTGCACGTTGGCTGGTCCCCTTTGGTGCCTCTGGAGAGTAACGGCGCAACATTGCATAGTGTGTTAAAGAAACGGGGGAGAAAAGTGCTCAGAATTACAGCTGTCTCCTTTACACCCAAATATTGCAAGCCCCTGCTGAGAAAATTAGTTGCCGTATAATTAACTCAGAATTATATTGGCAATAAATATGTAATTATATTTGTACTAGTATGGGCGGCTTGCGATTACAAATGGCATTTAGCAAAATAAATGAACCAGCGAAAAGTCCATCGGCATCCCGTAAAATGCTGGTTGGCATTTTTTTTTTTTTTTCAACTGATTTACCAGAAGAAATGAAACACATGAAAACCATCCTTCAGCGTCCCCCCATCTGGATGGGGGAGAGACGCTCCCGGTCTGCCGAGCCCAGGGTGCGCGTGGTTCTGCAGCACATCCCGTGCATCGTGCAGTAGTTTGGAGTCTGGGCAGGATCCACGTGTTGGTTGGGCAGCGGCAGAGCCCTGGTCACCGGTGTCACGGTGGCACTGAGCACCGTGCTGGAGCACCTGGCCAAAGCTGCAAGGAGTTTACGATCCAGGGGACATGGCGGGACTGTTGTCCTCTCTTTGCAAAAGCGGGCTCCTGAAGGAGATGGACTGAAGTTCTCCAGCAATCTGCACTGATGTGCGCTGCCTGGCTGCAGAATGCAGCAGCAAAGGCTCCTGCCAGCATCCCCACACCCCCAACCCATGGGGCAACTGGGATGCTGCCCCTCACTGTCCCTAAAAGTACCTTTTTCCTGGGAAAACCCACCCAGGGGAGAAGGGCTCTGAGGGCACCTTCCCCAGCTGCCTCTGCGGGGAGATTCGGGGTGGGAAAAAGCCAAGTCTCGTATCCCCTAAGCTCACTTCATCCCTCCCAGGACTCTTGCGCGTTTTTGCTTTTGCCCAGCTTTGCTGAAGACTGTAAGGCTTCAGAATTGGTTCAGCAATGACTCTGGAAGGCAGCAGGGTCCCTTGCAGGCTTCGGCAAAGCCCGGCGAAAGCCNGGCTTTGCCAATGCCCGCGTGGGTCCTTTGTCGCACTAGGCTGGGCTGGGCGATGGGAAACCCTTCAGCTTGGTGCTTGAGCGCAGCATTCCCCATAGGATTCATCCTCACGGAGTCAGCCCTGACATCTGCAAGGAAACAGCTTTTTGGGCTTCCCCTCCCTCCCTGTGATGGGGGGAAATGGGAAGAGGGCAGGAAAGCGGAGCAGGTATGTGAGAAAAGCTCTTTCCCACCGGAGATCAGGGCTTTCCTGGGCTGCTCTCCCCCTTCTTTAGCCCCCCTCTGCTCCAGACCCCTTTGTTTCATAAGTTATTCCTGACTGCAAGTTAATTAAGGAGTTGAACCTGCTCTGAACCCGTAAGGTGCCACGTCTCACAGCTCTGGGAGCCTTCAGCATGAATTCAACCTGTAACTGAGACTTTTTACTGGCAGGGCAAGCCACCCCATCCCTCTCCAGGTAGCGCACGTCTGGCTTGGAGGTGATGCTCTGAGCAGTGAAAGCTTTCAGGGGGAGCATGGCTGCAAACCTAATCAGGCTCTCCTTGCCTTCAACCCCTCCTTTTGAATGCAGAAGCTTCCTGGGAAGCAATTCTCCGGTGCTGGTGAAAAATACACTTTCATCTAACAAACACCAGCCCCATCCATCCTGCTGTGACGCGAGCTTGGGACAGGAGAGGATGGATTGAGGGAGGTCTCTCCCGTCCCCCTCCCTACAAGGCATGTTGTTTCTCCGTTTTGCTTGTAGCCTGGGGGCTTCCAGGCAGTTTTCAGGTATCCAAGGGATGTTCATGGAAAAATAACGTAGGCACACACACATGCATAAAGACAATTCAGCATGGAAAGGGATTGAACGTCCAGGCTGCTGAGAGCCAGCCCTAGGGACTGCAGGGACCCTAATAAATAATACACACAGATAAAACAGAGAGTCCTTGCCCCGAAGAGCTCACAGTTTTAATTACAGGATGCCTAGAGGTAATACAAGCGTGGAGGCTGTGTGTGTGTGCAAACACAGTGAGGCATGCCAGCCCCTTCCCTATTCAGTAGGGAGAGAGATGGGTTTAGGTATAAGCAGATCAGCTGCAGGCTGACAAGTTAAATATATGTTTGGGAAAAAAAAAACCCCAAGCAGGAAGGTGGCTGTGGCTGTGCAGGGAACGAGCGCTGCCTCCGAACATCTGCCTGGGAAGCCCCAGCAGTTGCAGAGGTAAGCGCTGTGGTTGGGATAACAGATGGGAAAAAGGCTGGGTGTGATGGAGCCCCGGTGACGGGGATGGGGCAGGCGGCAGCGCTCTCCCCCCGACAGGCAGAGACACCCCCCTGCAGCACCGAGCAAACAGGGCCCAGAGCTCAGCGATGCCATAAATATTTTTTTGAGCTCCTTTCCTTGGGGAAATCACGTCTGCGGATCCTCTACACTCTGCCCCTTCCCTGCTCTGCTCTTTGCTTTAAGGGTTGCAGCTCCATGCCCGTTTCATAGCAGGCAGCCATGAGCATTTCCAGCTGCCCGCCGTGCTCCTGCCTGGCCTGGGCAGGGGCAGCTCTGCCTGTTTTGCCCTGGCAGCAGCCCCAGAGCCATGTCAGTCACCAGGAGTGGAGCATCAGCTGCACCCCAAGATGCCAAGCCAGGCTCCCCCATCACTAGGGCTCACCCCTTATCTCCAGCGACCGACTGGCACGGAGCTGTCATCCCCCCCCAAAAATACCTCTGGTGCCCCAGCTCAGCCTTGAGCCGGCCCAAAGCCTCAGGAAGAAACCTGCTGCTGCACAATTTGGGGGCTGCATCCAGCCAGGGGGTACAGTACAGACCCCAGCTCCCAATCTCCATCCCTGTGCAGGAGGGGGGCTTGTCTCAACTCCCCCCAGCAAGCCAGGGAGCCAGCTCCTGCTGTTGTGGCAGCTAATTTTAGAGCTTATTTATTAACATTTTAACACAAAACGTGCATGAAATATTCACCCAGTGTGACAATACATTTTATGGCAAGGGGAGCTTTAAATATTTAAGAGGCATTTTGCAGTATCAGTGGCAGGAAGCATTTATGTCTGACTCACAGCACAACACTACAATTTGAGCTCAGCTAATCTTTGCTGCGGCTTTTAGCTGCATACCCGGTCCTTGGGGTGCTGGTTGGAGGTGGGAGGGGGGTGAACCCCCCCATTCTGCAGAGGAGAGTGAAATGGGGAGTTGCTCTTCTGCAGGAGCGTCTCTCCCAGGCTGCTTTTGCAATGTTGGGAGCAAAGTCTTTTCCCTCTCTCTGTGCTCTTGCTCCCCCAATCCCCCAGCTCAGCTGCTGGCAGCCCAGCAAAGCCAGGGACAAAGCCCCAAGGTTAAGGCTGGCTTTACATCCAGGGGATGAGCTGCATTTAGATGACCAGAAGCACCAGCCAAATTTTCTTTATTCCACATCTCAAGAGCACAGACGCTCTAGCAGCAGCTAGAACAGACACGCAGCTTAACAAAAAGCTGCGCAAACCATGAAACTCCCCATACCTGATCCTATTAGGAGAGGCGTTTAGAAGGAGCCTAAGTTTTCTGGGCAGGCATGACAGGCTTTACACCCCTTTGGAACAACCTTCTCGTGGATCAGAGTAAACCAGCACCATCTTCTGCTGTGTTCGGAGAATAATTTATGACTAAAGCCACAAGATTAAGGAGGTGTTAAGCGTGGCTTTTAGGACCATTAGAAAGCTAAGCCTGTCAAACTGCAGCCAGAGAGAAGGTGAGGTTTGGTCCAGCCACAGTTTGGGGCTCCCCACAGATTTTAAGCCAAGTTTGGAGAGATATGTCGCCGACCTCACCAGCATTGGAGTCCCGAGACAAACAGCCACGAGGACACGGTGATGGCAGGTGGTTTTGTGGTCAAGCAGCCGCTGGCTTGCTGGAGGAAGAGCTGCCGAACATCTCCTGGGAGGCGTAGGTCAGGTAGAGAAAGCCATCCTCATCCTTGTTGTCACGGTACAGCTCCTGCATCGTGACGGCCATGTTCGGCAGCCCTTTGTTGTTCACCAGCAGGTAGAAGGTCTGGGAGGAGGCCAGGCAGAGCCGTGTCCTGCCAAAAGGAAGGTGAAGGCAGCGTGAAGGTGAGTATTGCCCAGCACCAGGCAGCGTGGCAATCGGGGAAGCTCCCTAGGGAGGGCCCATCCATGGGGACACAGTGCTTGTGGTCCCTCCCAAAGGGACCGGGCTTCAGCATCACCTCCCTCTGGTGCCAGCCACCCACCAGCACCCACAGGCATGAAGGTGGGTGCTAGGGCATGGCCAGCTGCTCCCCAAAACATCTGTAAGAGCCAACCCCCAGTCGCAAGCTCTCACCTCCATCGGTCCTGAACTGTGCCACCAGGAGATGTTGGTCCTTGGGGGGGCGGATTTCAAGCAGAGCCCAGAGCACAAAGGTTTCAAGTCAGCTGCAACAGGGCTGCTCGTTTGCAGGGCTGCTAATCACCTCCCCCCAATTAACAATTCACCTCTGCTGCAGGTCCCCAGGGCAAAGAGCTACTCGTCACCTTTTATCTCAGCAAGGGTGGAGGAATGCTGCTGTAAGGCACCCCCATGCATCGGCAAGCAAATGCTCTTCGTTAATTGCAAAGGCTAATTGCATTAGGCTAAGTCTTAGACTCGCCCACTGAACACTTGCCCAGTGGAGCAACCAAAGTGGCTTCCAATCCAAGCTGTCTCACAGGACCAGCCGCACCTAGACTGGGCTTTTGCACTGGTCTGGGGCTGTGGACCACCCCCCCCTCACCCCAAGCAAGCCTTGGCCCCGCTGTGTCATTAACCACTTACCGCAGGGTGACAGCGAACTGGGACAGGGGCAGGTCCTGGGACACCAGAAACTTGGTCCTGTTCAAGGGAGGCAAGGTCTTCTCCTTCTGGTAGCGCTCCACAACCACCTGCAGCGGGGAGAGGATGCTGGAGGGGGAGACAGGGACTGGGAGGCTTTGGGACCACTCTTGCAGGGGTACCCAGAGAAGCAGAGCTGTGGTCTTCAGGGTCGAGCCACAAAGTTTTTAGCAAAGACTCTCAAAGTTTGCCTTTCAGCTGGCCGCAAAGAGAGTGGGGCGCAACCCTTACCGGGATCTTGTTGGGATATTTTATCCGGATCTCTGTCACTTCGTGCATCCTGGTGGCTGTGGAAGAGAAAAGAAGGAGCGATAAATGCGGGCCATCCCAGTGTCTCTGCTCTGCCGCTCCCCTTGTCCCCAGTAATCTACCGAGGGTTTTCCTTTGTTTGAACGGGCGAGAGCTGTGGTCGCCTGGTTGCATCTTCTAGAAGGAGGAGGAGGCAGCTTAAGGTGAAGGTAGGATCTGAGCCCTGCCATGGGCAGCTGCTGCTGGCAGAGCTCCTAATATAGGCTCATCCTGCCCCACCTGGGCTGGGGATAGGACGAGCTGGGATGCTCAGCAGGGTGCTGGGCTCTGCTGGGATGGATGGATGGATGGATGGATGGATGGATGGATGGATGGATGGATGGAGAAGAGAAGAGAAGAGAAGAGAAGAGAAGAGAAGAGAAGAGAAGAGAAGAGAAGAGAAGAGAGAAGAGCTGGGGTTTGTTCCTTACAGATGTTTTGGGGAGCAACTGCCATGCCCTAGCACCCAACCTCATGCCCGTGGGTGCCGTTGGGTGACTGGCACCAGAGGGAGGTGATGCTGAAGCCTGGTCCCATCAGAAGGGACCAGTGATTTAAAGTCCTTCATTCTCCCACCAGATTGGTGCTGTGCTTAATGAAGTAGATTCATCTTCCCTGGGACAGGGCTCGGCGTGAGCACAGTGGAACCGGTGCCAGCCCAGCGTCCCCTCCGTGTGCCCCGGCAGGCTGCAAAGGCACTTTTATTTTCTCCATGAGCTGGCTGGGCTGGCGTGCTGGGAGTTATTGCTTTTTAAGCCTCTTCTATCCCCTGGTTCATCTGAAGGGCCCTGGCCCCACGCAGAAGCTGGGCGAACGATTCCAGCGATGAAACCACGCCGTGGATTAGATAATAATTGATGGTCCGAGGCGGTTATCACAGCCAGCACTAACCCTCCGCTCAGCCAGTGCCTGCTGATGGAGTTACTGATGGAGGAGGGAGTCTGGGGGTGTTTGCCCCCCCCCGCCCCATCCCAGCCCTGTCCCTCTCTGCCCTGGGAGGGCGGGCGGTGAGGGGTAACACCCTGCCCTGGCACATCAATCCCACTCGGAGCAGGATCCGGCTGCGGGCGCTGCTGCTACCCAGCAACTACCGGCATGCGTTATCCTGACAGTTTAATTCTTGCACTATCTCTGTTTTGATTTAACGAGGGGCTTGTGTCAGGTGGGATCCATAAAGCTGCCGAGAAGCCAGCTCATTCTCATGCTGCAGGTATTTTTCACGCAATGCCAATTCCCTGGGTCAGGAGAGAGGCGGCTTTTGAAAACAAATTAGACCCCATTACACCAATTAGACCCCATTTGTCTTTTCATATTTTGGTTTTTTTTCCCCTTTTTTTTTCTTCCGGACCCGCTCATGCGTGCTCCACAGGCTCCCACCCCTCCGCCACCTCTGAGAAGGGAGGAGGCAAAAGCAGCCCAGATCATTCAGACATGCCAAAGACTTAAATTAGCCTTGTTTAAATAAGCTCTTTGGCATAACGGGTCCTTCTGAGCTGCAGCTGCCGCAGGAAGGAGACGGCTTAGGAGGAGATGCTGCCTTCGGGAGGAGAAGCACCTTGCTGCGCATCCCGGGCACATCCCGGTCTTCGGCCGCCAGCGTTATCCTCGGAGCAAGGCGAAATCCCGGCTGGGTTTGTCCCCACCTCGCACCGAGCATCCCAGCCCCTGCCCCGGGGTGTAACAGCACAGGCCAATCATCGCCCTGGGTTTTTTTCTGATGTTTCGTATACATATTTAATATATTTTGCCATTGTGCAATATATTAGTCTGTATTACTTTGCCATAAAAAAAATAAATCCCTCAGACACGCTCATCACTGGTTTGGAAAATTACATTAGCAATATATATTCCGTCTGTGTAGCGAGTTAAGCCATTATAAATTTATAACCCTAATAAATTTAATTCTGGAAAGTTTGCGTGGGATTCGAAGTGGAGTTTCACGGGGCGGGGGGGGCATTTTCCTCCCAGGTGATTTCTTAACAATAAACTGATAAATATTAAAGCGCCTCTCAATTTGCTAATAAAAGGAATCGATTACTGTTCACTGACTTAATTCTGCTTCCAGGCAAGTGCTAATGGCTTTGCTGTGAGCAGAGAAAGTTGTGATTTTTTTTTTTTTAAATTAAAATCTCCATTTTAAATCAGTTCATTAACGGTGAACATCTATTATTTATTGGTTTAATTTCCAACTATTGCTGCAGTACTGGGCTGGGAATCCCGGGTCATCATGGAAATGTGATGCTTTCATTAGCATGAGCTAATTAATTAAAGATGAAGGAAAATTGGTTTTCCTGATTTGGGGGGGGGGGGGGGGGGNGTGCTTTGTCCCTGGCATCGTCCCCTCTGCTGAAATGGGGTTTGTATTTGCCAAATCTGAGCCGGGAGCCTCATGTGGAGCACGAGCATCCGTAAGGAGCCCCCGAGATTAATTTCCTTGGAGAGTAAATATCGCCGGAATAATCCAAATAAGATAAGATAAAATAAAAAAAAGAAATGCAGGCGCAGAGCTGGGATATGGGAGGTAAAATTTATACCTGTAGCTTCCCCAGCTGCCGGCTTTGCCTGCAGGAAGCGGGATCTCATCTGTATTCCTGCCTGCCCGCTCCGGGCCCTCATGGAGCAAATTTCAGCTGAAACTCATAAATAAATCCTCTTCTGCACAAGTTAAGTTTTATTCATAGCTCATTTTGTGATACACTGGAATAAAATAAAATAATAATAAAAAAAATCCCCCTCGATTTATCTTTAATCTCACATTAAATATTAAAGTGGGAATCTCAGCCCCAGCCCATGGCCAGGCTGCCCCAGAGCCTTTTGGGGGTCTCTTGCCCCCCCCGGCTCTCAGGGCTCCCCGTTATCTTTGCTGCACAGCAGGAGGATGCTCAGCCGTACCCCCAGCACCCCTCGAACCTGCCCTGCGGCTTCAGCGCTTCACTGTGTATGTAGAGCTGTAAGATATATAACATATCTCTATATATTACAGATATCTATATATATTATAGCTAATATGTATATATTATAGCTGATTTCTATAGATTATAGCTAATATGTATCTATTATAGCTAAGATTTCTCTATATTATAGCCAATAAATATATATTATAGCTAAGATTTCTCTATATTATAGCTAATAAGTATATATTATAGCTAAGATTTCTATATATCATAGCTAATATGCATATATTAGAGCTAAGATTTCTCTATATTATAGCTAATAAGTATATATTATAGCTAAGATTTCTATATATCATAGCTAATATGCATATATTAGAGCTAAGATTTCTCTATATTATAGCTAATAAGTATATATTATAGCTAAGATTTCTATATACATTATAGATATCTAAATATATTATAGAGCAGCTATCTGTAAGGGGGGTTGTGCCCTGCTCCCTGCTGCTGGTCCTCACCCGGGGAGGAACCGGGGATGCTACGAGCAAGCTAATAGCCAGGTTCCTCCAACAGCAGCAATTTGGCCCCAGGGGAGACCCCAACCCATCAATTATCTCTGGCAAGGGGCCAACAAACCCATCCAGGGCAGCATCTCCTGCTGCCGGTGGATAACAAAGCCCCTGCGTGGGCTGGGGAGCGGGCAGAGGGTCCCGAGGGCAGGGGGACGAGGGATTGAAGCCCGGCTTTTCCTTTTCCACGGCCTATTTTAGCAGTGACAGCTATATGCTCCCGCTGCTAACCGCTTCCCTTCCATAAATAAGCCTCAATTATTGAGCTCCCGCTGCTTTTTCGTTAGGGGGAAAGTCCCCGGCGGGCCGTGACGGGCGCAGCGGCTGCAAACACAATACGGCTCTGCAGTAAACATGATTAGTGCTGTATCCCCGGCTTGGGCAGGCGCGGGGGTGGATTTGCTGACGCTTGATGACGAAGCGAGTTATTAACGGGAGGGCTGGTGCTTGGCGAGCCAGCAGACAGTTACCCGGGCTCGGGCGGGTGTCCCACCGGGGTCCCACCAAGACCACGCTGCCGGGGACCCAGCACGGGGTCCATCGTAGCCTCTTTGGGGGGGTTTCTCAGGACTTGGGCACCCTGGGCATTGGGCACATCCAAAATATTTTGGAAACTCTTTTTTTTAACACCATCCAAAGGAGCCGCAGCCACCGCCACCCCCAGCTCGGGCGCTGCGTTTCCCCCCCTCCTCGTCCGGCTCCATCCCCAGCCGGGATCAGCGCTGAATAACCAATTCGCCTCCTGTTAGGGTTGAGCCTTCGCGAGAATTACAATAAGCTGGAAAAACCCAGCCTGCAGGATGAGTGATTTCGCGCAGGGAGACAGGCTGTTTTCCAGGAGAGTTTCTACATGTGTAAGGTTATTAAGTGCCCTGGGTTATTTCCACGTCCCCCCCCTTTCTTTTGTAGCCTAATAAATAGTGGCACAAAGGAAAAGCACATTGGTTGGGGTTTTTTTTTCCCCCAGCTGTAGGCACCGACCGAACGTGCCTCGAACAGCGGCTGCACTGCAGCACTCACTGCATCGCCTCGGCGGGGACGGGGCTCCGGTCCTGGCCCTGTCCCCACGCAGGGTTCCCCTCTAAGGACACCCGAGGCTGAGGGATGCAGGGAAGGTGACCAAGGTCCCTGCGGGGCAGTCGGTGGCATCGTCCTCGTCCCGGTGCTCCCCTCCCGGCGAGCCTTTTCCCAAAGCTTTATCTCAGCCCCATCAATCTTCGTTACCGAGCCCACTGGTGCTGCAGTGGCATTTTGGGAGATGAATCCAGCCTGGGTTTGAAGGTGGGGGATGATCGCCAGCACCGGTGGAGCGGGAGAAGTGGGAAGAGTCTTGGAGAGATGCTGCGGGGCAGGGCTCAAGGGGGGGGGTTGGCTGTGGATGGCCACCCCTGCGACTTCGTGTTGGCCGTGGGGCTGCCCCTGCGGTGAGGGACGCAGCATCTCTGGCACCGGGAATGACCAGCCACGGCACGGGGCCCTCCTGCGCGGAGCTGCCGAGGATGCCGAGGTCCAGGGACCCTTTGTGGTGCCCAGGGCGCAGCTTCGTGCTCAGGGCTCACTGCACGGGTGACAAGTGGCACCTGGGACACTTGTGTGGGATGGGGACGGGATGGGGATGGGGATGGGGATGAGGATGAGGATGGGGATGGGGATGGGATTGGATAGGAGGGGATGGGGATGAGGATG
>WAAD01016747.1:204667-216065 GCA_013389945.1 Fregata magnificens
TCCCCTCCACCCCTCCTCACCTCTAGGCAGCAGGTTCCTCTCTCCCCCAGGGCCAAGATCCTGCTGCGCCGGCCTCGCTGGGTGCTCATTTTGGGGCAAGCCACCCATGCAGGCTCTGCTCCCCCCTTGCAGGCTCTGCCCCCCGCTCGCCGCAGCTGCACTATAATTTCCCTTCCCTTCCTCCTCGCCTCGCCCAGCTCTGCTGTAATTTCCCCAGCGCCGCACCCGCATGCATTAAACATGCCCATAAACAACATCGTTGGCTGCTGGCGCACATCTGGAGGAGAGGGCTGTAGATGACAGCCAGCTCCTGGCATCCGCCGGCAGAGGGGACGCAGGAAAAGGGGGGAAACCAAGCCATCAAGTGACAAATAATAATAATTCTTAAAAAAATTGGGGGGGGGGGGAAATCAGCACAAGCCCCATCAAACGTCAAAGAGACCGTTTTTATTTGCCGTCAAAATAAAGATGTAAATTGAAAAAAGAACAAACAAAAAAAACCCCAAAAAACCAACCGAGGTCAGCTCAAATGAAGGCAGAAGAGATCCATGCGCCATGAACCGCGGGAAGAAACCAAAGAAATATAGAAAAAATAAAAACCAAAGAGGAGGGGGAGGAGGAGGAGGAAGGCTCCATCCCCTAGAGAGGATGGCTGAGGCTGAAGTGTAGAAAAATAAAGAGCTGGGGAGGGAGAGCAGAGGAGTCCGGCACAGGGTCACAGCTCACCCGACGTCTTTATGACGTGGAAGAGCGTGACGTTGTAGATGACCTGGTGGCCGTTGTTCCAGGTGTAGAGCACCCTCTCCCGTGGGTTGTAGTCCAGCATGGATATGTGGGAATACTGGTTGTGGAAGGGAATATCCGTGTATTCGTAGCTGGAAGTGTTTGTGTAGTAGGCAAAATAGATCTTGGCGCCGGCAAGGTGTGAGTTGGTGACGTAGAGCGTGCCACAGATCATGAAGGACTCTCCGGCGCTTCGTTTGGGGTAACCCGTGTCCCAGCTACGCAGGACCTCCAGCGTCTGGGGGTCCACCCGGCTCACCACGATGTTGCCGGCGTTTTGGTTGGTGGTGTAGACGGCCCACAGCCCGCTCTCGTCCACCATGAAGTCGATGTCGGAGAAACCACCCCAAGAATAAGGGAAGGTGTTGTTGTAGCCGGCGCCGGCGAGGCTGCGCTGCACCAGCACGCTGCGGGAGCGAAAGTGGTACTTCACCGCGATGTTACTCTGGTACTTGTTGTAGTAGAGGGACCCGTTGAAGACCACGTGGCCGGTGCCGGCCCAAGGATGCGGCAGGAGATGCTGCACGAAGTTCTGCCCCGTCACGAAGTCGTTCAAGGTCCGAAACTCCAAGACACGGCGACCCTTGTAGTAACCGTCCATGTACCACACCTGCAGCGGGCTCAGGTTAGGGATGCCCTGCCAAGATGGGGCCCCCGCCCCCATCAAGATTGGCTCCCAGGACAGACGGACGTGACCCACGTCCTGCACAGCCCCCCCAGCACATGAAGACATCTACACCGCTGCCGCGTGCCGGGACACGACATTTTTCTGGCTTCCCCCTTTAAACATGTTTTCTGCTCTTTCTGCAGATCAAATGCTTGGCTAATTTTTAATAAGAGGCCATGCTTCGTTAGAAACACCCAGCGTGACTGAGTTCCCAGCCTGCAGAGACTCCGAGCAAGCTCCTGCGCAGCCTCCCACCACGGCAGCCCCGTTTCCTTCATTAGTACTTGGCAGAGCTCCACAGAGGCAGCACGTGCCGCATGTGCAACGGAGCAGAGGGCTTGCACGCCGGCGAGTGTGCACAAGGGCACATGCACCCTGACAAGCATGCACCGGGGCGCATGCACCCCGGTAAGCATGCACAAGGGCGCTTGCACCCCAGGCAGTGTGTACCCTGGGTGCACGGGCAGCGTGCGCCCCAGGAAGCGTGCACCCTGGAGATCATGCACCAAGGTGCGTGGACCCCAGGCAGCGTGCACCCCAGGGAGCATGCACCAAGATACATGGATCCCAGGCAGTGTGCACCCTAGAGAGCATGCACCGAGGTGCATGGACCTCAGGCGGTGTGCGCAGGCAGCGTCCAAAGGCAGCGTGCACCCCAGGGAGCATGCACCAAGATGCATGGATCCCAGGCAGTGTGCACCCTAGAGAGCATGCACCGAGGTGCATGGACCCCAGGGAGTGTGCACCAAGATGCATGCGCGCCAGGCAGCATGCACGGGCAGAGTGCACCACACGGATGTGCCCCCATGGAGGCACAGCCGGGAGGCACCTGGCGGCACAAGCCAGGCGGGATGCAGGGAACGTGGTCCCCAAGGAGTGCTGGGGTTTTGCAAAAACTCAGAGCCAGGCCTGTCAAGAGAGGAGCTGCCCACCTGCAAAATTCACCTCTGCTCAGGCCTGGGAGAGTTTTAGGGAAAGACACCAAGAAAAAAGCCACGCAGGACCCGCGGGAAGCCCAGGCAGGGCTGTCATCCCCGCCATCCCCATGGGTGCCCGCACCACTCACCCGGCTGTCGGCGCTGGGCGTCATCGTGTCGGTCATCCACGACCCAAAGCGGGAGCCCGATGCTCGGATGGTGATGGGGTTGCTGACGCCCGTCAGCTTCCCGCAGCCTGGGGCGGGGACAGAGTTCGGGGTTAGGGGTGGGCATCCGGGACCACGACATTGCCCAGCTCCCTCCAGTCCTGCGGGCATCACGCACCACGTGGGGAGGAACCAAGGCTCCCCCTCACCCCAGGGACCCCCCAGGAGTCTCGGGGGACAGGGCAGCAGGATGGGGGATGCTTAAGGAAAAGGCACCGCTGGGCTCCAGCAGCTATTCTTGAGCAAGGAATGGTGGCTCCTGCACGGGTCCCGGGGCCCGGCCGCACCAGCAAACACCCTGTCGGCACATACTGGAGGATGCTGGGCTGCTGGTATTATTATTATTCGGAAGATATCGGCAGTGCAGCAAAACAGGAGGCCCAGCACGTGGGCAGAGCGCACGGCAGCTGCGGGCAGCAGCGGCGGCTTGGGTTCTCTGAAATGGGAAGCTGGCAGCATTGGCTGCATGCCCTGCCTGCACAGGGAGGGACCCCGGGGCTTCCCCGCGTGTGCAAGGACGCTGCTGTGAGCGGGGGACCTGGGTGCCCACCCACACCGGAGCCGAGGCGGGGGGGCACCGTACCCAATTTTTGCATGCAGGCGTGCAGCCGTGCCTCCAGCATCAGCACCCGCTGCTGCAGCTCCTCGTAGTCGTAGGCACCCATCTCCTCCTGGATGGCCAGCAAGCTCCCGGAGAGGTTCCTCACCTCCTCCTTCAGGTGCACGATCAGCCTCGTGTCCGACTTGTACTGATCCAGGACGGGCATCAGAGGCAGCAGCTCCGTCATCTTGTCCTTCAGCTCCTGTTTAAGGGGTGCAAGGGGAAAAAAACCAACCACCCCTTAAACGAAGCCCGTGCCTGGAGCCTGCTGGTGCTTGCCCCCGTGCCTGCTGGCTGTCTGTCCATCCCTCCAGGGGTAGCAAGGAGCTTTCCAGCACAGCGGCACCGATTGCAGAGCTGCAGAGCGCAGCCTCGTTAACACGCCAGAGACGAGCCCTATTCCCTGGGTTGGTAATTAATAACAATTACCAGGCTTTG
Source organism: Fregata magnificens (assembly GCA_013389945.1). Lineage (NCBI taxonomy): Eukaryota > Metazoa > Chordata > Aves > Suliformes > Fregatidae > Fregata > Fregata magnificens. The sequence goes on from WAAD01016747.1 coordinate 208,301, forward strand.
CATCTTCCAAGCACTCGGGGAGCGGTAGCTAATGAATCACCCGCAGCTGATGCTATCGCCTCGCTCTGCAGCACGGGAAGCAGGCAGGATCCGGCCCCACTGTGGGAGCACGGGGTGACATCCCCCCTCCCCAGCCAGCCAGGAGCAGCGGGGTGACTGGGCACGGAGCGATGCTCTACGCAGGAGGGATGCAGGAAGGTGCAGTGACAGTGCTGGGGGAATAAGAGCAACAGGCAGAGTTATATGCCGGGTCAAGGGTTTAAAAATCTCCGCTTATTTTAGCACAAGGAGAAGGTTAAGAGGCGTTTTGACCTTGGCCTGGAATCTCCCAGGCAAAGGCTTTGGCCATCCGGCCGGCAAAGGCTGAGCAGCTCCCCGCCAGCCAACATGGGAACGGGGTGCCAGTGTGGGGTGGGGAGAGCGTGCCAGGGATGGGTGATGGCTCCAGGCAACGGGTGCGTGTGCACCCAGCACCCTGCATGCCACAGGGATGCCCGGCCCTGGGACCGCCGTAGGGATGCTCGGGCCCCAGGAGCCATGCACGATCCTGCCAGGCTTGTGCCAGCCACCGCACCGGCATGGCAGGGAAGCGGTGTGGGGGAAGCACGGCAGCGAGCTGGCCCCGGCTGCAAGCCACTCCACCGAGTCTCCTTCGCTCAAGGACGCTGTAAATCCACCGCCAGCACCTCCGTCCCGCTCCAAGGCACCAGCCCCACTCGCCATCCCACGGCTCAGCGGGTTTTCCCAGGAACAAGCCTGGCTCGCCAGCACCTTTCCTCCCTCCTCGTCTTTCATTTCAGGGCGGCATTACCGGGCCAGCGTTCCCACGTCTCGGCGGGATTGCATCCCGGTCGTGGGGCTCAGCACCTCCTGCTGTGATTAAACCAGCCGAGACATTTGCTGCAGCTCAGACGTTTAATCAATGTCTCGTCTCTGCAACTGTCAGCGCCCAGCGTCCACCCGAGCACCCTCCGGCCCGTTTCAGCGCCAAGAACCAGCCGCTCCCAAGACAGAAACACTCTTTAGCTGTCAGGATGAAACCTTGAGGCTCCCAAAATAAACCAGTGCCCTGGCAGGGGGGCGGGTAATGGGATTTCTTGGGGGTGCAGAGCCGCTGCAGCACGGGCAGCATTGACTTGCATCCTGCATCGATCAGCACACGGCGCTGGTGGCTGCCGCTCCTCAGGTGGAAATGGTGGCTTTGCTGGGGAAGAGCCGTGGTTTGTTTAATTAAAGGTGTCGATGCGCAGCCAGATGGGCTGGGAATTGGCTCTCTCTGCTTTCCCATCACCGGCGCAGCTCCCCCTGCGGCACCCGGGGAGGCGGCAGGATGTGGCCCCGGGTCGGTTTGCCCTGCGCCTTGTCTGCGTGCCCACCGCGGCTGAGCACCCTCTCCTGCTCCTGCACCGCACCCCCCCTGCGCTCTCAGGTGACACAGGGATGCTCAGCCCCTGGACCACCCCAGGGATGCTCAGCTATGGGACCACCCCAGGGATTCTTAGCCCTGGGACCACCGCAGGGATGCTCAGCACCCAGATCCCCAAAAGCAGGACCCTTCCCAGGGTGCCCACCCGTGTTGTGGCCTCACGCGGCACCCCGTGCTCGGGGAGGGCTGCCAAACCCGGCAGCTGGTCCCGTGGGGCACGAGCGGTGTCGGGGGGCACGGGCTCACCTGGAAGCTCTTGGCGTTGAGGCTCTTCTGGCTCTCTGCAGCCACCTTCAGCCTGGAGTCCAAGCCCTTCATCAGGGACTCGGTGTTGCGCACGTACTGGAGGTCCCGGTAGGTCCGGAGGTCCAGCACCTCCATCGACTGGGAGATGTTCTGCACCTGCGTGGTGGGATGGCGGAGGGGGGGGTGATAAAGCCCTCGGTCTAATTAACGCAGCCCCCTGCCCCATCTCTGCTGCTAACGAAGAGGCTTGAGCCAGGGAAATTTGGGGTGCGGAGGCAGAGAGGGGATGGGGAAGGGAGAGCAGCCCCCAGGACCAGCTCGAGGCCACCGGGTGCTGGTGGGAACGCAGCCCTGGGAGATCCCATCCCAGCCGGAGGACGAGCCGCTCCCTGCTCCACCGCACCCGTGTTTATGTAAACGCTTGCGAGAAAACTCTCCCCCCTGCAGCTTTAATGTATAAAATAATGCGTTTTACTCATCCTGCTTCAGCTGTTATTTGTTTTTTTAAACCACCCGAGCGCACATTTCCCAGCCCGGTCTATGAGCTTTCATTCTTTAATTTCATCTGCCGCAGCCGGCAAAGTTATTTTATTTCCATGCTTTCAAATAACGTGAACGTGGCCGTGTTCCTCAAACAGTTATTTATTTATTAGCGCCAGCCCCGCTGGTATTTACGGTGCTGCCGCCACCTTGGAAGGGAGCTGCTTAAGAGGCGTTTTTGCAGCACTTTATAATAAAAGTTTCATCGGGTTTGCGGTGTGCCCGCCCGTGCGGATGTGTAAAAACCAGGGGGAAAATAAATGAGCTCTGCTCAGGCACACGGCTCCCCGCCACGGGGAGGGGAACGCGAATGGCTTCTGCCAGCATTTCTGCAGAGCCCACGGGGAAGGGGCCGGGAGCGTGGACCCCCCCCGGGAAACCACTCAGGCTCCATTAAGCATCGTTTGGCTCATGGGGCTGCAGGCTAAAGCACGCTTGGGATTTATCTCCGGGCTGATTTCATCTCTGCGGCCACGTGGTGGGCTCAGTCTGTGCGGCGAGAGCGTCGCCATGTGCTGGTGGCACCACGGATGCGTGGCGGTGCGGTGACACCCTTCCGGCAAACCTAATGGCAATGCAGGAGGATGCAAACGCTCCTCTTTGCAGTGGGATGCGGGAGCGTTAAGGATGCTCCTACCGGCAAACAGCAGCTCTTTGCATAGTGATATTAGGCAGGGAGGGAGGGAGCTGTGGGTGTCCTCGCCAGGACGTGGCCGCCACGTGTCCCAAGGGAAGGGGCGAGCCCGTCACACCCCGCCGTGGGGTGCACCCACGCTGGAAGGGGCTCCCCCACCACGGAGGTCCACACTACTGGGCAAGGCTGTGCATCCTCCCCCCCCAAAATTAACCACTTCGTTAGCAGGCTCGGCCGGTAATGCCAATTAGCGCCGGGCCGGCCAACGCTCACCTTCTCCATGAGCTGGCGGAGCTGGTGGCTGCGCAGGTCGCGGGAGCAAGTGCCCTGGACGGGGATGACGGCCGTGCAGAGGCATTTGCCATCAGGGGCTTGTGCCGAGGTGTAAACCTGCCAGCCCTCGTCGGGGCTCTGGAAGAGGGTCTGCGGGAGAGAGGAGGGGAGATGTCAGGGCCCCGAAGGATGCCAGAGCCGCTCACCCGCCCACGCCAGGCTCCCCACGCGTGCCTGGGCTTCCCCAAAACCGCAGGGGCTGGGGCAGGGCTGGCAGCGCGGCATTGCCTTGGCAAGACGTCGGGGCATCTTTCCCTCTCACCATCACCTGGCTGGGGACAAGCCAGCCAGGGAGCAACGTCCCGGCGCCAGGATGAGCCAACCAAACCCTTCCTGAACGGTCACAGTCACTGCACGGTGCCGGCAAAGCCCGGCGCCGAGCGCATCCCACCACGGCGCAGCCCCGCAGTCCTGCCCTGCCTGCTGCCACCTCCCACGCAGCTCCTCCAAAACCTGTTCTCATCCCGGTGGATCTGAGCCGCTTTGCATTTTTTCCTCCTTTTAGGTTTTTATCCGGGTCACTTAAGATTTTTTTCCCTCTCCAAGACTCATTTCGCCGCAGCGATCTGCTCCAAACACGGAGATTTCAGCTTCCCGGCAGGTCCCACACTCCCGAGCCGGCTGCGAAACGACAGCGGGATGGGAGGGAATGATGATGAATGCTCTTCATCATCTCCCACCGGCCAGCTCCGTCTCCCTCCTCTTCCTCCCGTGGACCCAGCCCAGTGTTACTTCCCACTGATAGAGTTGACGAGGCAGGAATTTCCTCCGCTGCGGCTGCCTCGCCCCTGGAGGGGAGCAGAGCTACGAGTACAAATTGCTGATTCCTTTTCTTTGAATTTCGTGTTCCTTCGCCAGCGGTGGGGAAATACCAGCACATCCCCCCGCCCGGCTGGGTACCCGGGGGCATCCCACCAGCCCCGCCGCCCTCGGGAAGCTGATTTTTGCATCCAGCTGCGGCTTTTCCGGGCGGATCCAGGCTCGGGGTTTTGCTTTTGGTCTCCCAATACAGCCACGGATGCGGGTGACCACCGCAGGCTCCCACTGCCCCCCGTTCTTGGCTGGGTCCCATCATGCTCGCCCCGAAAACCAGGCAGACAGACGTCCACCCCCCCCACCCCGCTTACTCCCCTTTGCCTGATTTATTCACGCCATAAGCCGGTGTTTTTGCGCTGGGCCATTTAGCATTTCATGGGTAATTCATAATTATTAATTATGAAAATCAAGAGCAAACTCATCGCTCTCCAAGCGCCTTCTGCACTGAGCCAGGCGAAGATAAATGACCCGTTCCCTGTAACAAGCCAGGGACGATACTTTACTTTACACGCAGCGGTTTTAACTTCATGTTTCACATTGGAAGGGATTTATAGGACACGGCGGTGGCTAAACACCATTCTCTAACCTCCAGTGCAACGAGAATAAATTAACTGACGCCAGTGTAAAACTCGCCCTTAACCGAGTAAATTCCCGAGTTACTGCAAGGGGAGGTAAATAGAGGATTTATTCAGCCCAGCTCCAATGCAGCGGAGATGGAGCCCGGTCAGCGCAGGGGCTGGGAGCCCTCGGCAGCCCTGGCTGGTGACGAGCCACGTCATGGGATAACAAGTCCTTAGGAAGGTGCTGGCAGATGGCGTCGTGCCGGCCGCTCGCTGCTACGGCCGGTGAATTAATATGATGAACAATTATCAGATATACGTGTTGGGGAAGACTTAATGCAGGGTGTTGTGTGCTCCTACCCACTGAAATCAGGGTCCCCGTGGCAGGAGGGGTCTCCCCAGCAGCTCCGGGCACAGCGCAGGGCTGGCACCCACAGCATAAGCACCCGCAGCTGGCACAGGCGCCACCAGGTCTCCCACCTCCAGGATCCTGGGAGCATCCTGTGCACCAAAAGCTTCATTTCTTCCCCCCTAAAAAAAAAGCTACTGAAATGAAAGAGCTCAAAGCAAACCCGGAGCAACCCGGGCAGAGCATCCGCAGTCACTGAGGAACCATTTCCCTTTACCCGGGACCCTTCTGGCCGTGGCTGAGCGGCAGGCAGACATAAATACTTTATAGAGGGCTAATGCATAATTAATGCCAGGCAGCAGCCTGTGGCAGGCAGGATGCGTGCAGGCAGTGCTCAGAGCCACTGATTTGGAGGCTGGCAGAGCTCCTCTGCCTGCCAGATTGGGCTTCACCTGGCGCAGAAACCCTGGGGTCCAAGCTGAGCGGCCCCGGGACGCGGGCGAGCATCCGTGGGCAAGAGCCAGATCCCAGGAAGGTGCAGCTCCGCGGCCGCATCCAGCCCCCACCCTGCAGATAACCCCCAGGGGTGGAGGTGGAGGGCAGCCCTGCCCGCGCCTGCCCACTGCGGCTCGGGGGCCTGGAGGCGGCGGCTGCTGCTGCTGGCGGTATTATTAGGTTAAACGCAGCCTGTGCAATCTGTCACTGGGTTATTAATCAGAGCTCCCCGGGAAAGCTGCCTGCTCACAGCTTGGGAGAGGAGAAACTGCTGACACCCTCGGCCGCGGTGCAGCGAGCTGCCAGGGAGCCGGTGTCTGGTGGGGGGGGGCTGTCAGAGCACCCCAACCCCTCTCATGGGGCACACCGGGGTCCCCAACCTTCCAGGAATCCCTGCTCAGCCCCTTGCCTCAGCAAAGCTGCCACGGCCAGGGGCATGGGTGTCTGCCCAAGTGCCCTTCGAAGCCAGGAGACCCCAAATCGGCACGAGCGGTAAAGGCAAGACCCCCCTCCACATTTCTGCCCCCTCTTTCTGGAGAGGGACGGCTCCGGGGCAGGTGATGGAGCCGCTGCAGAGGATGCTCCGGTCTCTCCCCATCGCTGGCCGGAGCGTGGTGCTGCTCCTCTAAGGCAAGTCAAGAGCCATTGCCTGCTCCAGCACCAGGGTCCGTAGCGACCGTGTCCCCAAAAGCCAGCGTCCCACGGGGACGAGCTGATGGGAGCACCCAGGCCTGGGCTGGGCGAATCCAGCTCTGGACCTCAGAGCAGAAAAGGAACCGCTCTTTTCTAGAAAGGGGCTTTGAGAGTCCCCAAACAACGGCGAAAGGCCGCACCGGGCATCACCGTGCCCAGAGCTGAAGCCAGGGAGGCGAGTACCGGGTAAGCCCGGCTCATTTCAGCATCCAGGGGAAAAGTGCTGCCTTGCTAAACCCAGGTGGGAGCTCAGCTCTGCAACCAGCGCGCCGGCTCCCCACCACCACTGCGCCGGTGGCCCCTCGCACCCCGCGGTCCGGCACGCCGTCCCGGCGACTCCCGTGGGCGGTTGTGCCGGCCCATTACACCCGCATTAGCGGCGCTCCTTCCCGGTGATCAATGATTTTACAACGAACACCAAAGAGTGACTAATGATTAGCCAATTATTGCAGAGCAGCGCCTGCTTTACCCCGAGCGCCGCTAATTGCCTTACAACATGATTGCCTATTTCGTGGTGCCCGGTGAGACCCTCCCGCCCCACGCAGGACCGCAGCGACGAAGGCCACCAAGCTCATCCTCTGCAGAAGCCCGGCCGGGAATGGTACCCCAAAAAATGATCCCTAGGGATCCCTATGGAATGGGTCGAGGGCTGCGGGGAAAGACCCTCGTGGCCGGAACCTGCATCAGCCCAGAGCCAAGGTGGGGGGAGCAACCCGGTGAGCCCCCAACGGCTCTGCCGGTGGCTCCGGGGCGGTTGCTGCCGGGAGCGGGGGGCACGTGAAGCTGGTCGGCTACTGCCGGTGGGTGGCATGCCTGCCAGCCCAGCTAACGGCAGGCTCCAGATGGGCTGTGCCAGCTCCTTCCTCAAACACCCCCAAACCAGATTATCCCCCCCCAGCCTAGATCGGCGCTGGCAATAACATAAAGCACCCCCGTTGGCAGGATTTCCCACCACGGCCCCCTAAACGGGATGCCCAGTCCCACACGGGAAGGCTCCGGCTATCGGAGGGGTTTTCTCGTGCCGAGGGACGTGACCCCCACATCGTGGCCCCACATCGTGGCCCCCCCCCAGCATTACCAGCTGCAGCTGGGTGCCAGCCAGGCCCCGCAGCAGCGACCGTGCAGCCCAGCCCTCCCCGGGGGCTCGGTCGTGCCTGCAGCATCACCTGGAGCCCAGCCCAGCCCTGCCGCTGCCGTCGCAGCCCCCCAAAACACCCCGTCCCCCCGTCCCCAAGTTTTTTTCACGCCGCACCCCCAGCCCCGCTCTCACAGGGGTTCGCACCGAAGGGCTGACGCCAACCAGAGCCCGCAGAGTCCAAGAGGAAATTTGGGGTGTCCCTGCCTTGGGGGTGGGGGGGGAAAGCGCCCAGCCTGGGGACAGCCACCAGCTCCCCAAGGTCCTGCGAACCGGGGGGCTCACCCGCCTTCCCTAGCCAGGAGCCCCCCTGGCCGGAGGGAGCAGCAGGACCCTGGGGGGGGGTCCAGCTCCCCCCGCAGCGCTGCCCCAGCCCCCAGGAACTGCCCGGCTCGAGTCTACCGGGGGAAAGAAGGGGGTCAGGAGCCCCCCAACCCCCCGCAGGGGTCTCCTCCATTGGACGACCCCAGCCCCAGGTTCCCCGTTGAGACCAGCCCCTGTCGGGGGGTCCCCGGTGCGCCCTGCCCGGGGGGGGGGA
>WAAD01016747.1:220698-239220 GCA_013389945.1 Fregata magnificens
GCCCGGGTCCCGCTGGGCTCGTGGCCGGCTGCCACCGGTGCTCCACGGCCAGGTCCCGACCCTGCCCTCGCGTCCCCCCGCAAAGGGACAGAGCCTTCCCGGTGCCCCCCAAAACTGTCGCACGGGGACACAGCGATGGGTCCCCAGGGTGGGGGCAGCTCTCGGGGACTCGGGGTGGGGCAGGAGGGGCCGGCAGCGGGCGCGTGCCCAAGCCAAATCCCCGTGCACGACGGCCTCGCGCGCCCTCGTGCAAACGGGAACGCAAGGCCGGCAGCCTCAGGGTGCCACGAACCCCACTTTGGGGTGCGCGGCCCCCACCCGCCCCGCAAAGGCTGCCCGTTTCCATAGAAATCGGCAAGGATTTGGGGTGGGAGACGGCTTCGATACAGTCGGTTTATCGTACAGTAACTGCAACAGCACCGGGGCTGAGCCTCGCGTGCGGCCCCAGCCCCGTCCCAACCTCCCCACGTCCCCTCTGCCGCATGGGACGGGCTCTGCCGCGAGCAGGGGCGATCCCCGCCAAGGGGCAGGGGGGCTCCCCCCACCACCCACGCCCCCCAAAGTGGGGCAGAGCATTGTAGGGACGAAGGAGGAGGTTTAACACCCACCACCAAGTCCCCCCAGGGTCGTGTCCTGGCCTGGCACGGGGACACCAGCTCCGTGGCGGCCGGGGAGGGGGCTGGATCCGGGCCCATCCGGTCCCCGCAGGCATCGGGATGGGGCTCGCGGTGTTGCCGTGCCAAGGGCACGTCCAGTGCTTCACTAAGGGGGCTCTCGGGGAGCGTTGTAGCACCACGGGGAGGGGGCTGGCTCGAACCCCCTCCCTACAGTCTGGGGTGCCCTGCCCCAGCTTCCCCCCCACCCCCGGGGAGACGGCAGTATAAATAAGGGGTGGCCGTGCAGGCAGGAGGGGATGGCTCTGCGGCGGCTCCGAGTCCTGAGTATGCCAGAGCAGGCCCTGGGTCACTGTCCCTGGCGCGGGGGGCGGCAGAGGGAGCGGAGACCCCCCCCACGCCGTCCCTCCCCGCGTGCTGTCCGGGGCCGTGCTCAGCCCATGAAGCAGACGGGGCCCAGCTCGAAGCCGAATTTCTGGCTGGCGTCTCCAAAATCGACGACGGCCACGTCCGTCAGGGGCAGCCGTTCGACGCGGGACGAGGTCACCTCCAGCACCGTCCGCTCCTGGCCATGGCGTCCCTGCGGGAAGGTGGCAAACATGGCGTACGGGGTGCCCGGGTGCCCCGTACGCAGGCTGGGATGAGCGACGCAGGAATATAGGCGGTGGGGACGGAGATACGGGGTCCTCGCGGCTTGGGGGACTCACCTGGCAGCCGTCGTGGAGGGCACGGATGGGAGTGGCCGGGTGGTTGTGCCCCAGCTCCTCTTCGTTGGCCCCACGGAAGCGCAGGGCACGGGCAAAGGAGCCGGCGCGGGCATCGTACCAGGCGGCCGCATGCTGGCAGTTCAGCGTGAAGTTCTGGCGGGCGCTGGCGCTGAGGAGCCGCAGGAAGGTGAGTTGGGTCACGGGCACGGCATTCCCGTCCACGTCCACGTAGGAGAACTGGGAGGAGGACAGCATGGGGGCTGAGACACAGACACCCATCTGCACCCACCTGCCCAGCGGCCGGGGTGACGCCACGCAGGGGGCCTGCCTTCCCTCTCGCCCCAGGCCGGAGCACGAGGAGCTCCCACGCTCCCACCTTCTTGCCCCTTTTGAAGGTGCTGTACCACGTCCCCGGCTTCTCCCTGTTCCAGGCAGCCAGTCGGACCTGAGGGCGACAGAGATGATGTCGGGGGTGAAGCCTCTCCAACCCCTGGCCCCACAGAGCACAGGGAACAGCGAGCCCCGAACTGCCCCCATCAATTCCCCACCAGGAGGGCTGCTGGGGGTGGTTTTAGACACCCAGATCCTCTCTGCCCTCACTCAAACTCACAGCCTCAAACTTCTTATCAGGGAAAAGACAGGTCTCGCCGCCGGCTGTGAAGTTACAGAAAACCCGGAAGGCGTCTCGGGAGCAACCCTGGTTGGGGTCAATCCAGTACTCGCCTAGGAAGGAGGGCAGGAAGGACGGATAGATGGTCTGGCTCCCTGCTGGCTCTGGCCGAGCCTTGGCCCCCTCCCCAGGGAGACGCCGCACAGGCACTGCTTGCCGTGATGCAAAGTCTCCCCTGCTCCCTTGGAGGGGGTTTTAGTGTCCCCTCTCCCTCAAACTGGCGCCCCAAAACCTCACCGTCCTGGAGGTGCGGGTGGCAAAGCTGCAGCTCCCTGCAGACCCGCGCGGGGCTCTCGGGGGTGCCCAGGGGCCGTCTCAGCTGCTCCACCTCGGTGCGCAGGGAGCTGAGCGACGCATACACTTCCTCCAGCCCCTCGTAAACCGGGGGGGCTCCCTGCTCCCCTGGAGCCCCTTCGGTTGCCCGACGGTGCCTCCTGCTCTGGCTCGAGGGCAACGGCTCGAGCAGCTCAGCTGGGCGGCCCTGGGACAGAGAGGGGTGAGAGCAGCAGATGTGGGGGCCAGGCAGCAGGATGAGGGGGGTCTGGGGACACCAGACCCCTCCCAGGAGGGGTCAGACAAGAAGTGGTGTCTGTCCAAAGCATCCCTTACTCACTGGAGGTCCCGGGGGGCCGGGGGGGCCTGTGTCACCTCGGGGACCCAGAGCACCCTGCAAAAGAAGAGGACTCAGCACCACGGCCCTTGATCCCTGCAACGGGCCCCGGGTTCTCCCCTGGGAGCACATTAGGAGCTGCCCCCCATCCCCATCCCTCCCCAGCACTCACCGGTGAGCCTTTGGAGCCCTTCTGGCCCAAGGGTCCCTACGAGGAGGAGAAGAGAAGAGAGGGGCACTGGCCGGGCACGCGGTGATCCCATGGCAGCTGCCCCCCACGACCCCTCCCTGGGGCTCAGGCTCCCCCCTGCCCCTCTCACCCTCCTGGGGATGAAGCCCTCAGGGGTCTGCAGGGGAGTGAAGGGCAGGCAGGAGACCCTTGGTGAACCCACACCACACAGGCAGATACTCACCGAGAGCCCGGGGGGGCCAGGGGGCCCAGTGGGGCCAGTGGGGCCAGCCAGACCCTGTGGGTAGAGACAGCATCAGCCCCATGCTCGAGGGGGCTGCACTCCATCAGCCCCTGTACCTTGTCTCCCCCCCCGTTTACCCAGCCCCTGCGCTCAGGGGAGACACCAAATACTCACAGGGTCTCCTTTGGGTCCCGGGGGGCCCTGGATGCCCGGGAGCCCCTGGTCACCTTTCTCCCCCATCTCTCCTGGCGGTCCAATGAGCCCAATCAGTCCAGCGTGGCCCTGGGGGCGAAGGGCAGCATCAGGCAGCCCGCTCCGCAGGACCAGGAGGGCTCGGGGACGAGTCCGGGGTGAGGGACCCCAGCTCCTGCACGACCGTCACCTTGTCTCACCTTATCTCCCTTGTGGCCGGGGTCTCCCTTGAGGCCAGGCAAACCCATGGGACCCTGCGGGAGGCCAAGAGGGTGTCACGCACCCTGGACTGTGCCCAGCTCAGATCACCCATGCCCAGGGCTCGCTCACCCTGACTTACCAGGGGGCCGGGTGGTCCCACTTGTCCTGGAGCCCCCAGCAAGCCTTGTTCACCCTGGAAGAGACTCACTGTGGGAGAGGGGCCCGAGGCTGAGCCCCTCCAAAACACCCCTCCAAGCTGCGACCCCTCAGGTGGCAGCCATCGTGCCCGAGGGGACGTCCCCCAGCCCCAGCTGGCCGGGGCTTCAGGGACACGGGCAGCCCCGCATTGGCACGGGAATGTCCTCCCCACAGCCCCCGACTCACGGCAGGGCCGGGGATCCCACGCAGTCCTTCAGAGCCCGGCTGTCCCGGCGGCCCCTGTGCCCCCACAGGGCCCATCTTCCCGGGTGGCCCCTCTGTGCCAGGCTGTCCCTGGGGACAGGAGGACAGACAGGGCTGAGGCTGGCACCCCTCACGACCCAGCACCCCGTCTCCGGGAGGGTGTCTGGTCCTGCCCCAGGCTGGTGGGGGCTTCTAGAGGGCAGTGGATTTGGGGAGCCCTGGGGTGTACCGGCCACCGCTCACCTTGGCACCCTTCTCGCCCTGACGGCCCTCGCGCCCCATCGGTCCCACAGGTCCCTGGACGAGGGGACAGAGACACCAGGAGCTGTGCGCTGGCCGAGGCCAGCCCCGCTCGCGGTCCCACTTCACCCCGCACTGTCCCTGCCCATCTCACCCTCTCCCTTCCCCTACTCACCCTCCGTCCGGGGGGACCTGGGGGACCCGGCTCCCCCGATGCTCCTGGAGGACCCTGAAACGAACCCAGTGGAAGTTTGGGGTGAGGGGAGAGTTCCACAGCCAGGACTGGGGCAAGTGTGGAGGGCGAGGGATGCCTAAGAGCCCTGGGAAGCAGCACGGCTCAGCTAGAGCCCCTTGAGCCCCCCAGGCTGCTGGGTGGTCCCGCTGGGAATGCGACCCCCCTTTTGCAGCCATGATACCCCCAGCTGCCCCACTCACCGGCAGACCAGGGTCCCCGCTGTCACCTTTCTCTCCAGCAGCTCCGTCCAGACCCTGTGACATAGAGGAGGGTGAGCACTCACCTAGCCAAGCCCCCCAGCCCACCCCCGGGATGTCGGGACACCGGGAAGCACTAGCGAGGCAGAGCAGGGAGAGAACAGTGGCGTCCCGACACCTCCCAACCCCATCACCACCCCAGGGTGACGGCAGCAAGGCAGCGGGTGACACCCGAGCGCCACGGGGGACGTGGGGGCTGGCTCTGGCCCTGGGGAAGCCCCAGGAGTGGGGCTGCTTCTGCTCTTTGGCCCCTCTAAGGGGTGAGCAGGGGCTACTCACCGGCACGCCGGGGTCTCCGGGGGGACCAGGATCACCAGGGAAGCCGATGGGACCCTGCAGAGAGAAGAGGACAAGAGCATGGGACTGGGAGGGAGCCCCAGACCTTCTGCGTGCTGGGAAAGCAGAGGCAGGGACAGGGATTAGCACCTGCACGGCTATCGGAGGGGGGATGCGGGGGCTCAGGGCAGCGTCCCCCTGCCTCTCCATGCTCACTCCTTCCCTTACCGGGTTGCCTTTGGCTCCATCCTCTCCTGGTGGGCCCTTTTTGCCAGGAGGTCCAGCTGCTCCCGACTGCCCCGCGTCTCCCTTCTCCCCCACATCTCCTTTCACACCCTGCGGAGGGACGCGGTGTCACGTTAGAGCAGGGCAGGGGCAGCTGGGGCGGTAAAATGTTCACCAGGAGTTCTGCCTGTGCTCTCTGTGGCCAGTGAGAGCAGGATCTGGCCCCTATTCTCCTTGTCTTGCCCCCCGACAAGACACCTCGTTCCCCTCTGTGATACTCACGGGTGGTCCGGGCTCCCCTGGAGCTCCAGGATCTCCCGCTTCACCCGGCTCACCCTGGGTGAGAGAAAAGCAACGGGGCAGATGCTGCCCAGTGCTGGGTGGTGCGGGCAGCTCTGCCCAGCCCCAGCACCCAGACTGAGACCCACGCCGCCTTCCCGACCGCAGGCTTACCTTTTCTCCCACGGCACCCGGCTGTCCCACGCCACCCGGCATTCCCTGGGGGCCCTAAAGGCAAGAGGATGGGGGTACCCACGCTGGGGGCAGCCCCTGCATCCAGCAGCCCCCGCCGAGCCCCCCAGGGCCGTACTCACCTCGGCACCGCTGGGTCCCTGTGGCCCACGGGGTCCCGGCGCACCGGGGGGGCCCTGTGGAGAGTACAGAGTGGGATCAGACTGCAAAGGGCAGCTGAGCTGTGCAGCTCCCACGGGAGAGGGAGATGTGGGAAGCTGGAGACGGGGCAGAAGGAGGCAGAGGGGGAGCGGTGGGCATGCAGGGGTTTCCTTACCATGGGGCCAACATCTCCGTTCTCGCCCTTCTCGCCCGGTGGGCCTGGCATGCCCTGCGGGGAGCATGGGTTAGCCCGGGGGGTCTGGAAGTCCCTCGGGCAAGGCAGAGGGTGCCCTGGCCCAGGCAGGCTGCGCAGAGCCCCGAGTCGTGTGTCCCTTGTCCCTCCTGTCCTGGCAGACCCAAGCCCACCCCTCTCCGCTCCTTACCTGCAGGCCAGGGGGGCCACTTAGGCCAAGGTGACCCCGCGATCCCTCATCTCCCTTCTGCCCAAACATCCCCTGCTGCCCGCGGCGCCCCGGCTCCCCGTCCGCTCCCTGCAAAGAGAGAGGTTGGGGTCAACGCCGCCTGCCCCACAGAAACCCCAATGTGTGGGGTGGAAGGGCAGGGAAGGGAGCCAAGACAGGAGGTGGGGTTCAGTCGAGGGAATAAATGGGGTGGGAAGGGTGCTCGGCAGCTACTCACTGCGGGGCCAGGGTGCCCAATGGGTCCCTGGATTCCTGTCGGTCCCGGAGGGCCCTGTGGGACAGGAGCACCCACGTAGGGTTAGGGCAGCTCCCGAACACCTCCTGCCTCACTGCTCCCATCTTCCCCCACTCCCGGAGCTGCTCTGCCCCTCGGAGAACCCGCTCTGGGCAGAGCAGCCCCTTGGCACTCACCGCCTCGCCCTTGTCGCCTTTGCTGCCCTTCTGTCCAGGAAGCCCCATCTCGCCCTGCCACAAAGGGAAGATGGTGAGAGCCTGCGGCCGGTGAGAGACGGTGAGGAGGGAGTGCTGGCAGCCAGGGAAAGCTGCCATGGCTGGGGAGCCACGGCCAAGGAAATCCCGGCACCGGGGAAACCTGCCACCACCTGGGAAGCAGTGCCAAGGAAGCCTGCCAGGGCCAACAGCCCGCTGCCGCCCGGGGAATCCCCGCTCCCGGGAAGCCATAGGGGACAGCTGCCCCATCCCAGAGGTCCCCCAGCCCTGGGACGTGCCCTCTGCGAGGGGACCTGTCCCCAACGCCTGTCCCGGGGTACTTTCCCTGTGCTGTCAGTAGCGAAGTGCAAAGGAGCCATTGCTGGAGGTGCTGACTTGCATCCCCCTAACTTACCTTGTCCCCATCTTCTCCGGTGGGGCCGGGGGGTCCACCCGGGCCCGGCAGCCCCACGGGACCCTGGATCCCGTCATGCCCGGCCGGACCCATGGGACCTCGCTCACCCTGCGGACAGGAAGGGGAAGTACTGAGAGCAGCGCTGGCCGGGACCCACGGGAGACACAGCTTGTCCCAGCGCTGCCCCACACCTCCTGCCTCACCCCACGCACCCTCTTGCACCTACCGGGGAGCCCTTCTCGCCAATGGGACCGGGGGGTCCCTGTGCACCCCCCCGGCCCGGTAGTCCAATGCCTCCAGCAGCCCCCGTGGGGCCTCGCTCTCCGGGGGAACCCTGGGAAGAAGAGAGAGGTAGGGTGGAGGGAAGAAGGCCCTGGCAGTCTTCCTCCTCTCCAAAGAAATCTTTCTCTTTATCAACTAGAATTTTAAGCAGGGTGGCAAAATTGCTCCCCAAGAAGTATATATATTCCAAGGGAAACCCCAGAACTCTGGATAACTCCTCAAATGTCACGATGCTTTCTACTCACCGTGGGTCCAGGGGAACCAGGGGGACCTTCCCCACCCTTCAAGCCAGGTGGACCCTGCAGGAGGGCAGGGAAGATGGTTAGAAAGGACCCTGCTCCCCCCTCCCAGGACCATAACAGGCTGTGTCCAAGCCTGGGACAGCACTGACCGTCTCTCCAGGTGCCCCCCGTGTGCCGGGAAAGCCGTGGATGCCTGGGGGACCGCTCTTACCGGGGATGCCAGCAGGGCCAGGGTCACCCTGCAAGGTGGAGAGGAGTAGCAGAGAGCTTTGCTCTGTCCCCACTCAGCCGGGGAGAGCCCTCGTGCCCTGCAGAGCTCAGAGGGGACCCAGCCCCGCTTGGCTCAGGCTTGTGGTGGTCCGGGTGAGCGGTTGGACCCCCGGCGTGGCTCCTACCTTGGCTCCTTCTCGGCCAGCAGCTCCGGGCAGGCCCTGTTCCCCGGGGGGACCGGGGGGGCCTGGGTGCCCCCTCTCTCCCACAGGTCCCGTCTCGCCTAATTTACCCTGTGGGGAGAGAGCAGGGTGGGCATCTGGGGATCCCTCTATCCCACCGGGCTCACTTCACCACAAACACCTCCTGCCTCCATCCCCGGCACTCACCTGGGGTCCCACCACCCCTGTGGGGCCAGGGAGGCCGGTTTTACCCTGAAACCCCTGCAGAGGAGAGAGGGGTTAATGCCGGGTATTGCCGGGCATCCCACCCCCAGGCAAGGGAGGCAGAGGACCCACCGGCTCCCCGCGCTGTCCTGGGTGTCCTGGCAAGCCGTCCTTCCCAGTGGGACCCTGGGCAGGAGCAGAGGTAACAGGGTGGGGGATACGGGCTGCGTAGCTGGGCTCCCCGCTCCACTGCCTGCACCCCACGGGGTGCAGCGGCAGGAGGAGGACATGCCAGCCCGACTCTGTCCCCCACACCGTCTCAAGCACAGGCAGGACCATGTGCAGACATCACCACTTACGGGGGGACCTTTCGTGCCGGGGAAGCCGTTGGGTCCCTGCGGACCTTGGGGACCCTGTGGGAGGGAGAGAAAACCCACGGTCAGCAGCAGAGGGGCTTTCCCCATGGCCCCACAGTGCCCAGACCCTCTCCCCATGCCCAGTACCCCCTTTTCCCCAGGCTCAGTCACTTCCCGGAGTGCCTTTGCAGGAGGACACCCCTCCGCTGTGCATCGACCACCCCCTACTTACCTTCTCTCCCACCGTGCCGGGGGCCCCATCATGGCCAGGATCTCCCTGGGGAGACAGAAACAGGCTGAGGGCCCCCCACCCTCCCCACCGCCCCACATCAGACCCACTGCCAACACCCACGGCCAAGGAGCCCTGAGCACAGCGGGGACATGGGGATGTGGGGGACAGCGGGGACCCCGTGGCCAGGCTCCCACCTACCTTCGGGCCGGGTTTTCCCGTGGGACCGGGCAGACCTCGCTCCCCTGGGAGGCCCTGTGCAGGCAGGAGGCGAAGAGCAGGGTGAGGTGTGGGGCAGGGAGTGGGGCTGGGAGTGGGGTGAGAAGATGTGGGGCAGGGAGTGGAGCTGAGAGTGGGCTGAGGAGTGGGGAGACGGGGCTGGAAGTGCGGGGTACAGGGCAGGGAGCAGGGCTGGGAGCGGGGTGGGGAGCTGGGGGACAGGGATGGGAGTGGGGCAGGGAGCCGGGAGGGACATGGCTGGCCCCAGGGTGGTTCCCATGGGATACAGGCGGAAGTTTGGGATCTGGTCGCCGTGGGTTACAGTGGTCCCCAGGGTCTGGTTGCTGTGGGAAACGACCAGCTCCAGCCTAATTGCCACGGGATACCGGCAGGCTGCGGAGCGTGTTGCTGTGGGATACGGCAGACCCAAAGCTCTGTTGCCACGGGTTACAGCCAGCCCTAGGATGGTTGCCGTGGGATACAATCCACCCGGGAATGGTCGTGGTGGGATGCAGCTGGACCCAGGGATGGTCACAGTGGGATACAGCCAGCCCTGCGGTAGTCACCAGCCATGGCACACAGGGTGATTCCTGTCACCCCCAGCTTGGGGACGGGGCTGTGGCTACTCACCGGGGGCCCTCGCTGTCCTGTCTGCCCAGCCTGGCCGGCCTTGCCCTGCGGGAAAAGAGGAGGTGGTGGGGAGAGCAGTGCATGGGGCAGCCCCCCACTCGCCCACGCTCCCCCCACGTGCCCCCCCAAGGGAACAGAGCGTGCCCAAGCGCGTTTGCGAGAGGGCATGTCGCACAGGAACGGAGAGGGCCGCGGGGCTGGGTGCCTTCCCCAGCTTTGAGCTCAGCCCAGCCCCTCTCTGGCTCGCAGAGGGGGTGGCAGAGCAGGATGTGGGGGACAGGGAACGGCCCAGAGGGATGGGACAGGGTGACACAGCGGGACAGGGCTGACTCACCCTCTTGCCTTTCTCTCCTGCCAGCCCCATGGGACCCTGGAAGCCAGTGGAGCCCTAAGGAGAGAGAGGACAAGTGATAACCCAGGGCCAGTGAGGCACCTGGGGTCCCGGGGACACCCCAAAGGCTCCCCTGTGCTCACCTTGGGGCCCTGGCGCCCGGGATAGCCCGGGAGACCCGGCACTCCCAGCTTGCCCTGCAAGGGAGAGAGCAGAGTTGAGCTGCGGGCTACAAGGGAAGCGGAGACAGAGACACAGGGACACAGGGCTCCCCTCACCTTCTCCCCTGCAGGGCCAGGGGCGCCCGGTTCCCCCATGGGACCCGTCTGCCCCTTCAGCCCCTCAGGGCCATCCTCGCCGCGGGGGCCCAGCAGGCCCTGGTCACCCTGGAATGGGAATGCAGAGGTGCGGGGAGCACGCTGCCAGGGGGACAGTGCTGCTCCCTCGGGTCCCCAGCTGTCCCCCCAGACAGAGCTGTCCCCCCCTCGGCTCCATGCTCCCCCACACCGCCCCGAATCCTGCAGCCAGCCAGCAAAACCCCACGGGGCTTCGTGGCACCTGCAGCCGACCCACACAGCCCTGATGAGGAGACCCCCACCAACCTCACCCCGGGACCCCACTTACCCTGTCGCCCTTGGGGCCCATGTCCCCCTTAAAGCCGGGGAATCCATCTTCTCCCTGAACAAAGGCATATTTTGGGAGGCTGAGACTGCGTTAGCCCTGATGCAAGCCCCAGATGGGGTCACAGTGTGGGGCTGAGCCCCAAATCCCAATACAGAGGGGCTGCCCCCAGCTGCAGCTCAGGCGTCCCCCCACCCACAGCTATCTCAGGGGAGGGATGAGTGCCCCCCAACACCAGGGACCCATGGCTACCGTAGCACAAGGACCCCCGTCCCCTTCTGTCCCCTCTCCCCGACACCTCTTACCTTCTCCCCTTTGCTGCCCTTCAGGCCCCGCACGCCAAAAGCTCCCTGCAGAGACACAGAGGGGTTGGAGGGAGGACCCGACCCCGGGGGACACCACCCGACCCCCTACACTGTGCCTCAGCAGAGCCCGGCGGAGGGGAAGGCTGTGCTTACCTTCACCCCACGGGGTCCCGGATAGCCGATGGGACCGGGGGCACCCACAGGGCCCTGGGGACAGAGAGAAAGTCAGCAAAAATGGGATCCCCCCTTGGAAAGAGGACCCCTTCCCCCTGCTCAGGGCATGATGGGGGGATGAGCCCCTTACCTGGAGGCCTTTCTCTCCAGCTGGCCCTTCTCGGCCAGGGTGACCCTGCAGGGACGCACAAGAGGTGAGTCCCAAGCCGGGACGGTGACGCTGCCCTGTGGTCCCCACTCTGCCGGGGACTGGAGTGACCCCACACCCCTCGCCGGTACTCACCGGGGGCCCGTCGGCCCCAGCCACACCCTGTATTCCCGGCTTCCCCGGCGGGCCCTAGGCGAGAGGAGGATGTGTGGGGATGCAGAGGGACCGGGGTCACCCCTGCAGCTCCCCAGCACCCACTCGGAGCTGGGGCGGCTCCGGACCCCCCTATCCGCGCTGGGTCCTGACTCACCTTCTCCCCTGGCAGCCCGACGGGGCCCTGGGGGCCGGGCAGACCCTGTGAGAGAACACACCGGGGTGCTGGGAAGGGACTGAGGGAGCACCTGAGGCCCCAGCCCCACGGGGATACCCCGCTGGCCCCCCATCACCTCCACGTACCTGCGGACCAGGGTTCCCTTGCTGTCCCGGGGGTCCTGGCTCCCCATGGATTCCCTGGGGGGGCAGAGAAAGTCCATCAGCACAGCAGAAAACCCCCGCAGAGCCCAGGATGTGCCACTCCAACCCTTGCTACACCTCCATGCACCCTCCTGGCCCACGCACCCCACGATGGGATGTGGCAGCTCTGGCCCCAGCCCTGCCTCCCCCTCCCTGGAGCATCCCAGTCTCTTGCTGGCTAATTCAGGCTCGGTGCTGGGAGTTGGGTGCTGGGGGCCCCCACTGACACCCACCACATTGCCTTTGGGCCCCGGTGCTCCATCGATGCCGCTGGGGCCCTGTAGAGGAAGGAGGGAGGGTCAGGGCGGTACTGCGCCCCAAGGTGATCCCGTGCCAAGGACGATGCCGTGCCCAGGTGGCAGAGAAAAATGCCCTTGGCCCAAGGTGGGGACAGATGGACAGACAGACAGGCAGGAGCGGTGTCTCATACCGGTGGTCCGGGAAGCCCGGGGGAGCCGCGGGAGCCGATCAGGCCTCGCATACCCTAGGGCCAAGGACAGAGGGGTCAGTGGGGGCTCAGATGGCAGCACTGACCCCAGCACTCCATATTCCCCGGGGTGGGGGAGTCCAGTGCCCAAATATCTCCTCCAAAAAGCCACAGGGAGAAAGCCAGGGGACAAGCTTGCCCCCCACCACTCCCAGTGCCAGCAGCAGGTGCTTACGGGTTCCCCAGGCTGCCCCCGAGGTCCCGGGAGGCCGTCCGAGCCCTAGAGAGGACAGAGCGGAGCTGAGCATGTCCCGCCAACACCAGCAGGGTCTGATCCTTCCCCACCGCTCCCCACGCTCCTCACCTTGGCGCCTTTCTCCCCAGGGGGGCCTGCTGGTCCTGGCTTCCCCACGTCACCCTGCAGAAGAGAGGGGGTGAGTGGGCGCAGGGACGGTGGTGGCAGGAGGGGACACGGCACGGTCACACTTACCCTGTGGCCCTTCTCGCCCGGCAGCCCTGGCAGCCCGTCGAAGCCCCTGTCACCCTGTGGGGTAGGATGGGCATCAGGCTGAGCCCACGTCACCCCCTGCCACACAAGGACCCAGGTGTCCTGGCCCCCCACCCTCCTGCCAGCACCGATACCACCCCATGCACGAGACCTTGGGTCCAGTTTCCCCCGGGAGACCCCTGGCACCGTCCGCTCCAGCACGACCCTGCAAGACAAGTCGAGGGAGTGGGAAGGGGCCCAAGGCTCAGACCCCCTTGGGACAGGGATGGGAAAGGGGCACCCTGCCACGTGACAGCGGACCAGGACATTTGGGGGAGGCAAAACCCAAACCCCCAGCGCTTACCCGTCTGCCCAGCTTCCCCGGCGGCCCCGGTGGTCCCTGCATTCCCCGGGGACCCTGATGGAGAAGAGGGGAAGGCGTCAGGGCTGGGCTTGCCAGGGACATGACCCCGCACGCCCTCTCCTCGCACAGCCCAGCCGAGCAAGACTCACCCGTGGCCCCACATCCCCCGCGTCTCCTTTCAGGCCCGGGTGTCCAGGTAGACCCTACAAAAACAGGAGAACGTGGAGACCCCACCACGAGGGTTTGCTCGATGCGGAGATGTGCCCGACAAGGTGCATCTTAGTGGGGTGGGCACCCCGCAGCAGCCCCCACGCCAGCTGTACTCACCAGTGGTCCTGGGCGGCCTGTCAGCCCCATGGGACCTGGGGGACCCTTCATGGCAAGCTGGGGAGAGAAGGGAGGAGAGAGGTGAGGGGGTGCGGGGAGGCTGGGCAGGGGGGGCTGGTCGCGGGGGTCCTTACCTTTGCCTGCTGCAGGATCGCTTGGGCTTGGGCTTCTTGAAAAGAGACGGTGGGACCCTTGAGGGAGTCTCCGCCAAACTGGAACTGGGGGGAAGGAGCAGGGTGAGGGATGGGGGGAGCCACTGGCCCCCAGCCCTGGGGACAGCCAGTTCTGTGTCACCTAGAGAGCTGTCCCCCACCAGACTCCGCGGGGAGCAGGTGGGTGGGTCCCCGAGGGTCCCATCCTGCCCCAGCGCTTACTGGCAACATGATCATGGTCCCCGCCGGGCCACGGATCCCGTCAGCTCCCGGCAGCCCCGGCCGTCCCGCGGGACCCTGGTGGAGGGGAAAGGGGGGATAAGCCGTCATCGCACCAGCAGAAGCTAGATTGTCAGGTCAGGGCTTGCAGCTCCATCGCCCCGCACGCACGCCGGCATGCACCGACAGGACTGCCGGGACGCCTGCGGCCCCAGCCCTGCTGCGGGGCAGCTCTGGCCCTGTCACAGCCCTCCCCGTCTGCTCCGTACCTGATCTCCGGGGTCCCCGGGCAGCCCTGGGAGCCCCGGTGGTCCCAGGGGACCTGTTTCCCCCTGTGGAGAACACGGAGACATGTTAACGCTTTGTCATCTCCAGTCCCTCCCCACAGCAGTCCCTCGCTCCTCACCACAGGGCCTGGCGGTCCCGGCGGCCCCTCGAATCGCCGACCCTAAAGAAGAGAGCGAGCCCCATCCTGCGAACTGTCTCAGATGGGTGGCCCTGGGGTGCCGCAGAGGGCTGGGGGCCACACGTCCCCAGGGGGCCTGTGCCGCACTCACCGGCTCCACAATGGCTGGCTCGCCCTTCTCCCCCTTCAAGCTGGGCTCCTGCAAAACACCGGGGTGAGGGGCAACGGCTGAAAGCTGGGCTGGGGTGAAGGGCTCCAAACTGCCTGAGGGGCCCCTGGACCCCGTGCCGTGGCCCCAGTTCGGCCGGCTGTAGCCAGGGGGGGGCCCGGTCCTTGTGCCCAGCGTTACCTGAGGAGCCTGGATCACCACCTCCTCCCGCTCTGCGGGGCCAAACCGCTCCCGGCTCGCAGGGTCCCCGTCGTAGTAGTCCTCGTAGCCCGGCAGCTCCGTGCTTCCAGCCCCAGCGACTCCATCCTCCTCAAGTTCAAGCACAAGCTCCTCGCCAGTGTCCTAAGGGATGGGGAGATGCTGGGGGTGCAAAGGGGGGGGACCTCCCCTCCCTGCCCGAGCCCCCAGTCCTGGCGCTACCTCGAAGTGGTCAGTGCCATTAAGGGTGACGCTCACAGTGGTGGCAAGGCTGGAGGGGATCGGCGGCGGGGAGCTCTCCTCCGCGGACGGCGTCGGCGTGGGTGCGCTGGCCTTGGGCGATGCGGAAAGGGCGCAGGGTGAGGAAGGGAGCGCTGCGGCAGAGGGAGGTGCTGGCCCATGACCCTTGTGGGGTCCCGCAGGCCAGCAGGGCCAGGAGATGCCCTGCTTCTGGAGAGGCCACGGTTGGACTCGGGAAGTCCCCACCCCACCACAGCCCCTGCCTGGCTTTGGGACACCGGAGCTGTTCCCCTTTTGGGACAAGGCACCGGGACTCCCACTCCTCGGGGACTGTCGGCTGGCAGCGATGCTGGGGCAGAGGGGAAGGCAAGCCAGGACTCGGCAGCTGCTGCTCCCAGGCACGGGGGCGGCCATTCCCCACTACACCGGGGCTGCATGGCCCCTGGCTCCAAGCAGCACCTGGAGCACGGCCACCCTTCGCCGGGTCTCTCCGGCCCGGCTCAGCCAAGGCTGACTCATCGGCAGGAGGGGCCACCGTCCCCGGGCCGCCCTTGGCCAGCACCGCCGTCCCCAGCTGCAGCCGTGACCCATTTCCAGAGCCAAAGGGGTCGAAGGCAGAGGTGGGGGGGGGCCGCCTCCTGCCCCGCCCCGGCATCTCCGCCCAGGGGATCCCCACCGGCTCCTGGGACACATTCCACAAGGCCAGGAGCCACGGGTTGGCTCAGCCCCAGGTGCCAGCGGGATCGGCATCCTTGTGGGGATGCGCCGGCTGCCCGGGCTCCCCCAAATCCCGGGGAGGAGCTGTTCTGGCCAAAGCCCTGCAGTCACATCCAACAGACCCAAAGGTCCGGCTCCACGGGGGCCAGAGTGCCTGGAGCCGGCCTGCTTTGTCCCAGACCATGCAAAGAGGAGGCTGGGCGTCACTCTGGATGCAAGAGGCTGTGTGTGGCACGGCACGAGCTTCGTGCACAGGCACCGCCAGCTCTGGGATGCACCTGGGTCCACCTCAGGCCATGCACACCCGGAGCCGCTCTGCATTTAAGCCAGATTTGGGTCCTGGCTGTCCCATCTCAGCAGGAGGAGCCAAGCTGTGGCACAGTGCTGGCTGGCGGGCACCAGTGAGCTGCGGAGCGGGCACACCGCAGCCAAGCGCAAGCAGCAGGTTAGTAGAGCTGGGTTAACCGGGGTGGGTTAAGCAGCCGCAGAGGCGGGTTAGTCACGCTCTCTACCTGGCTGGCTGCAACGGAGGGCACGGAGGCCTCGTGCTGCTCCAGCAGCTCCTTGTTCCTCCTCTTCTTGCCCTTGCCCTTGCGCTTGCCTTTCCCTTTTCCCTTCTTGCCCTTCCTACGTGGGGCGGCAGTGGGCTCCGGGCCGCTCTGCAAGGGGCAGCACAGACACCGGTGGGGGAGAGAAATACGGGCGTCAAGAGGCCCTGGCAGCTCCCCCCACGATGACACCAAGCCTGGCAGCACCCCTGCAGGCTGCCTGGCAGGGTGGGGGCTCCCAAGGGTCCCCCCCAGCCTTTCGCCTTCCCTGCTTGGGTGCCTACCTCCTCTGGGAAGGGGGCCAGGAGGGGGTAGAGCAGGGGCTGGTCACAGCCTGGCATGTAGAGCTGGC
Organism: Fregata magnificens; assembly: GCA_013389945.1. Classification (NCBI taxonomy): domain Eukaryota; kingdom Metazoa; phylum Chordata; class Aves; order Suliformes; family Fregatidae; genus Fregata; species Fregata magnificens. The sequence continues at coordinate 236,871 of WAAD01016747.1, forward strand.
AGTAGGAGCGGGCGGCCTCGGGGTCGGCCACGATCAGCAGCTGCTGGACATCACCCTGTGGCAAAGGAGAAGGGGGAGCACGAGGGAGTGGGTTTTCTGCCCGCCCATATCCACACCCCGGGCTGGTTACGTGCCCACACACAGCCCGGACATGCGTGCAAGAGCTGGTGCTCGTGGCCAGCCCTGTCCCTGCGGCAGCCGGCCAGTCCGTGGGCAGCTCGGGGCAGCCAGCGCGGACACCCCCTCGGCCAGGCAGAGGGTGCAGGGGGTGGTGAGTGAACAAAGGGACCCTTGTCTGCAAGCTGGGGACAAAATGGGTGGGGGGGGCCAGCCCCACTCGCCTCGCTGCCTCAATGCGGCCTCTTTGCCCATGGCCCCTGACATTTGCAGCAGGCAGGAATGCAGGGAGGGGAACCAGGTCACCCCATGGGGACGGGGACACCCCAGGGGAACAGAGAGCCGCCCCCGGCACAACTGGGGCCTCTACCGACTGTGGCAACTGGGTGCCCCCCCTTCCCCAGACCCTTCACTACCAGGGCAAGGGCGCTACGGGACAGCCAGGGGCTCTGGCACAAGGATTTGGGGAGGGACCCACCTCGAACACCTCCTCGTCCAGGAGGCGGGCCCCGAAAATCGTCACCCCCTCGGTGCTAACAAGAGGCTGAGGTCCCCGCTCCAGCGGCAGCGTGGCGAGGAGGTGGCAATCCACCAGCAAGGAGACGTTGGTGCCCTCCACGGCCAGCGCCACGCGGTGCCACCTGCGGAGACAGGACTCGGTCGCAGTGAGAGGGGCCAGAGGGATCCCCCGTCGCCCCTGACACTCACCTGCCGTCGGCCAGGTTGACCCTGCGGAAGACGGGGTACTGCTCAGGGGCCGGCCGCCCCTCCTGGTCCTCGTAGAGGAAGACGGGCGAGAGTCCAACCTCCATGCCCAGCTGCTGCACGCCTCGCTCGTCATAGATGGAGAGCAGGAAGGCTTGTCCTCCACGCCGGGCACGCACCGTGGCCAGGATGGAGAAGTCCTCTGGGAAGGAGCCACCTGCAGCAGGGAGGAAGGGGGGCAGCCATCAGGCTGAGCTGCCCCAATGCGCCCCGAGAGGCAGCTCTGCACCCCGAAAGGGGATGCTCGGCCTTGGAACGGCTCAGTTTGCACCCCGCAATGGGCTCGGCAGCCCCGCGGCTGCCCGGTGCCATACCGGGGAAGAGCTGCCGGGTGGGTGCGCTGAGCTGGGTGCGGTTGTCCACACGGAAAGCGAAATCAGGGTCTTCGGTCCCCGGGCGCTGCGGACAGATCCCGGCGGTGACGGAGACACCGTCCCGGCCATCCTGCATGCCCAGCGTCTGCAGCACGTCCACAGGCACCACTGCGGGGCGAGCGGGGACCCTTCAGGGGGTGGGGACCCACCAGAGACACCCCGGCTGTTCTCCGTGCTTCCAGCCGGGGACCGCGGCTGCATCCCCATCCCCCTGCCTGCCTCCTGCCAAGCCGGGCCGGCCCGGTGCCAGGCAGCTGTGTGGGCCCAAGGTCCGGTCCCGCAGCCGCCAGATTCCTTCACCGCATTCCTCCGCCCCCGGCCCCGCTCTGCACCTCATGGGTGCACCCCGTGGGGCGGGAGGGCTCCGTCACCCATGGGAGACCCCCCCTCACCCCTAAGCGCAGCCCGGCTGCACCCAACCGGGGGCGTGGGGAGAGGGTTGGGGATGCTGCCCTCTCTCCGCAGGGAGCCGGACCCCAATCATCGGCTGCACCCGGGAGTGTGGAGGGTTAATCCAGCACAGCCAGGTGTGCATGGGGGGGTGTGGGCTGGGGGCGATGACTGCAGCCACATCAGAGAGCATTGGGGGCCCCCGCCCGGGGCAGCAGCCACCCTCCCTGCCGGAGAGGCCTGTCCCGGCAGGCCAGGCAGGGGGATCCGGGGCGGGGGGGGGCAATTCCTCCTGGGGCTCCCCAAGCTGCCCCAAGCCCCCCCCAGCCCAGCTGGGCACCCCAAGTATGAGTGGGGGCACGGCAGGACAGGGCCAGGCTGGGAACGGGCTGACCCCGCTCCGGCCGAGCCGTCTCTCAGGCCCTCCTGACCCCGGCACATGGGTCCGGCTTCCTGCCGGCGCTCCCCGGGGAGAGCCGTCACCCGGCCGTGGCGTGCCGGGGTGGAGGGGGGCCCCACCAGGCTGGGAACCCCCCGTACAGGGCTGGTGGGTGGCCCTGGAGCCGTTGTACCGGCCAAGCCCCTCTGGATGCCNCCAGTGCTAATCCCCGTTATTCACGCTTCAAGTGCTCCCCCAGACCCCCCCACAGCCCCCCAGCCAGCCAGGGCACCCAGGCATCTGGCTCCCCATCCCGCCTTCATCC
>WAAD01016747.1:254107-268779 GCA_013389945.1 Fregata magnificens
GAGCCCATCCCCGTCCCCTCACTCGTAGTCGCCCGTCGGCATCGCGCTCCCACTGTCCTCACGCACAGCGACCGGAAGGAGGCGCCACACTTCCGGCGGCGCTGCGCCACTTCCGGCGGAAGGCTAGGCGGAAGGGGCGGGGCAGGGCGGGCCGCGCTGCATGCCGGGAGAGCGTTGCTAAGCAACGCCTCAGTGGGCCCCGCGGGGCCGAGGCCTACACTAGGCCCGGAGAAAGGAACGGGGCTGGGGCGAGTGGGTTATAATTTATAGGAGAGATTTATTTGAAGAAATATTACAACATATAAAAACTACATAAAGTATCAATTCCCACTTGTACAAAGCGGCCGATTATTTTCAATACAATGCGGCATAAAAACAGGGAGCGGGGCCCCGGGGCAGGGCTAGGACCAGGGGGTCCCACAGGGCTCTGCCGGGGGCCGGCGGGGGGTCCCGGGGCGGTAGTGGAGTTCGACCATCACAGACAGCGGCGGAGGGCAGCCGAGAGACAGACACGAGCAGGGCTGGGGCGGGGGACAAGCCACGGCAGGTCCCCGCGGGCCGGGAATTAAAAAAACAAACAAAACAAACCAAACAAAAAAAAAAATCAAATAAAACCAAAAACAAAACAAAACAAAAAAAGGGGTTAAAATAACTCAGTGCATGTTTTAGGAGTCCTGGTGCCGGAGGAGAGGCCGTGCGTCAGTCGGCGGTTTCCATGGTCTCCATCTTCTCCGGGACGCTGGGCTCTGGGGAGAGAGGAGTGGGGTGACGCCGCCGTACCCCAACCCAGGGGGGGCCAGATGGGCCCCGCAGCCCCCAGCCCTAAACCAGGACCCCCTAAGGGGAGGGCTGAGGTCTGTGTTTCCAACCCCCCCCCCCCNGCGGCTCCCAGCACAGCACCTACCCGCCGTGTCTTCTCTCAGCTTCGCCAACACGCACGACTTGATCTCCAGCCCGATGGCTTTGGCTAGAGGAGGAGGCACTGCGTTACCGACCTGCGACAGAGGGAGGGTTACGCTGGGCACTGGCTCCGCCACGCCACCGGCAAGGGGATGCCGCCGGTGAGGGGTTTGCCACCGGCAAGCGGCCATCGCTTACCTGTCTGTGCTTGTCAAGGATGTTCCCGAAGAGGCGATAGGTATCGGGGAAGCCCTGGGAGCGGGCGCACTCCCTGACGCTCACCACCCGGTGCTGCTCCGGATGCAGCACCCGACCCTACGGCAGCAAATAAAGACAACGGTTGGGATCGTGGCGGCCATTCAGTGTGGCCGCTGGCGACGCCTGCCCTTCCTGGTGGAGGGGACAGATCTGGCGGCACGCACCTGCTTGCCCATGGGCTCGGGGTTGGTGACGGTGGTGCTGAAGAAACCATCCCACTCCAGGCGCCCGTAGAGCCCGGCCCAGTGGTTGTGCCGGTTGCCGGTATGGGGCAGGCACCAAGGGATGAGAGTGTTGAATTGCCGGTCCGCGGGGTCGCAAGGCTTGCCTGGGAAGATTGAGAGGGTGAGGGCAGTGGACGGACAGGCAGCCATGGCCGTTTTTGGGGAGGCAGTAACCCACCTTCGGCGCAGGAGCAGACCCCCCGCAGCGCCCCGGAACTGCTGCGGCCATTCTTCTTCTCGTGGTGTGTGTACCGCAGCTTGCGCGTGGTCGTGCCGTCCGACAGCCGCACCTCGATATTGGGCAGGTCGCGCCAATCGGAACCGGGGGCCAAGGGGATGTGTCTCATTCGGGCTGCGACCAGGGCGCTCATGTCCTGCCAACGACAAGCCCGCCGTCACCGCAGGGGACACAGAGGGACACCGGCCACCCCAAGAGCCCCGGTCGTCTCTCCGGGGAAGGCTGGGGGAGAGGGATAAGTCCCAGCAGCTCCGCCAGCCTCATCTTTGGGAAAATTAACCAGGGAGGGCTCGAAGAGGGCCCCTCTCACCCCACCTCACATCCATGACCCCTATCTCAGTTTGGGTCTAGGGGATCCGAGTGCAGCCTGGCCCCCCGTTGAGACCCCGGCATCCGCACCTTGCAGATATGGTCCCTGAGGATGGGCTGATACTGGGAGCCCCGGATCTGCCGCTGGAACCAGGACTGGGGCTCCCCGTTGTAAGAGATCTCCAAGGCAGAGGCACCGTTCCTGATCTCCGGCAGGTCGGACATGGTGTCCCGCACGGTGATGGTGCGGAAAGGGCCGGAATACGTCCTGGGAGGAAGGAGGGAGCCGTGAGCGGCCGAAACCTCGCCCTCGTCAGCCCTGGCGTGGCTCCGAAGGCTCACCGGGTGATATTGCTAACGAACTTCTTGTCGTCCACCACGACGCTCAGCTGACAGGCACGGGGTGCAAACACGTGCAAAGGCTCGGGGAACATGGGCAGCTTCTCGCCGGGAGCCGCAGCAAGGACAATGGCTCTCCGCCGCGTCTGGGCCACACCATACTGGCCAGCCTGGGAAGGAAGGGACAACTCCTGAAGGCACTGGAGCTTCCCCATCCAGTCTGTGCCCTTGAAGAGCTGGGAATGTCCCCCAAGCCACCCAGGGAAGCCAAGGAGCAACACAGCCAACTGCTCCTTCGGAGGAGATGGTTCACGGCAGAGCCGGCTGAGAGGAGAGGGGTTTTCACCTCAGTTAACTGTCTCGGGGTCACCCAACACCCTACCTGTAGGACCCCGAAGGTGCACTGGTAACCCATGCGGACGAGGCAGCGTAGGGTGAGTTTCAGCACCATGGAACGCTTGAAGGACACAAAGTTCCTGACGTTCTCCAGAAGGAAGAACCGCGGTCTGTAGTAGTCGCAGTAGCTGCGAGGAGGAAGAGGGACACGTGAGCAAGAACAGAACGACGTTTGAGGTGGGGGTCCGCACCCCAACACAGCTCCTCGCCACCTCCTCTGCTCACCTGAGGAAGGAGACCACCAGGGAGTTCTTGAACTTGGAATAGGTGCGGGAGTTGAAGCGGTTCATGCCGCTGAAGCCCTGGCACGGGGGACCACCGCACAGCATCTCCACATCCCCCTTCTGCGGCAGCTTCTGCCCCAGCGAGTTGGTCTTCTCGCCAGACATGACCAGCTTCAGCAGGACGTTGCAATCCTCCGTGAAGACGGTAGTGCCGGGATTGTTCAGTCGGAAAGCCTGGGCAGCCGGTTCCCACATCTCGATGGCCCAGAGCGTCTCCGACACGCCTGGGGAGACAAAGCGGAGGGTCTTGAGCCTGTGCAGAGGAGCAGAGCGCTGGCTCACACTCCCTGATCCGGCACGTGCCGAACGCAACCGCCAGCTCGGAGGAACCGAGCGGCCAGCACCGATGCCCGTCTCCCCATGGGCTTTGCTCATCATCCCACTGCTGTCCCCGCTCTGCCGCTCACCTGCCTGGTGGAAGCCCTCGGACAGCCCTCCACAGCCAGAGAAGACATCCAAGGTCCGCAGCTTGGGGAGCTTCAGCTTGGCCGGCTCCTGCTCGCTCTGCTCACAGCTCACCGACGACTTCCCTTTGCCTTTGCCTGTGAACAGAGCCTCGCTCACATCAAAAGGCAAAGTCATTTCCTCCTCTTAGTGCTTACAAGGCAAATTCTTCTCCCCCTCCTCCACAGCAGTTAAAACATCAGCTTCAAGCACCTTTCTGCCCCTTAATTGTTTCACCACCGCTGCCAGAATACACCCTTGCATTTGGAAGGGCAGCCTCTTGTCTTTCCCCCGTGCCATCCCTTTCCATCCAACAGCCCGTGGGTGCAGGCAGAGAGTTTCTGAGGGTCAGACAGGCGCAGCGATAACTCACAGGGCAGCTCCCCGTGTTGGGAGCAGGGTACAAAGCCCTACGCTACGGAGCGGCCAGCCCCTGGCAGAGGGTTGGCAAGTGAAAGGCTTTGAGATCTCTCAGGAACCAGGTGCTCTCGCTGCAAGGTTTATTTTGAAAAGATTAGGTGCCTTAAAAACAGAGCTGCAGACCACATCGCTGCATCCTTCAAGAGCATCGGAGCAAGGAAGACAGCACAGAAACATCTGGTCGGCGGCACGTCTTATCTCTACTTGGCAGCACGTAACGGCAGACGTGAACCGGTTCACCCACCCGAGACCTCTCCCCGCAAGCAGACTTACCTTTCCCTTTCCCCTTCCCCTTCCCTTTATTGCCAGAGCTCCGAGCGTGGTTGGGAGGATCTTCAAAGCTCTTGGTTTTTGCGTTGTAAGCCTGGGAAAGAGGAAGGGTTTAGGACACTCGAACACAAAGAGCTTTTCTAGCTCAAGAACAGCCAAGGCATTGCCAACGCCCCATCAGAGCTGCAAAACCCAAGGGCAGGACGCAGCCGTGGTGCTGGGGCCCACAAAGGGTCCATCACCTCCCTCTCCATTGCCTCAAGGAGCTGGGGCAGCCACCCAAGGGTCCAAATTTGTCCCCTCAGCTCCACAGGGTGCAAACTGCTCCAGCCAGCTCCTGGTGACACTCAGATGAAAGCTTCCTTTGCATCTGAGACTTAGCCCCCAGGAGGTTGCAACGAGCTACAAATCCTCGCTCTGCACGACAGCTCCTCTGTGCAAAACACACCCGGAGAGGCAGGACAGCCTGCGCCGACAGGCAGAGGTCGATGCGCCTGCTCTGCTTGGTCCCCGAGGGCTCAGCACAATGCAGCCAGACCCCTCGAACCCCGAATCCCTCACCTCCAAGAAGTAGAAGCGATCGAGCCCACCAGCGGAGTAGTCCTGGATGCTCTCCGTCAGGTCCTCCCCGTACACCACCGTGCAACGGCCCTGCACAGCACGGAAGTCGACCGTTGCCTCCTCGTCGCTCCAGTACAGAAGGTTGATGTCTGCGTGGTAGCTGGCTTTCATGGACTTGTGCGTGTTCTCGGGTCTGCAGGGAAAAAGCACCTGGATTGGGGAAATGTTTTCGGCAACACTCTCACCCCTGCCCAGCCTCTGGCACTCACACCACTCTGTCTCCCCAGAGAGAGGGGAGTTGTTTTCCTTCAGCTGCGCATGTTCGCTGGCATGGCCTGGGCACAGCACCAAAGGGATGATTTATTTCATACCAAAGGGAGTTTTTTGGGGGGTTCTCTTAAGAGAAAGGAGGAGGAATTGGCACTGGAGCTGGTAAGCAAACTTAAAGACAAAGAGATCTGAAGCAAGGAGAGCTGTTAGGCTCAAAACACAGAGTCTGAGCGTCAGCACGTTCCTCCTCGCTGCCAAGGCCCTTCGCACACATCCCTCCGTGGTGTGGGGGAAGATGACTAAGAGGCTGCAAATACTTGGGTTAACACCCATGCCCTGGGACAGCGCTGGCAGTGCGGCTCGGCACCCGGTCTGAGCCCAGACCGCCACGGCAGTAAGCCCCTTCAAGCAGTGCCCGCACTGCGCCGACCGACCACGCCACGGTGCTCGAGACACCTGGCTCCGGAGTGACCTTGAGCTGACGGTGCAGAGCTTTTCCCAGCACCCGAGATCTCAGGGGGCTCTGCACCCCCATATTGCAGATCCCAGCAGTGCTGTTCACCTGTAAAACTTGCAGATGCGCAACTTGATGTCGGCCTCGTTGGGTTTGCCATTGCTCCGGATGTTGCAGAAGATCTCTTTGATGCGGCCCACGCGGTAAGGGTCGGGGGCATCCAGGTTGCTGCCCTTGATGTACTCCGAGTACTTGCGGTAGTGCTCCGGGTGCAGCTCCTCATCCACCGCCTCCTTTTTGGGGCGCTTGGCTGGGCTGGCGGGTTTCATGCTGGGGAGAAGGGGACGGAAGAAGCTTGGGGTATCCCTTCCCTCCACACACAAAAAAAACCCCTAGCAGCACAGAGCATCATCCTCCCACGTCGCTGCCTCGCCTGCCTGCTTCCTCCTCTTCTGCTCCCCTTGGTGCAGGGTGGGCACCAAGCCTCCTGCTCCACAGCACAGGCATTTTACAGCCGGACCATCGCATAACCATCCACGGCTACAAACAGAGGTGCCTACACGTTGCTGCTCCAGCCCTCTTCCCAAAGAGGTTTGCCATTTCTCCTCCTGTAATTACAGGCAGCAGGCAGGGTCTTGTTTTACCTTTCATCTACCCAGGCTCGCTCTTTTGAAGAAAAAGCGAAACACAAAAGGATTCCGATTCACCTGTCAAAACACTCAGCGACTGGGATTGTCTGATCTGAGAGAAGTTGCTCAGTTTAATGACGGGAGATGAAACTGGGGTTAGAGGCACCTTTATTTCTAACCCAAGCTTTTGGAAATTAGGGTGATAGGTGCTTCGTTTACAGGTGGGATTCACTACCCAGAGACTACATCCTCTGCTACCAAAAGCTTGACCAAAGAGCATCCTGAGAAGTGCTTACAGCCCCCTGCAAGCACCAACCTGAAGGAAAAGGCTTCTGGCAGGAGGTAGACACCATCTCCCACCCTGTACTGCACTCCGTTCTTGGTGGCCATGGCGTAGAACATCTTCCCATCCCCTTCTTCCAGGGGCTCAGCCACTTTGGGTATCTCCTTGTGCCTTACCTCATCCAGGCGCGTGCAGCTCATGCAGAACCTGCAGGAAAGGGGGACAGCGGAGCACAGTGATGGGGACCCTGCCAAGGCCAGCTGCAGTGCTGCCGGGAGCAGGCCCCTCCTGCCCATTTTGGGCAGAGCAGATCCCAAGAGCCTCTGCCCTGCGCACGCTCACTTGTATTTGTTGTCTTCCGTGGGCTGAGTTTTCGGTGGGGACTCGAATCGAGCGTACTCCTGGTCGTACCACATCTGATAAAAGTAAGTTCTTCCGTCGTCTTCCACCATCTTGATCTCCATGTCCAGCCCGCCCTGCTAGGAGAGAGGTGTTCACAGGGATCGGTGCCGCTGCCCGCGCCGTGCCTGGCCCGGGCCAGCCGGGGTTTGCAGGGCTGTCCCCCACCTCCATCGACCAGTTCTCCGAGGGTGCCTTGTAGATCACTTTGACTTTGCCATGGATGTAGGAGAGCTGCATGTCCTCGCACTCATCCACCAAGAAGAGCTCCAGGGGGTCAGAGGTGGCCCCCAGGACGGTGTCCGAGCCGGGGCAGAACCAGTGCGCATGGAACATCTGGCCACTGCTGTCCTCCCACATGGCTGTCACCCTGAGGGGGAAGGAGCCTGGGTTATGGGGCACCAGGAAAGGGCTGAGCTGTTCTGAGCCGTGCCAGAGCTGGAGAGTCCCCAGACAGCAGGACAGCCGAGCGGGGAGAGCAATTAGGGTTCCCACACACACATCCACCCCAGCAGGAGCAGAGACTCGTCCCCTTCAGCACCACGACACCAACCTGGCGAGGTAGAGGGGCTTGGTGGGATCGTCGGGGCTGACGGAGACACAGTCTCCCACCTCCAGAGTCTCCGAGTCGATGCAGACCCTCTGGTAGTAGTCCTTCTTCCCATCGCTCTGCAGAAGCAGGGGGAGAGTGGGGAGCACTGTTAAATCCCCACGCTGGCGAGCAACGCAGTCACTTTCGCAGCCCGAGCGGCCACCCCAGCCCCGGCAGCAGGAGGGGAGCAGGGTCCTGCCCAGCCTCACCTTGATGGGCTCGCCCACCCAGGAGATACGGCTCTTGTTCTGCTTCTTCTTCCTGCCCTGCAGCATCTTCTTGGGTGATGGCATCTCGGGGATGTTGTCATCCACCTCCTCGTCCTCATCAGCTTCCCGCACGGCCAGGTTGGGACACCTGGGGACACAGGGACTGTCACTGCAGCAGGGCACAGTGCAGGGACCACGTCCCCTCTCTCCAGGGGTGGGGAGGACTTTAGCAGGAGACATCGCTGCCGGCGGGCACGCACCTCCTCTGCAAACAAGCCTGCTTACTCCGTCCGCTGCCCCCAAACTTCACCATGTTCTGGCAAGCCTTACACTTCCCACACTCGGGCTGCTGGCAGACCTGGAGCAGGGAGAGGGGACAGGCTGAGCACGGGCAGACACAGCAGAGAAGCCCCAGGTGGGAGGGACAGGGGCCGAGGGGAGCTCTGTGGCCTCAGGAAACGGCTCCCTTGTCCCCAAGGGAGCGACCCCAGAAGGGGTCATTCAGGTAAGACGGAGGGGACAGCAGGGGATCAGGTGACTTCGGCTCCACGCCAGCCCCCCATTACCTCGCAAACGCCGCAGCGCCGGCGCTTCATGGCATTCTCCTTGTCATCTTCTTTCTCGTCTTTTTCGATCTGCTCCGAGAAGAAGGTGTCGAAGATGAGGTACACCAGCTTGGTGGTGGTGGCTTTGGTGGGACCCTTGTCCTTGTCTATTTTGGTGGGGTGCCGGATGGCCTGCCGCCTGACAGCTCGCCTGCGACCAAGGTGAGAGCGGTGAGACGGGACTCTGTGCCTCGTATCGCTGACAGCTACAGTCACAACAAACAGCCCGGCCCAGGGAGGGTCCCCAGGGAACAGAGCTCTCCCCAGGGCACCCAACAGCCGAGGACCACGGCAGGATACCCCAACAGGCACCCAGGTACGTCCCATGGCTGGCACGGGGTCCTGAAGGGATGCTACAGCAGGACAAAGAGCAAAGCTAGGCTCCAGGGACCTAACCCAGTGCCTTTTCTCCCTCGGAGCAGCACGAGGCAGAGGGTTTTCCCAGTTTTGGGCGGATTTCTACTCCAATCTCCCATGCTGCTCATGCCACTGAGCCTAAATCCTCAGGTCATCCCAGCTGGGAACAAGCAAAAGGGTTTTCCTGGAAGGATCCCCTGTGCAAAGCCGATGGGGAACCAACCCACCGGCCTCCTCCTGGGATGCTGCAAAGCCAAGTGCCCCCCAAAAAGAGCGCCTACGTGGGGACGCGGGGCTCACCTCTTCCCCAGGGTGACTCCAGCCAGCTTGATCAAGTCCCTCATGCAGGGCGTGATGAGGACGGGAGGTTCGTCACTGTCCCCGGCTTCGTCGTAGCTTTCCACCTGCTCCACCACGAACTGGGCATGCCGCAGGAGCGAGTCCTCTGTGAAGCGGTTGAAGTTCAGCCCCGCGGGAGGTACGGTGGTCTGCGAGGAGGGGGCGTTGGTTAGGGAAAGGGTGGCAGAGCAACACCCACCCCCGGATACTGCTGCCGTCGGATTTTCACCTCGATTTTGTTGAGCAGATCCTCGTAGCTGACGTCGCGGTTGTTCTGCAGGAACTCAACAACGATTTTGCTCATGTAGATCTTCTCTTGCATGAGGGCGAAGATGGGAGCGTACTCCTCGCTGGGCTCCATCAGGATATAATCCGCGAAGGCTGCGGCGGAGAGATCGCGGCGGGCGGTCAAATACCAGGGAATTTAGCGGTATTTAAGGATGAGCTAGGACTGCGGCGAGCGGGTCCTGGGGAGGGGAAGACCAGCCCGTCCACGCTGCTACAGCACCAGAACCTAAGCGTGCGGGGAAGCTCTACCACAAGCCAGGACCCACAGTCACTCAGCTATCACCACCAAAGCAAGGGGGCAGTGGGGACGTGAGGTGGGGCACACTATCCACGCACTAGCCTTTTATTTTTGCTGTTACCTAATTAGAAAGCAAAGACAATCCAGGGGTTTTTGCTGTCACTACAAACTCCATTTGCTGATGCACAGGAGAGTTAAGTCCTCCTCTGATATCACCAGGTTATTGGAAGGGTTCCTTGCAGAAACGGTGAAGGGAAAAAGCTTTTAAACCCCCAAATATCAGCCTTCTTCCCCCAGTTTGGATAGAGAGTGAAAAAGCCAGCTGGGACACAGAGCCAAGAGCTGGCCGGGACTGGGCATTCCTCCAAGACCTTTCTCAACACAAACCTGTCCAAAAAGCCCAGGGAGTAGAGCAAGAAAGCAACAGAGCCCTGCAACGGGGGCCAAGAGGTCAAGAGCAAAGAGAAAACTCCCTCCGAGAGCGACCCTGACCTGTCCTCGCATAGTGCCGGCAGCTTCCCGTGGAGGAGAGACCAGAGAATGGATCCTGCCTGGGACGGGCTGGCAGGGAGACACCCTGCTCCAGCCACCTTGCTTGTCCCAACTCCGTGCAGGACACTGCCGGCAGCTGCGAGCTCAGCAGGAGGTTTTATATGCGTTTAACATAAGCCTGGGTGCTGCTGAGCTAAATAAACCCAGACCCGAGCTTTGGCACGGTCCTCCACCTTGCCACGCGCTTGACGGTGCAAGTTCCCGGCAGCAGCAAAATCCACAAACCCAAATAAAGCTCCTTCACCACGTGGCAGAGACTTAAATCCCAAGCCAGGCGTGCCCCCCCAGCCCAACCTCCCCCGTCCTCGCTCACCCACCTGTGGTGAAGCCGATCAAAGCCTTCTCCCCGCCATCAAACCCCGTGATCCACCAGGCGTTTATGGGTCCCAACTTCTTGGCTCTCACTCCACCTGAAAGCGAGAAAACGTGAATTTCAGCCTTCGGTGCCCAAAAAACCCCCAAGCAGCTGTGGGTGACAAAGCGCTACGCGGACCCAACTTCATTTTGCACATGTTGTTGAGCTGAAATTTAAGGTGACAAACCAGCGTCCCTGCAGCTCTTGAGGCTCCTCCGCATCCGACTCACCATCCAGACACGGGTTATCGTCGTAAATGGGCTTCACAGCACCGCTGAAATACAACTCGATGTTCCTCTCGATCAGGCCGGTGTCAAAGGGGCACAAGTGACCTCGCTTGTCGTAGACACTGGCAAGGGACAGAGGTTGTAGTTTGATGCGTTGTCCCACGGGGTTTGCAAATTCAGCAGGTTTTTATAGCCGGCTTTCCCCACATCTCACCTAAAAGAGGTGACTTTGTGCTGCGGCAGGTCCTCGTAGCTCTCAAAACCATCTTCATTAGCGTCGAAGAGGGACAAGCGCTCATCCGTCAGCATTTCTGGCTCCTCCAGCTGAACGAGGGAGAGAGGAGGACGTTTCACAAGCGTTCCCGTTTGCGCGACAGCTCTCCCTGGACCCAGAGAAGGAGCATTAAATCCCTTACGGCATCATCAGGATCCCCTTGGAAGAATTTGAGGTCGGGATCATCGAGGTACTGTCTGCAGTCGACGCACTTGGGAGGGGTAGTCTGCAAGACAGGGGAGACGGCGTTGGCTTTTCTCTCCCCCCATGAGCTTCAGCCCACAATCAGGCTCAAAGCTCCTTCCTCAAACAGTCCGGTTCGTTAGCGCAACCCTCGTTTTTGAAGCATCCAGGCAGCAAAAGAGCAGCCGCTGCCCTCGCTTTGAAAGTGGCTCAAGCTCACACAGGCTGTGCTGCTCCCCACCTTCCTCGAGGGGGTTGATTTTTGGAAGCCGCATGGGCTGGAAATGGCTTTATCTTTCCTTTAGGGAAGTCCGGCCGCTCTTTGGAAGAGCTAAAAGCATTCAAAAGGCCCCAAAATGCTGAGATGGATGAAACGCAACTTACTTTAGCAGGCGTTGTAGTTTTAACCTGAGTGAATTCATCTTTTATCTCCGACCTGAGTGTAAGAAAATACAAAGGGATGAAGCCGCAGAGCAGCGTAACGTCATCGTCCCTGCACTAAGGAGGCCACGGCGGCGGGAAACGGGCACTGACGGGCACCAACCCGAAGCAGGGAATGCTCTCCTTCCTCCTTACCCTTCTTTGGTTTCGATTTTAATCCTTTTCTCATCTTGTTCCTTGAGGGAGAAACAAAGGGATGTAAAGGGAGGCTGGAGAGCACGATGCTCTCCAGGACAAACACGCTTAAACCCGGCGTGGCGGCGGCCTGGCAAAGCAGCCGGCCAAGACCTCAGCTGCCAACGGTGCCGGCACACACCTTCTCCTCCAGCTCCTCTTCCTCCTTCTCCACGCTCATCACCTCCTGCTTCACTTCCCCGTTCACCTCCTCCGATTTCCGTTTGTTGGACCTGCGGGTTTTTAAACACAACAGATCAACCCGAGGGTCCAACGCCACGAGGGTTTGAGGGGGACGAGGGGCTGTCCCAGCACTGGCAGGAGCGGGGCTCCCCGGGGAAGCGCCCGGCAGGTCCCCAAGGCCAGTCTTATTGAGAACCACAAGTCTTGGGATCGAACGCATCAGCTCCGAACAGCGGAGAGAGGAAGAAGAAGGTGAAGGCTCCTGGGGGACACGGTAGAGGAGGTGCAGCTCCCAGCCCTGCCACCGTACTGACCCTTTGGAGAACATGCTCAAGATGGTCGGCTGCCGGCCGGAGCTCCGAGTGACCCGGGAACTGGCGGGAGACTCTGTTAGGAAGACGACAAAGGATTGCGTTAACGATGGGGACCCGCTGCCCTTCCCCTCCTGCAACAACCCAATGGGGCTGGGACCACTGTGGGCGACAGCACCCCTCTCCCTGCACCCCATCATCCCAGAGCAAGGCAAGGAGACCCCAAAACCCTTCCCAGGAGGATCTCAATCCCTCCAGGAATCGTCGTGCTCCCGCTTGGTATTTAATGGTAATAAATCATTTAATTTAAGCATGTTGGAAAAGAGCACGGAAAACCAAATCGTTCCCGGTGCCGCTGTTACTTTTGCTTTCCCCGTTGGATCGGCTCCTCCTGGCCTTGCGCGCCCGCGGCACGGGGACCGACAAAGAGGAGGAAGAAGAGGCGGCTGCTTCCTCCATCTCCATCGCGCTGTCTTCTTCCCCATCGGGTCCCGCTCGCTCCGAGTCCTCATCGCTCCCGTAGACGCCGTTTTTGGAGCATCCGTTGGATGCCTGCAGCAGCGGCGCCGCATCCCCGTTCTCCGCCGAGAGCTCTTGGTGGAGCAGGGCTTTCACCTTGGCCAAGTACCTCTCCTGGGAGGGAAGAGCATCGGTTAAACCACCTGGCTCTGGTGAGCCGTGCTGCCAAGGAGCCAGCACAACCCAACGCGCCGGCTCGCCGAAAACCGGAGTCTCACCTCCGACAGCTCTTCGCAGCGGAGTTTGGCTTCAAGCTCACTCAGCTGGTTCTGGACGTCGGCTTGGAGGAAGCCATGGATGAGGCTCAGCTTCTCCTTGACGCACTCCTGTGGGGATGGAGGGGACGGCGTGGGGCGGGCAGCGCTGACGCTCCCCACGGGGCTCGGCGGAGCAGTGTCTCCATAGGCGGTTGGGCTGAGCCGAACCGCCTGTTGCTCCAAATCCGGGCGCCGCTCACCCAGCTCGCGGGGACCCTCCTGATAGGAAGTGACGGCAGTTTCCATATGACAACGGACAGCGCCGACACCGGGACTACGACCTCACCGGGTCCAGGGAGCTGGGCCAGCAAGGGAGACACGGGGGTCTCACTCGGCCAGCCCGCCGCACCGTCCCCGTCCCCCCCCCACCCCGTGCCAGGGGTCTCTGGACCCCCTCATCCTCACAACGCCGCGGCAGCACAGAAACAAGAGGCTCGGGAGCACCGATGAATCGCGGTCCCCTGCTCAGCACCAGAGTCACGTCCACACCGAGCATCCAGGAGCCGGCTCTGGAGCCCCGCCGACCCCCACCGCTGCAAGCCGGAGCATCCCGAGCCTGATGGCAGCACCCGATGCAGGACCGGTGGTGACGGCACGGGATGGCGGCGCCCAAATTGCAGCCAAGAACGGGTGGAAACGCAGCTCCTGGCGATCCAGGGACACTCACCTTCTCGCTCAGGCTGTCTTCATCCCTCTCCAAGTCCTGCAGCCTGCAAGAGAAGAGCGTTGGGGGTCAGACCGTGCTCCGCTGATGGGCGACGAGGTTACGGGGAGACACCGATGGACGGGGCAACTGGGACAGACCCCAAAACCGCCTCGACGGCTCCAGAAACAGCACCTGGTGAAGGAACGGCGTGTGCTGTGACCACAAAGAGGGGCCAAACTGCCTTGGAGCGAGAGGGATGCTCGGCTCCCAGGCGAGGAATAAGGGGGGGGCCAATAACGGGGTGATGGTGCCCAAGGGACCCCCCGAGGGAGCCGCAGGGGCTCACTGCCCACCCGTGCCCTGCCCCGGCATGGAGACGGCAAAAAAACCACGGGGGAGAAGCCACGTGTCGTCTTCCCACGGCGCCGGCAGCACAAAGCGGCGATGGAGGGTGGGGGGAAGCGGCCGGCGCTGCCCCTGTGCGGCGGGGACAGCCCCCAGCCCCGCAGCGAAGGGACGGCAAGGAGGAAACCCCGTCCCTGCCGCCGCTGCCGGGGGCTCGGCATGACCCTGGCGCTCCCCCCCTCCCCGGTTCACTGCGGCTCTCCCGCCAAAACGGGGAGCCCGTCCGCCGGACTGGGGCCATGCAGCCGCCCCCCGGGAACGCTTCCGTCTGCCGGGACACAGGATGGGACCTCTCCGGTGCCACCGGCATGTCCGGCACCAGCTCCATTCGCTCCCATCTCACCTCCGGCTGCCGCTTTTTTGGCTTCCTGCCCCCTTGCCGCTGCCGCTTTCTTCAAGCCGGGGCCAGCGGGGAGGGAGAGGGGTCCCCACCGCCACCCCCCAAAAACCAGGAGGCCGATAAATCCCGTCCCGTCATCAGCACCTGGGTTTGAGGACGGCCATGCAGCCGGAGCTCCGGCGGAGAACCAACGGCGGACGGGGAAAGGTCGGGGCGCGCCAAGGCTGTGCCGCGCGGCCGCCGCACCGGAAGAGGGGTAGCCGAACCGGAGAACGGCTCGGCGGCGGCCGGCGAGCTTGGGCCCCCCCCTTCCCACCGGCCAGGGGATGCCGGGAGGCGAGCGGAAGGGACAATAGCCGGCGGGGAATACGACGCAGGAAACGCCAACCCCTCCATGTGCCCTCCCCGCTGCCGGCGGCGGGGCGAGAGCCGGGGGGGGAACGCGGGGACGGTGCCGGATCCCTCCGGAGCGAGGAAGGGGATGGCTCGAAACCCTCCA
>WAAD01016750.1:1484-27050 GCA_013389945.1 Fregata magnificens
TAGAAAACAAGTCTTATGAGGAGCGGCTGAGAGAACTGGGGCTGTTTAGTCTGGAGAAGAGGAGGCTGAGGGGAGACCTTCTCGCTCTCTACAACTACCTGAAGGGAGGTTGTAGGGAAGCGGGTGTTGCACTCTTCTCCCAAGAAACTAGCGATAGGATGAGAGGAAATGGCTTCAAGTTGCGTCAGGGGAGGTTTAGATTGGACATTAGGAAGAATTTCTTTACTGAAAGAGTGGTTAGGCATTGGAACAGGCTGCCCAGAGAGGTGGTGGAGTCATCTACCCTGGAGGCGTTCAAAAAAGGTGTAGACGTGGCACTCCAGGGCCTAGTTTAGGAGTCATGGTGGTGTTAGTTGCTGGTTGGACTTGATGATCTTAGAGGTCTTTTCCAACCTTAATGATTCTATGATTCTATGATTACCTGCTATTTATGATCACCCAAGCATAGTATTTCATTATTTTATAATTTGATATGGTTAATAAAAAATGAAAGATATTGAAGATATTTTTAACTAGCAGGAACAAAGATGTAGCAGTAGAATCACAACCCTATGATTGCTCTAAGTGTATAGGCTCAGTCACTCAAAAGTGAATTTTTACGTCTCAGCTATCCTAAAGCCTAGTTTTCAGCTGGAAAGACACATTTGAGTATCCTTTTCATATGTGTTATAAAAGTAATTTCTAGTGAGAATGCTGAGAACCAATAGAGATGAAGTGAATTACTTTGCACAGTGGCTGCCAAATATCCTGATGTTTTCATTATCCAAGGTTCTTCTATGTTTGATTCTTGTTACACTGCAAGGAATAACGATGTTGCACTTTCCAGCTTGGATTGGGAATTCGCATTGGTTTTGTTTTGGTTGTACCACAGATTCATTTTCAACCTCTAACATGTAGCTTATCCTTTCCAGAGCTCAGTCTCTTCATTTATAAAGTGGAGATTATTGTGCTTTTGTACTATTCCAGTACAGAGCATTTGGAGATTATTGTCTGGAAAGTATAACAGACATTATCTGTGATTTTTTTAATGTATTGGTTGGTCATGCACTTAGTTATTGAATTCCTGTACATTGCTCCACATTTTGAGCGTTGTTTAGCAAAGTACATTTTTGTCAGACATTAGGTATATTCTTGTTTCAGGGGATAAAGTTCATTATGCATTGATGATGCTTTCATAAAATGAAAACATAATTTTGTTACAGTGTGTAAATGAAACTATCTAAAACTCCATGAAGAGATTTATTGAACTAAAGCTAAAGGAAATGAGTGGCGAGTGAAATTAAAATAAAACTTTCTAGCAAGATCAAGAAACTGAATTTAGCTCAATTGCTGTTGCCCTTGTGAAGCCAACCTTACAAAAGTTTTTAGCATTTTTCAGTGTAGCAACAATAATTAAGTAATTAATGTTTTATGTATCTAATTCACTTTCATAAGCGTGCAGCACTGAAAATTCATTCTGTTTTAACATTGCCTTTTAACCTATCATACTTCAGCATGCTTGTGTTTATTTTTTCTTTGCAGGAAGTCTATTGCTTACAGGAGCAATGAGCTTCTTGACAAGCTCAGAGCTGCTGGGATTGGAGACAGACCTCTGGTGTGGGTATCACATAGCATGGGTGGTAAGCACATCGCCTGTTTGATATGAAGTATTTGTTTGCTGTTGTATTTCAGAATAAGCTGTTAACCAAATTCAGTCTGAAATGGAATTATTCAGAATAGTTTTTCTAAAAAATTTGCAAAGACCTAAAAATGGAAAATAGATTTCTACTTTCTTAATGCATTATATTTAACAGCATATACATTTTGAAAGGGTTTTTATTGCTGTTTGGTTTTACTGTGTTGATTTAAAAATGTAAAATCAATGAGTTGAAATTCATGTAAATGGGAATCCAGAGGCAAAATTTTCTCCATGATCAGGCATATAGTAAATGTCACTAGCAACACTTAAAGCAAAGCAAAATTGGATTTGTACCATTCATTGACATTTTATTTTAATGCCTCCTCAGGTTTGGTTTGTTTTTTTCCAACTTAATGTTACATATTTGACAAACCAAGGACTAACCAACTGAGGCAAGAATATGGTTAGTTGTTTCATGAATAATATAGCATGATCGTTATTTTCACAGTGGTTTAAATCCCTGCATTAATTCAGTTTCTGTTGCCAGGTCTTCTAGTCAAAAAGATGTTGGTGGATGCTTCCAAGAATCCAGAAATGGATAAAATTGTAAACAACACCAGAGGAATCATATTTTATAGCGTACCTCACCATGGTTCCCAGCTGGCTGAATATTCTATAAATGCCAGATATCTTCTCTTTCCGTCTGTGGAGGTTAAAGAACTCAGCAAGGGTATGCTCACTTTGCTACCATTTAACAGCGGGGATCTATGCTAATCTGTTCATGATGCTTTTTTTTATCATGCTGTCAGAAAAAGCTGGATAAAAACAAGAAACCCCCTTTTTATGTTTTGGGTTGTGTGTTGAATTGCTGTAAGTAAATCTGAGTAACTGTTTCATTTGATTGTAGAGGCGAGGGGGAAAAAGGGAGTCAGAACAAGTTTATAGAAGAGTAGTTTGGGCCATTTAGCAATGTAGTAACTCAACATGTGCGGACTTTAGACTCTTCTAAGCAAATTCCATGCTATGCAGAAATAAACAATTGTTGCATATGATAGCTGGAAAAAGGCATTACAAACAAAATGCTACTCCCTACTGGAGTATTAATTTTTCCAAAACATCTCTTTAGGAATGCAGTCTTGCCAGACAAATACTATAATCCTATGTTCAAGGTAACACTGCAAAAATTATGTTGCTCTTTCTCAGATTCTCCTGCCCTTAAAGAGCTGAATGATGACTTCCTGTCTTTTGCCAAAGATAAGAAATTTTCAGTGCTGAGTTTTGCAGAAACCTTACCAACACACATAGGCAGCATGATAAAACTGCATGTTGTACCTCTGGAATCAGCAAGTAAGTCAAATAGCCATTTAATTTATTTAATTTTGTATATAGTCGTGTAAGCATCGATAATGAGGAAGGATTATAAATGCTATGGTAGAAAGACCTAGAAAAATACATCTGTTATGTTGTGGGGTTTTTTGTTTAAACTTTTGTCTGAGTTTAAACTGCAGTCTCCCTGCTGAGATCAGAGGCAGCTACATTTGTATCTTAGAATAGCAATTGTTTGTTTTGATTTTTCTAAATGCGAGTAACACTTGCTTATTGAAAAAAGCAGGGTAGACCCTGGTCTAATGTTACACTGCTGTAGTCCTTTCCTTTGTAATTATGAGTAACTGTTGTTTATCCTTGTGTAGGTAGACTGAATAGTGTTTCAGAAGCTCTAGAAAATTCCAGCTATTTCCTCCTTTAAAAAATAAGAAAGAAAATTAGTAAACTGCTAATGGAAGGAAAAAGTCACAAAGCTGTTTTTCAGTGTTAAGAATCCTTTATCTTCCGTATCTCAGGTACTCAAGCAATAGAGTTCGCCTCCTGAAGAGTTCCCTCCATCTTTTTGCCTTTTGTAGGATAAGGGAAAACCAGACAGTTCCCCCTCTTGCGTTGTTTATCGGTGTTCAACTTAGATAATTGTTTTAAGTCTGATATTTTCAGGTTTTCCCTGAGCAAAACCTTCTTCTGCACTGCCCAAGGTACCTGTAAGGCCTTGAACAGAAACCATTGCTTTGTTGGGTTTTAGATGAGGGTTTCCACCAGCTGAATCCACTAGGTTAATTGCAAGGTTAGTTGCTCTGAAAAAGGCGGACTATGCGTCCCTGTTTTCCTGAGTCAATATTTAGCAGTATTTTTTCAGTATGTCTTCTCAAGAAGCAATTGTTTGTGAAAATGTTGCTGGTGCAATTTTATTGGCGAGGACTGAAAAACTGGGCATTCATTTTTTTTGATTTAACAAAATAAAATGAAAGAGAGGGCTGGATAACAGAGTGCACAAATAAGCACTGTGCACTTATAATTTTGTAGCATGTTTCTCCTCTTCTAGAGATGACACACAATGCAGCATGTGAGGTCTCGAAAGTCTTTAGAGGCTACATGATGGTTCAGCGGCATGCCACTCATTTTGTTCAAAACCCAGGCTGACAAGCAGTACACTCACTGTTTCTTACATGCATGCTTCGGCACATGAAAGCAAACTTCATGCTGCTCTAGTGTAATTTTGCATAGTTAAAGACACAGAGTTCTGAGCAAAATGAAGGATTTCTCAGGAGGTCGAGTGAATAGATAATAAACTGGAATGTGGCAGTCACAGCATCCTAACTGGAAAGTTCACTAGTAGTGATAGCTGTCAGGAAAGAATAAATGCTGTAGTGTGCCTCAAAATCAGTAGCTGAACAGTGAATGCTTGTATTCTACAATTAAGCAATGTAAATTTTTCATTTCCCCGGAAATGTGTGTAGTGATTTGTGGCACATTTCAGGTTCATTCTAGTCCCATTTTTAATTTCCACATCAAAGTATTTTATAAGGAATATGGACAATTAGTGGTGATCAGAATCTGGATACCCTGGATTAAACCTTGTCCCAGTTCATGTCAATGCTTAAACTTCAGTCAGGATTTTGCTGTCAGTCAGGTGCTGGTAAATGAAGTTTTGATTTTTCAAAGTTGTCTATATGGAGAAATGTACCTTTCTGTATTCCCAATAAAGATAGTAGAACTCTGACCTAATGGTTTACCAGTGTGGGTTTTGTGGCAATGTATAGCTCGCTCTGACTATAACAGTGTGTATTGATGCTTTTAGCACATGAAAAAATAATGAGGACAAACCAGTTAAACTGAAGACAGAAGTTCCTTTTGAGAGAGAAATTGCTAATGCAAGATGTGCTTTTCAGTCTAGGTGATCTTACGAACTTTGGTAGTTTTTTCTTTCTTTTTTTTTTTTTTTTTTTTTCTTCCCCCCGCCCCTCTCCCAGAGTTAGGAATTGGAGACCTTATTCCAGTGGATGTTAATCATCTAAATGTTTGTAAGCCAAAGAAGAAGGATGCTTTCCTGTACCAGCGTACATTGAAGTTCATTCAGGATGTTTTAGCCCAAGAACTTGGAGACTGAGTTTTTTGCCATCCTTGGCTGCTTATTTCATCCATTTGGTGTAACACAGTAAGTTTGTTCTCCTAACATTTGTTAGGGGATCTGCAGAACTACAAAGATGCTATGTCAATAGTATCTGCTGCTAAAATAATTTTCAGTACATCTCCAACCTATACACCTCTCCAACTTATTTCTAAAATATGTTAAAAACAAATACATACTGAAGTCCTATAAACTTGGCAAAAAGAAAATGTTTGTTGGCTTAGAGTGACCATGGTCTGTTGACAAAGTGTGTGTAAATTCTCTAGCAATTTGACTGGGAGGCAACGGGGATTCAGTGGAAGAGAAGTTTCACTTAGTCTACAGATATCCCTCTGGAGCAACGCAGCTAGATTTTTTGTTTTCCTTCTTTTAGGAAAAAAAAAAAGAGCTTGCTCTTGGAGGTAGGTGGTCTCATTAAGGTAAATATACATCTGGGAGTAAAGTCTTATAGAGAGGATCAGAAACAGTTAACCGAGGTAGTTATTTGTTGTGTCAAAGGGGAAAAGCAGCATGTGGCTGCCTCAAAGCTTTGGTTTACTGTCCACCTTAAGTAGTCTGACTGGAGCCTGAAGAAATTTGTCCAAGTGAATGAAGGTAGCATTTTGGTCTAGTTACCCAATTACAGGAATTTTTGTAATTTGCCTTTTCATTTAATAGGCCACCCAGACTTGTCAACAAATATGGCATCTGTTTTCTGTGTGAGAAAGAGATAGGTTGGTAGGTTGCCTTGCATAGACAACTGCAGTTGTTTTAATCTGTTTGTATAAATGAAAACAAAACAAAATAATTGTTCACCTTCTTGTACATTTCTCTCTTAATCTTAGCAACTTGTGAGGTTGCTTTCTTTAGGACAGCATGTATCTGGTCAGACTCAGGGCAGTTCTGTGCTTGTTCACGTGGAAGATATAGAACAGAGGCTTAGCATTTTGGTTTACTCCTGGGACATACTGAGAAGATGGTACCTTCAAATCCCTGGCTCATGTTATTCATTTAGAAACTCTTTCTTTAGCTGATTTAAAGAAGAGCATTGAAATGTGCAACTGGAGGAAGGCAAATGTAGTCCCTGACAAAAAAGCTGATGCTTAGAGTTTGGAGCTCAGGTAGAGAGAAAGTAAAGCAGGAAAAAATTCAGGTGATCATAAGGTCCCACTGGAAATGCAGAAAATCCCAGATGTTTTGGTTTCTTGAAGCCCAAGTGTATTTATTGGTATAGAACCAGAGAAAAACAGCAGTGTTGTCTTATTTGAGTTTATGTTTATGTCAAGGATACCTTAACGGTACTGATGAGAAATAAGTATTTTTAGAAAAAAAAAAAAATGGCAGTGCTCAGCCGCTTTTTAAAAGTCTTAAATAGTTTGCAGTGTAGTTAAAAGCAGCCTAGTCTAATTGTGGTCTCTTTCCCTCTTTCCTTCCCACCCCCAACCCTCTCTGAAAACAAACATAGGCTATGATTAGGCTATACTGCCCTAGCTGACCATTTGTTAAATAAGGCCTGTGTTGATGACAGGCTTAAGACGTCTCTTAGCCCCACATATGTGAGATGGATCTAATGTCATTGACCTTAAAATTATGGCTATGAAAGCTGCCAAAGAGTTGGGATGCACTTTGCAGTTCTGCATGGACTTGGTGCAGGCACCAGTGGCCACTGCAGTCCTGCCAGGTCCTGAGGCTACCTCAGCTGTTCCCACTTGAGAGCACTCCAGCCCGGGAGGACACTACGTTTGAAAATGCGCCTCTGGAAGTCGAGCCTTGACCTGCTGAAGTTGCAAAGTAAAATTCACAAGAGCAGTATGGAGAATGTACAGCACTACACTGGCAAAAAGAGCGTTTTTTCCCCTGAACCAAGATGTAGGTAAGAACACTGCATGGCAGTATTTCAGATAGAAAATGTAACAGAACTGTCATAACTTCTGAAGAGGTTTATCCTTTTCACACTGTGGTTTAAACTTCAGAGTGTAAATACATTAGAACACTTTGTATTCACAAAGTAGAGGGTACGTGGAATTCATTGTGAATAGACAAAACTTCTAATAACTGAATGTGTGTTTAGTGTGACAAATCTTGTATCGATTTTAATAGACTTCTTTGGCTTACAGGTATTCAGATCAACTACATATTAATCTAGTAAATGCATCTGTTTTGTTACTGTAACTGGAACTCTTGAGGCAACTTTCTCCTTTTTGTAACTCTATGTATATATGTGTAACTTTTAAAACTAATNATAGTAATGAAATGTGTTTTTTAAAATGTACTAGATATGCCACAAAATGTATTAAAGGTGAATGATCTGCCAAATGAATGCTCTGGATCGTGTTCACTTTTGTTGAAGACCTGCATTATTTTTTAGTGATTGTCTCATGCTGGAAGAATGTAATGTTTACCCTTCATCTTCTGTAAGAGGCATAGTACTGGGGGTCACAGCCAGGCATCAGTTTTGCCAGACTGAACAGTTTTTCAGTTGTGCTTTTAGATTTTGCAAAAGTGCCTCCTAAACCACGTACAGACATTGGTTTGCAGGCCAGAGGGTCTGTCGCGTAGCATTCATGTCTGCTTCCCATTAGAAACGTATGCTTTCGTGCTTCCCTGGTGTCACGTTGATTCAGAATAGTGCCTTTATGTAAATTCTTAGGTCTCAAACTGTGCCCTTAATCCCATCTGGCGGGGAACCCAGCAGCAGATGTGGCTAGCAGGTATGTGTGAATTGTCTGAGAAGATGGTATTTCGTCTGCGTTGTGGCATCCGAGACTAAAATAGTAAGACAGGAAGGGAGGACTAATAGGAGTTTGTCAGTCCTCTTGCACTTGTTGTCCAGCCCTCTTGTATAACTGTATTGGTATTTCTAGTACCAACAGTCATCAAGTTTTTAATTGCTGTGATTACAGTAGCGCAAACTGGCTTTCACTGTGATTTGTGCTCTGTGGTGCCAGGCAGAGCAGCTAGCTGGAAAGGAGGAATCTTCCATCTGGTGAAAATGTCAATTCTGGACAAAAAGGAAAAAGCAAAAATGTTGTTTTGTCAGAGTGGAAATTCTAAAGAGTATTTTTGTTTTGGTTCTCTTTCTTTTTGTTTGTTTCAGTGATCACCCACCTAAAAAAGCTAAATGGGGCAGTTGCTATACCAAGGAGAACCACTTACCCACCCCAAACACGGATGCAGCTGAACAACCAGGATGCCTGTAGCAGCTTGAAGTTGCTGTACTACAGGGTTCTGGGCAAGCTCACATGGTGTTAGTCCCCTGCCAAAGTCTCTCACATTAAATAAGTGCACAGATGCTTATATACTTGCATCTGGTAAATCAGTCATGCCTGGCTTCACAGCCAGTGTCAACAATTTTAACATTTCCAAGTGCTGGATTCACAACATGAAAAATGTTGTGGGATAGCCACTCCCTACCACCCATGATGTGGCCCTCAAGAGTGATAGCTATCACTGAGAACATTGGTTTCCACTGATAATGTCCTAGTGAGAACGGGCAGCAGAGCTGAGGACGGAGCCGTGCTGTGAGTTCACCAGTCGTGGACACTAGCTAATGATGGTTCAGGTTACTTAGCCTCTTTTCACATTGTGGACAGGCCCGGCTTAATCCTGAATGAGAAGGAAAGAATCACCACCTCCTGCAGTCTGAGTTTTCTGTAGTTTCCCAAATGCAGAGCAAGTCTGGCCCTGCTTAGCTGCTCCTGAGCATTAGAACTAGAACCCAGGCCACAAGCACCTGCCTCTGAAAAAACACTTGGCTGGGGTGTTGAGCACTGGTGAGGAAGATAATATATCGAGACAGGAGATTCATCATTCTTTGCTGTAACCTTTTCAGCTGGACTGTCTGTTCCTTCCCCTTGATTTGCTGCGATCGAACAGTATATGCTGTCACTGATAGTATAAACCAGCTAGCTGCAGGGACTCATAGACATAAGATAAAAAGCTAAAGGCTACATACTTCTCTTATTCAAGGAGAGTAATAAAACAGGTTTTATTTGACTTGTATAAATCCACTTTAATTGGCTTTCCTGCTAACACTTTCATTAACATGTAAATTAGCTGTCCTAGAGCTGTTAATTATCTTTGCAGAAAATGTTATAACATACTCTTTCTTTTTTACTGCTCTTAATGTTTTATACTGAAATGTGCCCATAAATATTCACTGTATTTTTTTTTTAAGAGGAGGATGAAGAGGCTAAGGCTCTGTGTCATCTTGTAGGGAAACAACTATCTTGCTTCAGCATTATTCACCAGCCTGCCACCATGTTAAACTGACACTCGTGTAAGAAGCTTAGCACTGGGTTTTATTGGTTTGGCCTTTGAAGGTTTTGAGGATTTTTTTAAAGTGCCTGGTAAAGGAGCGAGCAGAGGAGGATGGCAGGTGCTCTGGCAAAGGCAGCACCCTCTCTTACACCGTGTCTTGTGTTCAAAATTTGGTACTGGCAGTGAAACAAGTAGGAATTACAAGTAAGAACGTGGCTGAATTCACGGTTTCCAAGAGCTGAGAACAAGCCAATTAATTTTCCTATGGAAAAAAGCCTCTGAACTTTTTTTAAATATACCTTTTCTGCAAAAATCAGCTGAAAACGAGGGTTTTTTTCAGCTTCACCAACTGCTTGAAAATGCTCTCCTTAATTAATAAGAGATCTTGATGCTTCTCTTAAGTTACCATGGCAAGTTGCAATCTGTTTATCATTTCTAACAGCCTGCTTTGAACAAATGGCATCTCTAGTGTACAGTTTTACTGCACAGGCAAGGCAAAAGCTTGTACAGCTAGAGCAGATAACAGACACATTTAGCACCGTGGATGATCCTTGCAAAAATCTTGGGCTTCTGAGAAGCATGACTGCTGGCTTGCTAATCAATGAGAGATGACTTCACTATGAAGATCAAGGCTGCTTTGAGCTGAGCAGCAATACTTCATGAGCCAGCCCACCACGGTAAGTGACTTAGACTCACCTGAAACACTTGTCCTATAGGCTCTGGTGGAATACTAGGCAAATATAAGGGAGAAGCAAAGCAGGCACGCAGGAGTACTTGCCTGGCGTTTCTACAGTGGTTAACAGGGGCGTGCTTCCCCTATCATCTGGGCCGTCACTTTCTGAACCATCGAACATGATCATCTTTTAAACCTTTTGTTTGCAAGAACCTGCATAGAACAGATAATTGCAGTTGCTTCCCAGTTAGTCTTAGTCTGTGTGTTCTAACTGCCCCCTAGGTACGCTGCCAGTATGGATGCACAGTGCACCTGAGCAACAGCTTTCTTTACAGTGGTGCACATGCTTCCTAAATTTGTCCTCGGTCTTTGATGCAGTTGCCCATGTCCAGTTCCATTTCTTAGCCTTCCCCGCTCACGTTCAGTGATCATGTTGTTTCTCGGTGCTGCCTGGCCCCCTGCTGCAGCACAGCTGTACCACAGCTGCTGAGGTGAATGGGAAGCACACAGCAGCTCCTTTCCTGGTACAAAACAGATGGCATAGCTGGTGATCAGCAGAAATGCACAGCGAGAGCAGCTGCTCTACACACGTCCACCCCCAACCAGTTTTGTGTCCAAGTTAAGCTTTACTGTGAGTGGGCAAACTCAGTGTTAGGCCGTAAGTGACTATGCCTCTCTGCAGGAGGGTTCTGCCGTCCCCAGTGGTGTGCTTGTGGCTTAGTTTCAGGACATAACAGCCTGTGTTGTGCGTGCATAAAGAAGTTAGGTTCCAAGACCACCTCTTTCCTCATCTGTGCTTTGGAAATAAAAGACTGACATGGCATTTTCTTACAAAGAAGCAGAATGGGAACAGGGACACAACTACTGAATTACTAAACTTCCTTTAGCATAAGACATTAATATGCTAATGACCTATGTCATCAGCTGGTCTCAACTATTCACAGTATTTGCATAGAACATATATAAGCAGCCTAGAGTGTTTCTTCACAAAGGGACTGCTGTTGTCTACATGCTATTTCATTGTAAAGTATGTTGTTTGGCATTGGCTTGCTGTGAACAAAAACCAGTGTGAGTTTTGGAACTGTGGTAGAAAACCCACTACGGATGTCTGTCTTTGATCGCATTGTAGGTCAGAGCAATATTTTGAGAGGCTACCCAGGCCTTCTAGAATAGCTGAGGCATGTTATTACAGTACCATGAACAGCATAGCACTTCTTAGAAGAGGTCTGGTGTAATACAGGGGCTCACTTGTCTGGTCTGGAGTAAGAACAGGCGTTTCTTGCTGATGGAGGGGGACCGCCTCTCATGGTTCTGCTTTACAGCCTCATAGTACACACCTTTCATTTTACTTTCAACACAGGAATGAGTTTAACAAGGAAGTGCTAGGGCCTGCCAACACTGCCGCTAGTTAAGATGTACAAGAAGATACTGTCTAAGCCTTGTTTCCACAGCAGAAACGTAGTAGCAGAACAATACCAGTGTTGCTGCTGTAGTTACACTGGTATGTATTCCCCTTCTGGATGTTTGTGCCAGAATAACTGTAGCAGTCTCACTATTCAAGATAAGGGTTCTTTATTTCAAGTGACAGAAATTGATTAATGTATAAATTTCACAGGAAAATGTTTTTCTTAACATCTTTTTTCCATACAACAGTACATGTTCTTACATATGATTTGTACCTGAAATGAAGTAAAACATCTTAAGATGGATTAATAAAAAGAAATAACTTAGAATAAAGAACTTTTCAAACAAGCTGTAGATAACATTAGGTTGTATATACTCTGTACACTTCCCTCCAGGGGCAGTATCTTTATCTTTAAACATGAAAATGAAATGTAGCATGGACAGATGATTTATTTCCTTAAATAAAAATCTTTGTGCAAAAGATTTAATTTTATTTTGCATCATAACTCTGATTTCTATAGGAACATTAAGGGGACAAAATTTTACAATTCTAAATCAGTATTTGTCTTCATCAAGGTATTTTTGTTTTGTTCTAAGACAAGCAGTTTGTTGAACCCTTCTGAGAGTGTACTACTGTCTTCGTCATCACTAAATGTGACCCAGTGACTGAAATCTTTCAAGCTGGGGAGTTTTACATTTTCTGGAGTGTGTGCTGGAGAAGTAGCTGATGCCGCCTGTATGGAAAGAGGGCAGGAAGAATCTGTGTCCAGGTCCAAAAGATTGGTGTTCTCTGGAAGGGAGCTGTTATCTGAGAGCTGTGGATGCTGGCCTTCTGGTGCAGGAGGGCCCTGAAAGATAGCCATCAATTGGGCAGCATCTGGTGCCAACTGCTTAGCTGTGTTGTCTTCTGGGCTGGCAGAGGATGTTGGAGCTGAGAGAGCAGACTGCGCAGGGACATGAGAGTCCTGAGTCTGGGGGCAGAACCCGGGATTGTTGTTGTTGGAGTTGAACATTAACTCACTAAAAAGTGAGTTGTCACTGCTCTGGAGAACTTGCAGATGAAGAGCTGCAGGAGCTGACTTCTTTCTTCGTGGTGGCACCTTTGGGGCAAAGGAAGTATTCTGGGGAGGCAGTGTGATGGCTTCAGCCATGCTTGCTGAGGGGGGATGCCTTTCACTGCTGCCTTTGCCCTCCTGAGGCTTCCCAGGTTGTGGTGTTCTGGGTTTAGGGACTGGAGTAATCCTGGTCGGACTAAGAATAGCTCCGGCTTCTAGACAGGGCTCTGGCAAGCCAAAAGGAGACTGTACTGTCTGTTGGTCAAATTGCTCTTCTGTAGACACAGCCTGAGGGGGAAAAGGAACAAGAAATTTGAGAACAAAAATGGTACCCTAAGCTGAGTCACTTCTAGTGCAAGTCTTATTGATGGCATTACTGAGAAAAACTGACAGTACTGGAAGAAAAAAAAGCAGTACAAAAAGGAGGCTTGACAGCACAGGTTTACACTGTACCTGCTTGGTTCTGTTCTCATGCATCGTGCCTTGGACCAGTGTTCATTTACAGATTGCTATTTCAGGACAAGGATCCTACAGCCCATTTGCTCCCTGTATGAGAAATACATCTTTTTCTGACCATCTCTCTTTCATGTTAGGATTTTGCTCTGGGCCAAATTAACACAGTTCTGAAGAGTTATTTATTTGTTGCATCTCTCTGCTGACTATTGTTATTTAAGCAAGAATGCATGGGGAGGGCTAAATTAATGGGGCCATTAGCACATGCCTTTGGGTATGTTCTGATGCATAAGGTTGAAAGACAATTAGCTTAAGCTAACCCAAGAAATGCATTAATGGCTCTGTCATGTCTCATTGATGCTGGGAACTGAAGCTAAAAGTAAGCTCTCAAAGTACAGTCTAGCATATGTTCAACATTTAAAAATATATGAATAACTGGAACCCAGCTCAGTCCAAGAAGGCAAGGGCTGCTTCAGATTTCTCACACTCAGTGTGACTGAATGAAAGCATTTCAATTCTTTATTACTCTCCCACAGTATTAAAAGATAATATACAGGCTTTTTAACACAGTCAAAATATTTAGTCAATATTTCATGATGGACATATCCCCTGCCACTTCTGTCTATATGCCGTTGTTGAGTTGCCTGCTTTTGATTCATGCTTTTTTAACAATAGAAGTGGATTGGGTAGACAGGTTTTCAAGTACACAACTCCCATCTGAACTCACTCAGATGGAGGAAGGAGTGGAAGTGTAAAGCAGAGTCAAACTGAAATAGATATATTCCTGCAAGAGATTCCGTATAACTAACACGAAAATAGCAGTCCCTCTCAGCACCTTTCAGGAGTGCCCTGGGAATGGTGACAACATAAACAAAATAAACAGACCATTCCTTATCATTGAATATTTAAGGAAAGGGCACACACTGTGTTGTCTCTTTTTTTTTTTTCTTTTGTGAATCTGCTAAGTAGAGATGGCACAAAGTCCACGATAAAGAAGGGGTGAATGCCTTTACAAAGGAAGGTAAGGCAGGAGTCTTAACAACTCAGAACAGAGCTTCCGTCAAAGGAAGAATATAAAAGGTTGTATTTGTCTCTCTCGTACTTAAATTGCTTTCACCATTAAATACTCATTTTAGCAGCTCTAGCGGTGAAGAACTATTATCTATCTCCATTGTAGAGATCTGACAGAGAGACAAATTAAAACCCCAACACCTACAGGTTTGTATTTTTAAGAACCTGAACTCTTGAGCAGAATCCAGAATCCAAAGAGAAAGGCTGAATCCTATTATAAGGTGTGTGAGAAAAGTTAGATGTTTCTGAACAGGACACAGAACAGCGTACTGATCAAGAAGCTGCCTCAAATCAATACAAAGCAGACCACTCATGATGTGGTCAAAAGTAAACACTGTGATAAAGAAGAGATGAGTCTTAAATCCTGACAAGGTTTAGACAAACCAGAAGAAAAGTAACAAAATCTAAGAGAATGGACTGACAAAGCGAAAAGCTGAATATGGCTGAGCAAGGAACTCAAGGCTCTTTTTCCTTTCTGATCTCCTAGTACATTTTTATGCCTTGGTGACTACAATACACAAAATCATTTTACTGCCTGCTGGCTAAGAACTTTAAATGACAGGACTTCATACAAATTGTTTAACAGCCCACCCCTCTTGCCATCATTCACACTGTGTAATGGAGGCTGGATGCATTTTGCTGCAACTATCTTACATGTTCTGCCTTGACTCCAGTCCTTTGCAGAGGTACTGGCTTCTTTGTAGTTGGAACTTTGGGTGGTGGGCGATGGGGCACAAGCACTGGTCCTGCCTGTGACCCTTGAAATGGTGCTGACTTTGTGATGCTGGGAAGAGGCTCGGGTTTGGTGAACGTTTGGTTTCTAGTTGGAGCGGGCTTTAGTGCATCTTCCTGTAGTCCTGAAAAGCAAAAACAATTATCGTCTTGGCTTGATCAGAATGTAGTTTGAAAATAATTTCTTTCACAATCATGTTTCCCAAAATGTGCATGCCTAAAGGGAATGTGCTCAGGCCAGGAAGGTAGGTTTTAGAAATAAACACAGACCTTTGCAATCCTGTCACATTTGTAAGAGGCAGTTAGGGAAAAACTCCCCTGCCTGAAATAATTTAATGCCAAAACAGCAGTGCTGTACCACCATTTCGCCAAGTGGATAAAACACTGGCTGGGAATTCAGGAGTACTGGACTCAAGTCCTGAGTCTCCTTTTGCCCTGGTTTCCTTATCTGGATAATCAAGATAACGATACCAAGCGTGTCTTGGACTTTGGGAAGAACTGTAAATGCCAACTGGTGGTACAGCACAAGGGACTGAAAGTGATGCTGACCGGAATACTTTCCTTACCAACACTGAGTGGAATGCTTAATGTGAATTTCAAAATTAGTGGAGAGTAAATCTGATTTAAAAACCAAATGTACAGCACTCTCTAAGGAACAAACATCAAGATGCCTTTATGAGATTTCTAATTAAATTGGATTATTCCAAACTGCATTTGCTCTATTTACAAATTAAAAGGGATGTTTTTCTCCTAAACTGAGAGCCTCACAAACTCAGGTAGCTATCTCAGAGTCATGCTGCATTCTTTCTCATTCATACAGCACCAGCAGAAAGACTACTTGCAACCCTGGAGGGTATTCACGCTGCCTAAGTTTCAATACCTAAGCTAGTTTCCTTCTCTAACCTGCCCTTGCAAGAACCTCTCTTCTCCAGGGATTACATAGAGAGCCTGTACACAGAGTAGCCTTTCAGCTTAGCTATTCAAGCTGAAGTGGTGCAAGCTTCTATCTAGGTTACAACTATACTTGCTGTCCAAATGTGAACAGAAGCCAGGTTATTTCTCCCACAGCTGTATTTGCTCTCTAGTCCTGCTTGGAATAGTGAGCATCCGCTAAATAGAGCGGCAAACATCCTTTATGCAACTCTGAGCTAACACAGGCACCATCAGTTTAGGAAGATCCAATCTTTATCTTCCAATTTTTCAGACTAAATCTGGACGTAAATAACCCAAGCTGCTCCTAGTAACAGATTCTACAACAAAATATATAACTTGAGTCATCTTGAAAAAAAAGGTTAATATTACCAAAACTGACAGAGAACACTAAGTACAATCTTGCAAGAATGTGTATGTCAGCATTCAGGTGAGCTTCTGAATAGAAATGCGTGCATCTGGGCTATGACGGGAAGGATGAATACACCTACAGTTTTCTTTATTTAAAGATTTTTAGAAGTCAGTTAGAAAGCTGTGCTCACCTCCTTTAGCTTCCATAAGACATCTAATAGCTTCTTCTGCTTCCTCAGCTGTGGTGGTTTTGATCTGCTTGACATTGTAAGGTTTACTTATTCCAGTCCGGACTTTAGGCTTTAAACAAAAAAAGTGAGAATGCGTCATCTTGAGAAAACTGTTTTTTCTTGTACACCTGTAATCTTACAGCTAAGCTCACACACCTGTGAAGTTCCAGTTTTGCCAGTGGCTAATCAGCAATCTATAAATACTACAGAAATGGTGGGGAGTCTTTTGGCAGATATTACGTCTTTGTTACCAGCCGACAGACAGGCATACTGCCACAGCTAGACCCTCAGCCATCCCTTGTTCAATACATTAGGGTTCTCATCCAACAAAAGAGGAGTTGAGAGGTGTTTCCACATTCCACTCTTGGTCTACTCAGAGGGCTAGCAGCCTTCCTGGCAACAGTCAAGACTTTTCCTGTACGCTGGGCACTAGCATGGCTCACCAAAAAAGAGGTGAGAAAAGAATTAAAGCACATTATCATGGTGTTGAAAATTCAAGTTAGCATCTGCCAGAAAGCAGCATGTGGAATAAACCAACAGTGCCCTGGTCTTGCACCATTCTCTCTCTCTCTCTCTTTGGCCTGTCTAATTCCCGGCAATTTAATAACATTTTTCTGGTCTCTAGCAGGCCCTACAGTATTACATTACAAGTTCATCTTAGCATTTCCAGCTCAGGCATGTGATGGAGAGACTTCCTTGTATGACAGGTGCGTCATGTACATGATGCTCAGTGTCTACAGTTCTATATAGATGGGGAGATCAGGACAATGCTAAGCAGCTGTGCTGAGCGGCAGGACTCACTGGCTGCTGAGGGGCTCCGGGTAGCAGCTTTGCCGTTGCCAGGATGGAGCAGGTGGAGTGGCTTCCTGGAGAGAGGGAACCATCTGAGGGGGACTTTTTGCCTGATGTTCCGGCTGAAAGAGGAATAAATATGACTTTTTACATTCAAGAGCTGGTACAACATTTTATCTGCAATGGAGCAAAAGCAATGTGCTTTGAAATTGTTTGTGATAAATAAAAGAGACACTGTTACCCTCCCTGCTCCTCCAGGGACAGACATGTTAGGCAAGACCTTCCTGTAGGACTCCAGGGACCTTGAGTCCCTTGGCCTGAGTGCCAAGAGCAAGACACTTTGATCTAGGAGGAGCGATGGGCTGAACTGTTACTGGTCTAATCTAAAGTGAAAAAATCTCAGCATGGAATAAAATGCTGAAATCTTGAACTGTTCAGGAAGCAGTTTCCTGTTATTCTTGCTTTCATTTAATCAATTCAATAACCTCAGCTGAGCATTAACATTGCATTCTAGGCACAGAAATACAGATACCAGTGTTGTCACTTCTGTGCAACAGACTCAGAAATGAATGGGAGTAACCCTGAAGAACTCATCTTCCAGCAGGGAGTCTGACAGAACCTTTAATTTAAGGCTGGAAAATATATACAGAAGACAGACTTTTGGACTGCAAGAAAAATGTGATGTATAGCTTGTGTCATATAGAAGGCAAAGACCATTATGCTGATCTAGCAATCAGCATTCATCTAGAAGTAGCCATAAAAACAGGAGCAGCGTAGCACTGATGGCATCTCAGGTAGGTAGAGCTTAGGTAAAGAGCATCACTTCCCCTCACTGAAAATCATATGCCACTTTGCATTTTTTTTCATAAACACAAAAGCAAGAAAGAATTGCTTGCAAAGCAGGAAAGGACAAAAACTTTCCAGAACAAGTATTTTGTCAAAGCTTTTTAAAAGGAATATTACAATTAAGCCAGGAACAAAACCAAACTGTAAGAAAACACTCAGTGACTTTGGAAGTCAGCAGGCATAAATACTGACATTTATTTTTATTGTCACAAAGTGGCTGGTCAACTCACTAACATGAGTGATGAGTTAGTATGAAACATATGGGCCATTCCATCCTCACTAAAGGCATTTTTTGTGGAGTATCTGTCATCCTAAAGACAAACTTCTCTCATTGCTAACTGCAGCCATAGTCAGGCTGAAACAGACTGGGAAGCAAGTTCAAGTACCTCAACAGCCTGACATTTCAGAACAAGGTATTACTTACTCTGTCACCCAGAAACGGCAGGCAAAACTGTTCAACTGGGGCCAACACAACATTAAAGTTAAACTCACCAGGAGGGGGAGGCCTCTGTGGTGGCTGAAGTGGCCGAGGCCTGGCAGGAATGGACAAAGACCTGCTTGGAGTCCGGCGGTGGCATTCCCCACTTGCCTCCAGCTCTGGCTTCAAATTGGCCAAGTCTGTATCATCTAGGGAAATTTTAGAAAGGATCTGTATTAGATATCCGCTGGGTGAGATGCACCAAATCCGGGCGGTCAGAAGAGAGGTCATTATGAACTGCAAGCCTCAACCAGATATCTCAGCAACATGACATGGCTCCTTTCATATTGTTTTGCTCTCCCCGAATGTCTCCCTGCCCCCACTCCAGGAAACATCTACCCTTTTGTCAAACAGTTCTCTCTCTCCCTTTCCGGCATTTATTAACTGTTTGTGCCGAAACAAAGACTGCCTGCATCTGATTTCAGGTTTACTAGTCCCCTTGTTAGATTCTGAGCTTTTCACAGCCAGACTTGGCAGCAACCTGCTCTCATTCAAACTGTGTCATGGCAGCCACGAGGAGGCTAGTCATGATCAATCCCTTGCTCTTCTTTCCTGAACACAGAAATTCCCTCTGAGGATTAGACAACTTTCCTTGCTCAGGAGAGCTACTTTTTATGCCAGAGAAAAATCTGTCTGAATGGCTCACTCATCACATCTCTGCTTTCCAGCAATGTCTCTTAACAGGTATACCTGCCTCAATCTGATAGCGCTTGGCTGCACCATACATGTCTAAGCTATTACACAGTCTTTCATGCTGTCTAAGCCCCTCTGACAGCTGGAGAGGTGAGGAGTAGGGATTGCTTTAGTCTCACAGTCTGCTGAAGTGAGGGCTTTCACTTCAGTTCTCTCACCTCCCTTCCCTGCCCAGCCATGCAGCTCTGTTCTTTAGGGTTCCAAAATCCACCGGGTTTAGCTTTGTCCCTGTGGTTTGGAGAGGATGGGAAAGGAATTGTGGTAGCAGCAGTGTCTCATACTTCAGGCATTTTTACACAAATTCCTGTTTTTCAGAAAGCTGTGCTCTGCAGGGAATACTGAGCTGTCTCACAGTTTCCTACTCCCACTCAGCAGCGGACGGTGGCCACAAAGACACAGCCTGTGATCTACCCAGTCCTCCCTCCCCCTTCTCTCTGCATTTTCAATACTTCTAAGCTGCAGATACGGACTCATTGGTAGGATCCAAGGAGTCATGCGGGCACCTAAATGCACAGCTTGGAATTCTGGCAGTAACACTGAACACAAGACAAAAACCAGCCACCACCACTCTATCCCTTCCCCTAAAAGGCTGCCGGTTTTAGGCAACGGCTCCGAGGGACATCAGTTTTGTGAGGCTATGCCCTTCTCTGACCTCAGGAACACACATACACACTGTTTTGCCTGTCACTGGTTTCCATCTGTGTCTAACACCAGCTATACAATCATCATACCTTCAGTTAGGAGTTACTCAGGCAGAATTGGAAGCTTACGGAGACATCTGAAATTGCAGGGACTTTCAAGATGGATTGAATATATCATATTCTGAGTTGTGTGAGATCATGACCCCACCTTGACCTTCTTCAAACTATACTTTATAATCTCCATTTACTTTGTGATATTTTTTGTGGAGAAGAGTTAGTGTGGGTGAAAAGAATCACTGCAATTCTCTGTAGCTTAATGAATCATCACACAGTAGGCCAGAGGTGTTTGGAGGGCAAGGCATCCTATAATACAAAGTGATTGGCTTCACAGTATTTAATAATGACAGATTACTCCCTGGCTCAGGGCTAGGTTTCTGTGTCTGGCCACACGGCACCCAGCCTATGACTCAAGGTGGGCAAGAAAGCTGTATATCACTCTGATTGTTTGGAAAATCTGTCTGTGTAAACTTATGAATTTCATTTAATCTTTTTGAACTCTACTTCTAACTCAACCTTTGAAGGTATTAAAGTTTTTACTTTTATGTCAGAAGACAAAGCACTTCTGAGAGAGTGCAGAAAGACAGCTACTGAATCACTTGCTGTCATGATGAAGTATTTAATACGTGACCCAGCCTGTCAATGCTTGGTCACCAAAGCATGTCCTGATCACGTCCTGATCACCACCACTGACTTGGCTAGTTCTTGCTGCCGTTTTTATCTGTATTCTCTTCACAGCTTTATCTTCTCTTTGCCAAGTCATTTCGCAATAATGTGCAAACAAGCCAGGTGACCAGGAAAAAACGTAACACATTTATGAAGCACTAAAAGAATGAATATACCTGTTGTGTGAACCTTGACTTCTTCAGAAATAAATAAAATAGGAACAAAGGAGAAACTTTAGGCTTCTTTGAAGTAAGTAAGTTGAACACAACAACCTCCTGGACTGTCCAGCTTACACCTGACTGCACTGCCACAGCTATTGCTCAAAGGACAGGGCCAAGCCCATCACTGAATAAACAGGATTCCTTTGGTTTGATTTTGCTCTGACCCTCACCAATAAGAAAATAATGGACAATTTTTTGTTGGTGCCGAACAACATCAAATGGATAAAAAGACTTATCTTCTCTGATTTCTGTAAAAGGAAACCAGCATTTTTCAGCAATCCTGCCTTGCCCTGGGGTAGAGAGAAGGAGGATCTAAGCTTTATTATCTGTATTGCTGTTATGCCTGAGGGCCTCAGTTACAGTCACTAACTCAAGCGGGGTTGAGCACTCTATGAACATGTTCCAAAAAGATTAAATTTCTCTTTAGAGGAGCTACAATGAAAATATAAATGAACAGAGAAATAGAGACAAAAGGAGAACAAACAACAAACCTGCAGGTCTTACTTTAAGGAATGTAGATAATTTACCTTTATACAGCCGTGGGTTTTGTCCAGATTTGTTTGAATGACCTATGGATGCGGAATGTCCACAGCCCTCAGGCATATCTTCTGCTGTGTCTGCTACTAGGTGTTGACACAAAGCATCATCTAAATAATCATCTTCATCCTCCACTATATCACCTGAATTAAAACATTAGATAACAAAGACTTAGTGAGCAAATGCATTCTCTGTCTCTCTCTACTACCCATCAATGAATTTAATATATGTGTTGGGCAAGCTTTTTGTGTAACCCATGTGTTTCATTACAGTTTGTTTCTATACAGACAACTGTACCATACATTGGATTTGCTAACATGTGTTATAACACTAAACTTATAGGATGATCTAAGCAACAGTTCTCTGCCCAGGCACAGTGCCGGGTCATGGCTTTAGTTAGAATCCTCTTTTTAAGAAGTGTGGCTTCATTACAAATTAAGATACCACTAACACTCATACTGTACCTTGTCAGTGCAACCAAAGTCAGTGAAGCAATTTCTCACAACTTAGCTTAGCAACCTGCTGCTCACCTTCCGAGTCATAGTCCAAGCTTGAGAAGTCAAAATTTTCTTCCAGAAGACAGGAGTTTGCCGTGGGGGACGTGAGAGCAATGCTGTCCCGTTTTCGAGCAATTTCCTCCTGAAGACCCTTTAGCCAGTCCTTGGTCTTGGGCCGGATCTTCACTGTTCTGCCTCTGACCTAATGCAAAGAAAGAATTGTTTCCCCTTTGCCAAGCAACTTCACAAAATGAGAACACCTGAACAGAATAAGCAAGTGCTGCCAGTCTATTGTACAACTGCTTCAGAAATTGATACAACTAAAGCTTCATTTCAGAAGCTAAATGAAAAGGAAGTACTCTTCCTATGCCCATAACCAAGTTTTCAGACTGTAACAATATTCTTGAAAGAAAATTAGCTTCACAGCTCGAAAGCACTGCTGCTGCATTTAAGAAATATTTGAGAAATAGGTGAAACATCAAATATCGTCAAAATGATACTGTGATAGTAATAATGGTGTGGGAGGGTTCCATTTTTGAGTCAGTAGCTTTAAAACACACAAGAATTTGCTACCTGATGCCATCTGTAAGGAGACTTTCTGCTCAGAAAATCCCAAATATGATGGTTGATGTATATGGAAAGTATGTTATTAAACAGATTAAGACCACAGCTGCTTATATGTGTTGCTCCATGACATTTGGGGTGAGATGCATCCAAGGTAGCAGCTTCGGCAGCAAAATTACTTTGCAAGTTCCTGAATCAGGTTCCCAGCACCTTCACACATTGTGCACATACAATTGTGTTTGGGTCTGTGCTATAAATTACACCAATGAAATGAGCCAAATTAATAGATAAAACTCCAAATATGAAAGAAGAATGAGGGTTAAATCCAGTACTTCAATGTTAAGTTTATAGCGCAGCCCCACAAACAGTTTTGTCAGCATAAATGAGAAGGTTGATGAATTGTAGAGTATGTGCGTGGGAAGGAAGAACAGGGGATGGGAAGGTAAACACCTACTGCTAATGCCGAGTTTGCCATGGAGGCCAATGAATCATGTTGTTCCAGATTGGTAGAAGGAGTTTATTTGATACGCTTAAGAGAAACAAAAAATCTCCCAACCACAATCATGAGGGTGCTTTGGCAACAGTATAAAGTCACACATAATCGTAGAAGAACTGCTTCAAGTGCCAGAACAATGACCGACGCCATGTATTCTGCAGTGGTGTCAGAGGCCAGATACGGGCACTGCTTAGGAGCTCCAAGAAAAGTCACCTCCTGCCCTCCTGAAACTGAAATACTGCATTAAAAGCCTCAGCAGCTGTGAAAGCTAAGGACTTTGAGCACTGTTTCTTTAAAATAATGCTACTTGATTTAGCTAGAAACTCAACTATCTCATTCTAAGCAACCACTTTTGAGAAATTTGTTATGAATTTATTATTATAGGTTTGAGAGAGTCTTACTTTGACACCATCTATATCCATAACACGAAGAGCTGACCTGCTGTCTGCAAATGTCACCAGCATTTGACCTCCACTGATCCTAGTAAAAAAAGGCAGAGGAGACAAAACAGTGCATTTTACTTCACCATTGAATGAAAAGCCTTAAAGGCAAGCATGATAGTTTTGTACAGCTGTGTATTTGGGTTTAGTTGCATTTTCCTCACAACTCTATTTTTTTGGGGAGGAGCAAGTGATCTATGAATCCCAGTTGGGCTCTTCCTCTCCCCCATCCTCCCTTGTATGACCCCAGCACCCTGCCCTTTACCGCATCGCTCCTGAAGCAGCAGTACAAACACCTCAGCAGCTGTTGACAGGATACCTAGTCTGATATCCACACTCCCTTTGTACTAACTTCCATGGCTCTGCATATCCCTCACCTCAGAGGACATGTGATGTTCCCAAAGCCTAGTGTACCACCAAGCTCTAAGGCAATTAAAAACAAAACAAAATGAAACCACCAAAGCATGTTCTTTCCTTGCTCCTTTTCTTCACAAGCAAAGTGGTGCTGCTGTTCCTACAGGGCTGCTTTTGAACCCTCAACTTATATTTGGTACTTCATAAAACCATACAACAACAGGTCATCAGTTTTCTCCGTTAAGAAATGGGTCAAATACAACATGAACAAGTTTCTGG
The DNA here is from genome assembly GCA_013389945.1 of Fregata magnificens. Lineage (NCBI taxonomy): Eukaryota > Metazoa > Chordata > Aves > Suliformes > Fregatidae > Fregata > Fregata magnificens. Next base: position 25,259 of record WAAD01016750.1, read on the forward strand.
TCTTGTTTCCCAGGTCAACTGTCAGGTCTTTTGCCTGTATTTCTCAAAACAGAAGTCTCATAGCTATGCTGGAGCTCTGTACAGAATCAACCAGAATGAAATTAAACCGCTCTGCCAGAAGGTATCACACTCTCCCTCTCAAACTGTGAGAAGCCATACTATTAAAAAATAAGCAAAATGACTCCCAAAAGAAAGGAGAGACAGCCAGGAAATCCTAGTAAGTGTGTAAGAGTGCTGGAAGAGAGCAGATGTCCTCAGAGGAAATGAAGCAGGGCCCCAAGGACCAGCCAGCAGAAGCAATGCATGGAAATGAAGCCTCAATCTAAAGGTGATGATTCACGTCAAAGCCTCTGCTTTATGGTCCTGTACGGAATAAAATTTTCCTCCACTCAGCCAAGAGAGCTGTTAGACTATTTCTTTAACAGGTTGACACGAGGTAAAAGGTATTCAAAATACTTGTATTCAATTTCTAATGAAGAATTCAACATGCAGTAAAGAAATTCAGCATACTACTTTCTAATACGAAGTTAATTCTGTCAGGACAAGAAGGGAATTTCTAGTCTGTGTTTTTGAATAGATGACATGCCATTTCAGATCCCAAACTTACCTGACCAGAACAATAGTGCCATAATCCTCAAACATTTCCATAAGCTCTGTACGCAAGTCCTCAGGAAATTCATTTTTCTCTTCAGGCGATGGTGATAGCAGATTTACCACTACTGTGGCATCCAGTGGTCCCTGGAAAGATGACACTTCCTGGAAAACACTCTCACGGGCAGCTTGATTAACTTCCTGAACTTCCACTTCTACAATAGCTAACACTGGCCTACATGAAACAAAGGAGAAATGCTTATTTAAAATTAAGATCAACATCACCCAATAGGAAATGTTATATAAAATTAAAATAAATGTCAAGCAGCAGGACAGGTAAGAACTTAGTTGTGTGAAGGACAAACAGTGTCTTGTTTAACCTCTATACATCTATGATCAGTTTTAACTCCACGATGTCAAATCTCATTGCAAATATTTAATTAAGCCTGCTATACCTTAGAAGGAAGTGATTATTATGTATGTTCTACACAGAAAGAGAAGCGGAACAAATTACTTAAGGTCTCACTGCAAAAAAGCACTGTGGCTGGCAATATAACCCAGAAGTTCAGAGTCTGGTGGATTGTTTCATTTTTCCTGCAGTGGAAGATCATGCCTTGAGCACTGCTAATTATATTTCCCAGCCCCGCATTAGCTGAATGTAACAATGAGGACACACCATAAAGGAATTCAAATAACAATTGCGTGTAGCACTTCCTGCAAACCTGCAGTCTAAAAATACCAGGATACTTCACTCATTATCAAGCAGCTGTCTCGCAAAACATCTACAGATCGGGAAGGCAGTATATTATGTTCTGTTAGACAAGGCCACATAAAGATGTCTTCTTCCAAAAACTAAGGACAAGGTATTCTAAGTGTGTAATGTGGTTATGCAGCAAACGTGCCAATACACTGCAAACTTGCTTCTTCAGCCCTTCCTTACAAACGACCTCTCTGTGTGTTAGGTCTGAATAAAATTGAGAAAGCTATCTAAAAGAGTAAAGCTTGTCTCATCTTGGTGGATGCAATCCACATATTCTCAGATTTCCACCTGCACGTACACACAAAAGCAGTAACTGGGATGACTGCTCTTCTAACTATGTCAAAATTGCTGCCTCCTACTCGCAATAGAGCAGGCTCTGGAATACGCATTACCAGAACATACGAAAGCAACAACAGCAGAGCTAGCAAGGAATAGCAAAGG
>WAAD01016750.1:31250-65815 GCA_013389945.1 Fregata magnificens
TGTTTGTTTCCCTAACACGTCACACATATATATTTACATATTCTAAGTATAACACACAATGTGCTTCTGGTACCAAGGCACATTCAGCCACAAAGGTCCTGAGTAAGAATAAGCTCCAAATTTGATCTTATGCGCATGTCAGTTTTATAAATGTATTGAAATAAAACATCAATGAAAATTCACTCCAATTCTAAGTTTAACATCCTATCCTCTAACCAGTCTTTTTTTTTTTTTTTTTTTTTTTTTTTTTTTTTTTTTTGTTTTTTTTTTTTTTTTTTTTTTTTTTTTTTTNAGATATAAACCTCTAAAACCCAGAGATTAGTAAAGGAAATGTTCCAGAACTGTGGCTGTCACAGCACTAGAGGGCACTCTTTATATGCATTATACACACAAGGTACATTAGCTATTGTAAATGTAAAGGGCATAAAATAGTTAATGAGGTATGAGAAGGAAAAACTACCACAAGCACAACTTTATGGCCACTTGGAACAGATATTCTATGCAGGACATTCAGACTGTCAGTATTAGTTCTTACATAAAACAACTGATTGATATGCTGCATGTGCCAAGCCTCTAAACCTTGCAAACAACAGAGAGTTAAAATTTTATGCTTTGCAACCTAAATGTCATTTTTTGCTGACTAACCAGAATACACAAACGGGTCCGTTCCCTCCCTGGTTTAGGACCTCTCCAGAGAGGTCTGAGAAAGAAAGCATTGTGGAAATTAAAGCAACCAACATTAAGGGAAGCAAAGAAGCACTGCTCCAAATCCCATGGGTTATCTACTGGCCTGAGGAGACAAGTGTGAAATAAAACACTAAGGTGATTGATTTGACACGATTTAGGGGAAAAGTTATTCATACAGACCCATAGTGCCTGCTTGCCAAACTCTGAGAAAAGCCAGCAGTTCCTTGACAGTGACACATTCATGAAGACAAAATGAAGGGAACAGAAAGTACCGTATCAGTGGCCAAGAACCGATACATCGTACCTGAGCAGGAGCAGCTAAAGCACTGATGTACTGAGTGACACGGATGGTCTTTTAGGAACCCTTACTAATTAGTGCCAGCAAGAGCTATCAATATCATGCTCTCCAGCTCTAACACCAGTCACCTACATCTTACCCATGAGGCCTTACAGATTTGTCAGTTAAGTTGCACCATTCTGAAAAATCAACTTTAAAACTGTTCAAAGGCGAGGACTTTCCAAGCACTGCAGGCACTATATTTTTTGAAAGGCGTAGAACTTTTGTAAAGCCAGTGCTATATTGGGCGGTGTCCGGTCTCCTGTGAAACACGCTTCCTTTTTTTTTTGTTTTTTTTTTATGATTTCTTTACCATCTTCTTTTATGCCCATTCTCCATGGCACTGAGATGACTTCTTTGATGACCGATCATCAAACAGCCTGAGACCAGCTGTAAAGATACAGCTATCTCCAATGTTTTTAGCATACATACACCTACACTTACCATCGGGAAGCTGAGTTTCTGTGTGATTTCTTTATAATCTTCATTCCTCTCTTTCACTTGAGTCTGCCCAGCAGTTAAGTGACTGCATATAAAGCAAAAACTGGTACTATAGAACTGAAAACGAATGCTCACTGCCCCTTTATTTCCAGCTTTTCCTCCCATTCCTGTCTTCACGGTGTCTATTGCTACATCCCTGTATTTAAAAAAAAAAAAGAAAGTGAAGAGAATAAAGGGCTGCAGGGACAAACATTCAATTAACTTTGACTGCAACATAAAGGAAAAGCCAGTTTACAATGCCATGTCTTCTCCCCTCCAGAAAGCTTGCTGCTTTTAGGCACATCTTTTAGTCTCCTGATGATGTTTGTGTACTTATGTTTCAAATTAAGTATAATAGAATAGTATAGAAATAAAACTGTTTGAAAGTGTTTTCCTCCTCTTCTTGTCCCTTCCAAACAGATCAGCAAGACATTATTTCTGAAATATTGGGAATTTCTACAGAATATACTTTTCAAGTTTACCTCTACCATGATCTTTAAAATAGTGACAATAACTAAATTTACTATTATGTTTCCTTTTACTTTTGAACATATGGGAATCTGTTTTTCAGATTTACAATTTAATTAGTGTTACTATGTGTTGAAACCCAACTTCGCAGTTGGTGCCGGATTTTTCAATCAATTAAAGAGCAACAGATCATAACCCATAATTTGTTAAATCAGATGCAATAAAATCAGTGATTATTAGATACAACTATTTATACCTAACTCCTAAAATGAGTTCTGTACTGATGACAAATTGCTTAGGTCCTCCATGTTGTTAATTACATAGTATTTCAATGTCATGATTAGCATACACTTTACTATACAGAAAGATGACTTGCTTGGCAAAGCAGACCACCTGCTCACAGGATAATTTCTCCCAGATAGCCAGTCTACTCTGAGAATTAAGCATGCCTGTCTGATCAGATAAGTAAATGATGAGATCATTGTTGTAATGAACCCCACCACCACGCATGTCCTTCCCAGTGAGAAAATTTTACTTTCCAGATAGAAGTCAAGCAGATCTGGGCTAGAATATTACTGGCTTTAAGCAAGGGGCAGGGGAAAACCACTAAGTCTTATTTGAGTTATTGTCAAGCATTGATGATCTCAATGATGCAAGATGTTACAGGCTCTCTTTCTCCCCTCTTCATTTACCTCTCTCTCTCTCCCATCTTTTCTATCTTTTTTCCCCCCTCTTTATTTTCCTCTCTTTTCCTGACTGCAGAAAACCTCCAGAAAAGACACCCTCAGGGAGGCAAAAGGGGCTCATCAATGTTTTCTATGAAAAGATGGGTTTCAAGTGCTCCAAAAGAAGCATGTGTTCAGTCTTTTCACTCCAAGGAGTCTCCCTTCCTGCTGCCTGCCTACCCACCCAACTGCTGACTGATATTTATCTGACGTGCATTCATGGCAAAGGTTATGCTGAGGTAACCCACTGTATGTTCAACTGCTTGTATTTCATCAATCCTTTCACTGCTGTATAAGCTTCAGCTATTCTCTCATTTTATTTCTCTATTCTCTAATTTCTGTCCTAATCTCTTCAATCTCTGTAAGCACAGAAGCCTTTTTTTTTTTTGCACTTCTGATCATTTTGTTTTCCTTTTCTAGATATGGGGAAAACTACACAAGCATACCGGTTAGGTTTGACTACCCTCACATAACATGTAGCAGCACGTTAGCATTAAATGATGAAACTCGGTCACTAAAATTACACTCTTCCTTTTTTCTCTTGAGTTTCAAAGGGCTACATCCAATTCCTAGCAGTTTGACAGCTGCAACAGAGCCACTGTGCTGTTCTGCTTCTGATCTCCATTTAAAACATGCATTTCCTACTGAAGTACTCAAATTTCTTGTAAGCCAGGTGAAAAGTCAAAAACTGACAGAAACAATTCTCTTGATTGCTTCGTATCACCAAAAATATGTAATTTTTTAAAATCATGTTGAAGAAAGATTACTGGGAAGGCAGCAACGCAAGACCATCAGGGTTACCTAGATTGCATTACTCTGCCTAGCCTAGAGCAGCTGATGTTACACAAGCTCTGCACTCATCTTCTCAGTAGATATGAGACCAGAGGGAAGAAAGAGGCAGCTTTTGATATTTTAATCACAAAATGCAGTGGCCAATCAGTGCCCCTAACATGGAGTAGGGTGCACTGTTTGGATCACTCTAGACTTTAAGGACAGAGTGATGCCCAAAGATAGTTTGGGCTAATTACTCATTTCCTACCCATTCACACTTAGCCTGCAAATTATTGCTCACGGCAAAGGCATTTTAGTGCAGGAATCCCTGTGGCTTGGTACTCTTATCTTTCCTCTTTAATAAAACTAAGAATCTTCTAGGGGCAAGAGGAGTTTCATCAGTCTCCAGGGACATCAGTGCTAGTAAGCCAAGGACTCACAGCTCTGCACCCTCCTGACTAGGCACATAGTTCTGGTTCTTGTGACATCTAGGAGAGACAAACACTTAATGGTTCCTTATAGCTCCCAATTCTATAAAATGTCAGGGGACAAAATTAGCTCTCTTTCCCCCATCTCCCTTTCCACCTTTTCCATCATTCTTTTCAGGCCTGGAACCAGCCCTGTTTCCATATGGAAACACTAAGGAGAGGGTTAGAAAGTAAAATCTGCCCTTTGGGCAGAGGCAGGCACTTGCCTTCACTTGGTGCTCCAAACACTCTCGGACTTACTAGCTCCGGTCATTCCTTTTCCAGAAGGACAGAACCCAAACAAGGTGTTACACCCTGACTGCTCACCTGGAGCATGCCCAGCTTCTCAGCTGAACTGGAGGAAGATACTGGGGCTGCCTGGACAGGAGGATAGACTCCAGACTACTGCTGCCGGGAAATATGTCTCTCCCACACTGAGCAGAGACCAGAATCCAGGTTTGCATAATTCCCACCAAGCTGAAAAATCACTCCCACCCTCTCTGGCCACACTCCAACAGCAGATGTTACTGAAGACACAGGTTGGGGAGGGGGGGAGAGGGGCGGGAATTGGTGTTGTTTTGTTTTGGTTTTGGGTTTTTTTACCTGATGAAGGGGACATGATAGGGTCGTACAAAGATGAAAAGACAAACACCAACAAGCTGTGCTGATGTCAGCTGAATGTAGCGATGAGTCCTGGAAATAGCTTTTTGAAGCTGCTCCCCCCACATTTTTCTATTCGTTGTACTGGAACAAACATAAAATCATTTAATGGAATCAAAACAAACCACATACAGTCAATAAAATGAGCAGATTAACCATGCCTTAGGTTTACAGACATCCATTAGGCTGTACACACGCTGGCTCCAGAACTGGAAGTGCTGTAGGATGCACGGCAGAGACAGATAATACCTCCTTGTAAGCCAGCCCAGAGTTAGCAGGGTCAGTGAGCCCAGGCACAGTGCACAAATACAGTTATCCTGCTTCTGGACGTGAGAGGAATTTTGTCTACTACAGTTAGAAAGATCCATGCTCACATGACATTTGATATCCCCAATCACTGGGGGTAACTATAAGATGATTGCAGTAATCAGAACTATAAAAACAAAAATCCATGTCAATCTCATGACTTGTAAGATTTTTTTTTTGTGCTCACAGTGAAGAGGAGATCTTCTCTGGATCTTCTCTGACTAGGAGATGACTGGCTACCCACAGCTGTTGGCTGTTCTTAGCTGAATGTTTGTGGATGGGTGCATATACCTTCGCTTCTGCAGAACTAGCATTTTCTTATCTTCAAAATCAACTGACACGTGCAGATATACCGCCAGCCCAGCAGCCATGCTAAGCACTGCTGTAACTTGTCATTCCCAAAACAGACAACTAACTGGTCAGCCTGATGAATCAGCATGGGAATCATTATCTTCAGGGTTCCATACCTATTCCTCCTTCAGATTCAAAAGGACCGGTATTTACCACAGCCTACTGTACATGCTGACAAGCCAAGCTCAGGCTTTGCCTTTAACTCCTTCTCTAGCCATAATTTTCACAAATACAATTAGCCACAGAGACATTTCGGTCATTTTAGAATCCCCACATGAATGCCAATTATGTTTGTAGTCACTGAGCACATTTTTCCAACATCAGACAGTGGTTTAAGGACAAGCGTTAAATCAATGTCAACCATCAGAATCCTTCTCTGCCAATATAAAGACTTAAGAGACTTCGAAAACACAGTGTATTCTATTGTACAGAAGTTCACAGAGAAACAGCACTTTCAACACTGTCCCAGTGCCATTTGTTAATGGCAAACGTATTTCCAGCTATGACTATAAGCAACAGACTTGGAAGGAAGTATTCTATACACCTGACCATACAAAGCACAACTCCAGAGGCTTTTGTTTGGCTGGTTCCTTTGGGGGAGAGAGTGCTCTTTTTTTTGGGGGGTGGAGGTGGGGGAGTGGGGGGAGTGGTTGGTTTTGAGGTTTGGGGTTTTTTGTTATTTTGGGTTTTTTTAACCTACCTGGCATTCACAATATTCCCTGCACTTAATTCAACCATCTCTTCAAATCCTACTGCAAATATGTCAGGAGGGCAGTTCTCATCATCTGTTGGCAAGAGGAAAAAGTCATACAAGAGTTACTATCTTGTTGTTTCTTCTAAAGACTTGTTTTCTAATTTCTGTCAGAGATCATTCCTGTAGTTCAATCTTGTGTATCCCCTGCCAAGCTATACATATTCATAGCTCCTTTAATCTAATCTCACAAAACAACCCCTGCAGTTCCTCTGAAATTTCTTCCTGCTTTTCTCCCACCAGTTGGTCTCCATCTCTCTTGCAGGAAGCAGTTCAGAACAGAGCATTATATTGTAGCAATGTTAAGATGAGAAAATATTCAATGTTCTCTCTCCCTCACCCCACTCATCACTCAAGCCACAACATCTCACTACCCACCATCTTTCACCCACTTGTCATTTTACCCAACATGCTTTTCCTTTTCCTTTTCTTTTTTTGACACTGATTGCTATGTAACTGAACTTACTGTCCACACACCAGTATGTCCCTTCTCTCTCAATGCCTTTAGTAAATTTATCTACTCATTTAAGGCAGCCTTTGAAGTTTCTTCTTATCTTCCTTCTTCCGAGTCTAACTTAAGGCTAGGTTAGGTCAGTCTAGAGCACAGTGACTCTCCCTTCCCGGGCCCAGGCCTGTGAATATTAACCTGGTAAAACACCAAAGATCCAATGCTCTGATATAACAGTGTGAAGCATATCTGTTGACCCATCAGGTCTGTCCATTGCCTAAAGGGATTTTATTATTTTTTTAAACTGTCATACAACCAAGGTAACAGTAACTTAATTCAACATGAAGACCTCAATAGTAGACAACCATAGGAACCTAAATCAGACCTGCCTCTGAAAATGAGAACAGAAAGAAAAGTAAAATATGCAGCAACTCTCTGCAGACACAAGGTTGAAACTAGCATATGACAGCTAGCCTCCTTTACTGGCTTAACATGACAGGCACTGTCATGTGTATTTCCCATTAATAATTTTGGACATTTGTCTTTGAACACTTACCCATTGGTGTAGGCACTGCACTGACATTACACAGACATTTGCATGGTCATACCCTAGCTCTGCGCATTCACGTAACTCAGCTCCCTTCCAGAAGCTGCTTAGACCTATCATGTTATGGCTGCCTGTACCATTTAGTCCTGCTCCTCAGGGGAAGGCCTGGCAAGGCTAGCACATGACAGGCTCTCAACAAATTTTGATATCGTGGGCATAGTCAAGTGCTAACATATCTGAACTGTTTCCGAAACAGACTGGACCAATGACCCACCCAAGCTGCTCAGAGTACAGTTGTCTGCACCTAATCACATATCCATGCACTCAAGCACTAAGGGTTCAAACGGTTCTAAGTACTCGTGTAAGTAGCCAAGGATTTGAGGAATGAATTCCTGGGCTTGAAGGTCAGGCACAGGAATATTCCTGTGATGCTTGCAGGAAACTAAATGTTCCACTGTAACAATAAAAGCACAGGTTTTGCCATAGTTTTGCAACCATTCAATTTTTAAATGACAGAACATTCACTTTTCATTTTCCTTAATAAAATCTGTAAATCAATTACAATACCTGACCTTGTTCTGTAAATAAGAAATTCAGCAGCCAATTTAAGCAAGCCACAAGCACAAGAGGTTTTTATACTGCTAAAGAAAGGAAATTGCCTTCAACAAATGTAATAACTCTTTCTGTCTGAAGGTTTTGATAGTAACATTTCCAGACAATCTCAGAGTCCAGATTGTACAGATAAGTTTAGCTCCAGACAAAGATCAAGGAGACATTCTGAGGACACCTAAGCACGCAGCTCCCACTCACAATGAAGAACAAAGGACAGAGATATTGAAGAAGAAAACATGGGATGCAGAATAGGCAGATACACCCCACGATGGCATGAAAGAGACCTCTGAATTCTGACCTGCTGAAGGTTCAAAGCAGAGTCACCTGGCACAGACCCACGAGTTGCTCTGACTGTCAGGAGCCCTCCACACGCACTCTTCCACTGCTGAGAGGAGGCAGCACAAGTCTACATGGGGCTGAATACACCCGAGAACTGACAGAAAATGCCCTCCAAGATGCACTGCCTTTGGAAAGAACAGCTGGTCAAATCTGTGTCCCAACTCGCTGTCCCTAGCGATGCCAGCAAATATTGCTTACGCATTTTGACTGTGAAGTCTTACCCTGAAATTCAGAAACTCCAGAGAGCTTGGGAGAATCTAGCAGCCAGTCTGTCAGCTCGCTGGTACCGAGGATGTTGCTTCGAAACTGCTTCCCTCCATTCACGTTCCAGGTCCCGGTGGCAACACGAACACGCTTGAAGCTTGTGAATTCAAACTGACGCTCTGACATGGCCTTCAAAATACTTGGAGTTACTGGTGGAAGAGAGGAGACAGAAAGAGGGTGTGTAAAAGGAGAATATGCTGTAAAAGGACAGAAAGCATACAGAGAGCAGCAACACAGTCACTGTGAAATAACGACATTACCCTAGCAGCAACAACACAAAAGCTAAGGAATAACTCCAATGGCAATAACTACAAGATAACTGGGGCTGATGTCAGCAATTTCTTCTCCAGAAACCAGGTACCCTTTGAAAGCTTGTGAAGGGCTGGTCACTCACTTTCAGCATATGTTTTCCTGCACTCCTTCAAGTAATAAGCAAACAAATTATTCTTCCTCCCTTAATCTTTTCAGTTTGGCCTACAGTGATCAAGCATGTCACAAGTTATGACTTAAGTTGAAGCCCTAAGAAGTTTAGAGTGTAGGGGGAAAGACAGAGAGCAGCACAGAGTCTCACATCAGTCTAAAACTAGCACTGTCGTGGCTCTCTAGCCTGGTCAGAACTCCTCACAGGAAACCATTATATTCATTTATTTTTGATGAGTATAGAAAATCAGCAGTGTGCTTTTCTTGTGTGAGCACCTGAGGTAACCTTAATCTTTAACTACCTGATCTGCATTGGCAGTCAGGCATAGAGGAGCTATCTGTGTTTTCCTTGTGGTCCGCATCAGGGAACAGCCCCAGGATTGAAGTGGCGCTGAATGGTTCACATCTATCCTATTAAAATCCAGTAGTTCTCTGGAGCAAACTGACCACCTGATACTGCTTGTGGGTGCAATTATCCTGTATTTTGCACACAAGTATCTTCTCAGAGAGAGCTAAGTTGGTTTACTCTAGGTAGGTGTAAACAAATGTGTATATGTTGTGGATTATCAGGGCCTGGAGTAAAGCAGGGAACGAACCAACATAACAGCATAAATGTACCTTTAAAGATCCAAATGGCTAAAAGCATGTGCAGACTGCAGGCCAAAAATAAGGAGATAAATGAGCTCAAAGAGACTTCCTCAAGACAAACTCAGCCAGGACCAAACTGGGAATATAACCCTAAAATCTTTCCCTCTGGTCCAACTCCTCTAAACTGTCAGAGGAAATCATGATCAAACAGCAGACAAACATACTCAGAAGTCCAACACAAAATATGAGAAATAAGCACAGCGGAATTAAAACACAGAGTTGTGCTATGGTCACTTGAAAGCAGTGCTTTAAACAATAGATTTGTGCAAAATGTACCTGCTGGAAAGCAGTACTGCTGAGAAGGACCTGGGAGTGCTGGTGGACAGCAGGCTGATCATGAACCAGCACTGTGCCTTTGTGGCCAAGGCGGCCAACAGTATACTGGCGTGCATAAAAAGGAGCGTGGCCAGCAGGCTGAGGGAGGTTATCCTCCCCCCTCTACTCCACCCTGGTGAGGCCACATCTGGGGTACTGTGTCCAGTTCTGCGCTCCCCGGTTCAAGAAGGACAGGGAACTGCTGGAGCGAGTCCAGCGGAGAGCCACAAAGATGATCAGGGGACTGGAGCACCTCTCTTATGAGGAAAGGCTGAGAGACCTGGGTCTGTTCAGCCTGGAGAAGAGAGGACTGAGGGGGGATCTTGTTACTGCTTAAAAATATCTGAAGGGGGGGTGTCAAGAGGATGGGGCCAGGCTCTTCTCAGTGGTGCCCAATGACAGGACAAGAGGCAATGGGCACAAATTAGAACACAGGAAGTTCCAGCTGAACATGAGAAAAAACTTCTTTACTGTGAGGGTGACAGAGCATTGGAACAGGCTGCCCAGAGAGGCTGTGGAATCTCCTTCTCTGGAAATATTCAAAACCCGCCTGGACGCCTGTGCCCCCTGCTCTAGGTGAACCTGCTCAAGCCGGAGGGTTGGACAAGATGATCTTCAGAGGTCCCTTCCAACCCCAACCATTCTGTGATTCTGTGATTCTGTGAAAAAGTAGCTTATTTATTGATTTTTTCAAAAGGGTGCAATTGCTTATATCACAAAGCTAAAAAGAGACACAAAAGAAAAATGAAGGATTTACACTGGCCTTACCCAGTAATGCAGTGTGGTCCATGAGCATCTTGCCTTTGTCTGCATATTCCTCGCTGAAGAAGTCACCCATAAGCAGCAACTTGATGGCTTCCTGCTTTACTGCATCAAAAAAATTTGACTGAATTGTGCGAGACACAGAGCGGGCACCATCTTTGAGTTTCCCAACCTACATCAGACAGGAATCATCAGTGCAAGTGACACTGAAGAGTAAATAGGACATCTTTCTTTACTGGTGAATAAACAGTTTTGCCATTTTTCTTTACCTTGTGCTTCCCCTCGAGGGCACGACTGCCAGTAAATACTCTGCTCAGATTATGACCGTTGAGAGTCCACATTGCTTTGTAGGATTCCACAAAGCGCTCAATTATAGATTTAGAGTTCAACCCAAGGCTCTCTAATTGAGCAAGCAGGATCTGGATTAGGTGCAGAAGGAGAAAAAACAACAATGTTGTTCTTAAATGTGTTTTTGCTTTTTATCCTCAGGTTAAGTATTCCAGCCAGCACCATTCTGTATCATAGAGCTGGCAAGATAGACTTTTATCACTGAGGTTTATGCCCTCTTTTCTGTCTTCCCCATGAAACAGACAATGTACGCAGTACAGGCATCCACGAAAGGTCCTCTGACAAACTCACCTCCAGTGCAATGAAGGACTGTACACTATTAGTACGATCCAGGCAGTCCAAACAATTCATTCGAAAAGTACCTGTCTGCAGACTTTGGTAACCAAACACAAGAGGAGGGAGGAAAAAAAGGTATATTTTAAAATAACATCTAATCATGAGTGAATTGAACAAGATCATCAAATGTTCAGCCTGAATATACCCATCCACATTTTGACAGTGCAAGCACATTATGCACGATGTATTCCATTAACGTGTCTAATTACTTGACTACATCTGCAAAACTGTATTAGCAAATCCATGCACTGGTAATTTTCCAGATTTCAAACAACAGAGATGCAGTTAAGCCAAATAATCTATCACTTTGTCTCAAAACTGTATTTCGAGATGGTCATTTATGCTCATGGTCCAAACACAGCAAGCAACCTGGGAAGGCTGAGACAGGTGGTGCCTCGCTATGCTGGGACAGAGGGGCAGGGACACTCACCGTGGACTTACATTCTCGCCCTTTGTGAAGATTCCAAAGTCTTCCCAGTGCAACTTCAGCTGAGGCCTCAGCAAATTTTCCAGTTTCTCAGTTTTCCCACCTTTTGCAAATTGGTGGTAGTCAAAGTTTATCATGGGAGTGTCTGCCGCATGGGAAGAGGCCCATAGCAGTTTCTGTTTAGACAGAGAATGAAGGAAAACAAATCCTGCTCAAGCCACAGTGTAAGGATTGATACGACCATGCTTTTATTATTACTAAACTTTGACTGTTTATCACATTTTTAGTATCTAGAAGTTCATAGGGAATTTTGAAAGGCAAGACATGAAAAAAGCAACTGAAGTTCCCTATTTGTTTTCTTTCCAAAAGTAAACTGGATTGTTAGACCCCAATTTTTCTGCAGGGGAACTCAAAATGTAACTGCAAAGTATACCTCAGAATTGCTGCTGTCTGTGCCTTGGCTAGTGGCAGCCCTGTAGCAGTGGGCTGCTACCTCTGTGCATGAGGGTGTGCAGCAACAGTGATGCTCTGGGCAGATTCAGAACTGGGACCCTAATGGGAAGGGTGTCCAGGGCTGCTTAAGGTACAGGACCATAACAGTGCATGGGTGTATTTTTTAACCATTCCTTAAGTGCCAAGACGTGGGAAAATGTGGCCCTAAATTTAGGTAGAGGGTGCCTGGGGAGGAAGTAAGAAAGAAATGTCCCAGGAAACATATTATAAAATGTTTGTGGTAAACCACAGAAGTGAAAGAAGAGGCACAAATAGCCTCATTATTTCATCTCCAATTTCCATGACCTCACATGCATTTCCGTAATCACCACAAATTTCATTAAGGCATCTGTAATAGATATGACTATAATACATCCTGCTCTCCACAAAAAAGCCAGAGAGAACTGTTATATTAACTCTAGCTATGCAAGCCTTTGTCTATTCCCTTCCCTCCTGCACATTCTCATCTCAAGAGACGGATAATTTACTCCACTTGGATTGTGACACAAACTGAACAAAACAATTCTGATATTACATTGAAAGTGTACATGCAGTAGTTACACCAGTATAATTGTATAAAGTAAGCCATTAAGCCTTCCCCGAGAAAGAAATTTAAAGGTGTTTCACAGTGTTTGGAGAGAGATGTGCAAAATACATTTCACTATGCTGTTACAAAAGCCAAAACACTTGGTATCTGCTTCTCTGTTCTCGACACCTCAACTTGCCTTTACAGCTGCTGGTACTAGTAATGCACTTGAGGATGATATTTACCCACTGCCTCAGTGTAAATCATTGTCCGAGTATTTGTAACTCTATACTACAGCATTGTTTTTACTGTAAACATAATTACATCTGTTATAGGGGATGCTTATGAAAGGAACAGCATTGATTTTTGGTCTGACAACAGCTGATTCAGGTAACAGCTGAAGGTAAGTTGGTCATTTACAATTTTTCATTTGTTTCTGTTGCATAAATGAATGGTAGTGGTGACATGCTGATCAAGGAAACCCAGCAGCAGTAATTACAAGAACATTTTCAACCAACTCTGGTAAGAATTACTAAGATTGCAGCAAGAGTTGGGAGAAGAGGAAGGAATACAAGCAAAGGAAGATGGAGAAACAAAGAAATAAACTAATGACAGAAAAGGAGAAAAGTTTTCATTCCTAATCATTCCCCTGTGAATTACTTTCTTTTTAATTCAAGCTCTTTAAAATCATCAAAGTATAAATTAACTATATATTCTTTCCAAACATTCATTTATTAAAACACAAAGGTAAAGAGTAGACCAAGAGGTGGTTGTTTTGAATGGGTACGAAACCTCAGTTTCCAGTACTGTCAGTCTCAATTTTCAGCTCACAGAGTGCTTTCATAATTCATTTATTTTTAAACATCAATAACGTTTAACAATTAAAACAGATCTTTATTTGAAGTAAATGAATGAATGCAAGGTTTTTATTCTAGAGATGCCCTGTTTCTGACTTAATCTCTGTATGATACTGGTCAGAACACTGTCTTCAAGAATGCGGGTGTTTGAAAAAATGTCAGTATTAAATTAACAAGAAAAGTCAGATTTGTATTTGCGTAAGTTCTTTGAGCATTTTGCAAGTGATCATCTCTTACCCCTAAATTTCAATGTTTTTGCAAAATAAACTATAAAAACTATTTTAAAGATAGGAAAATCAAGAGATGATAGAGGCTTATCTGTGTCATCCAGAAATTCAGTAAGAAGCTGAAAACAGAAGCTAGAACCAGACTTCACTTCTGTACCTTCCTCACTGCCTTGCAAGCTTTAGTCATAAACATTTTCTTTGGCCATACTCTGTACAGGGGGAGACTTTCACTTTGTCACTTTCCACTGGGGAAGCTGACAGTCATCCTCAACTCTCTTGGAGTCACACAGAAAAACTGCCAAAAACCTCAAGACACACCTTGTCTCGAGTACATTATTCCAACAGAGAGGGAAGCAAATCAGGAACTATTATTTAACTACAATTTTCATTTTGCTTAGTTTCACACAGTAAACATTTGAACTCAGAACTGTTGCATTATTCTTTACCAATGAAAAATACATAACACTTACTACAGGTGTGTACTTAAACCATTCTTCATATTACTCTTAGGAAGATATACTCCAAAGTATCTATGTCAGATTTCTAAAGCAACAGGCACTTAGGAAGCAGACTTCCATCAGCCTCCAGCCAGATAGGCAGCTATGCAGTGCTGCAAATCCCACTCACTGCTAGTCTGCAGCTTCAAGTACACATTAGTTTTAAAAATCTGGCCATGAGAATACTGCACTAGAACTCAGTGCAGCTTTCATTCTACAATGCCTGACATCCTGAAAGCACAACCCAGATGCTTTCAGGTATTAGTTGTGCCTAGGGACATGCAGGGGCCAGGAAAACCTCTCTCTTCATATACCAGACTCTCATCTGGTGCTCAGGCAGCCAATTCCCACCACAATCAGTGCAAGATAGCTATTTCCCATTACAATCAGAGCAAGATAGCTTGCTTATGCTCAGTGAGCCGGGGTCAGGGCCTGGCCCCCAAGCAGTTCTGGCAATCCCATGAGGTACCTGACTGCATAGGTGACTACGTACTATGACAAAGCTGACCATGATTCATTTTTGCAAATGTGAACTACTCTTAGGAGAATTAGGGAAATTTTTTTTAAAGTCTGGTTAAAGAGAATGCACATAAATGTGTGAAGAAATAAGCAGGAAGGCAGTGCTGGAAATTAAGCCATGAGACTATGAAGCACCATTCTCTCAGTATGTAACATCTAGTAAAGAGATAACATCACTTCTTAAGGTATAATATTCATCACCCACTGGGCCAGAAGGGAAACAGAAGAACATGGAGGCTCAGGGGAAATCAACAGTTTAATAAAAAAAAAAAAAAAAAAATCTTTGCTTTTACCTTAAAAGCTCTGTTGAGCACCTCCTCCCCTCCTCTGCTTCCCAACAGGTTAACGATCACTTGTTTTCCATACTGCTCTTTCAGAAGCATCATATGCCTACAGCAAAAGTAACCATAATAAGTACTAAACAAAACCATGTTATGTTGCCTACTACCTTTTTCAAAATACAGAAGAGATCACTGGTTGTTCCATCCAGCACAAAGTTTCAGCCACAGCAGCTACAGACATCTTCCTCATATATTCATCAATAATTGCAAGCAATTATTAAATAGTACAAATGGTGAAAGTACGCAGTTAATGGACACAGTATTTTGTACTGAACTTAAAGAAAGAAGCATTGCTGCTTCTGTCACTGTTAGCTTTGATATTGCCCTTTGTATGCTTCCACCTCTTGGCTGTCAGCCTTGGAACTACATAGGAAAGACAAGAGAAGAAAACATATTACACTTCAGCAGGAATTGCCCAGCATCTTGCAGGGCTGAGCCTACAAATAGTCAGCAGCAGCAATGGGACCTAGGACTCCGGTGCCAAGGCCAGAGAGGCACAAACACACGTCATCGGCAACAGGGTTCAAACATCTCTGAGCTACTGCAACATTGATACCTTCACTCTCAACTCAATTAAATCAAGCAGGAAGGTTAGTAATCATAAGAACTGCTGCGCTGGATCAGACCAAAGGTCCTTTTAGCCAAGTGGCCTGGCCCCGATTCTTCAGGAAAAACACAATATAGGACAAGTATAAAGTGGGGGTTTTTTTGGCATATATCTCCAACCTCTCGAAGCCTGACATTTAGGGACTCTCAAGTCAAGAGCTTTTAGCCAGATGAAGAGGCACCCATTCTCCCCGCAATAAATTTTTTTTCAAGTTGGCATGCGTGTGCTCCAAGAGCTGTGCTGGCTCATCAAGAAACAACTAGATCTTAAAGCCATCTTCCATCATGTACTAACAACATTGTAGTAGTACTTAAGAGGAAGCTGGAGAGAAATAGACAAGAAAAATAAAATAAACACACAAATGAAAAGCTATTACATGCTGCAAAGCAACATGCAATGGCAAAGTGTCAGAAAAACAGCAAGCACACATCTTCTGGCATGCACCTTTAAGTCCTATAATGAGAAATAAGCCACACAGAAAACCATGGAAGGGGAGAAAAGAAAGAAAAAGTTATCAGCGTGGCCTTCAGGAAACACAGCTAAATATATTTTCTGGTGCAATTTATGTTCCTGATTCTGCAACCAGTTCTCTGTACACCAACTCTTCCCATACATTTTCACCCCTCTGATCCCAGCATCAAGATCCTACTTCTCCACCAATCTTGCTTCCTTACGACAAAACTGCTGAAGCTCAGGTCACCTGCTGAGTACTGTAAGCACAGCTCCCCAAGGATTTCTCAGGGAGAGAGGACAAAAAAGAACCACTAACAAGATTACCATTCACTTCTCACAGTGCCTTCTCAACACATTAACCTATCACATGGGAAAATGTAACAGGCTAAATCCACTCTAACACTCTCAGAAAAGCTATAGCAGGTTGTTAAGTTTCAGTGTCTCTTTCCATATAAGCAGCCACTTATTCATTGCCCATTTTCAAAGGACTGTCTTTTGCAGATCTGTAAGCAGAGAGATCCCTAACTTCATCTAACCTAAAGGCTTTACTGTGCACAAGGGAAAAAAGAAGTAGTGCAAGTTGATCCTCATGTTCATGTTTCTTAGAAGAAAGCTATTCACTAGTTGCATCAGGGTCAGAGATAAAAGATTCTCTGAGCTGGAGCTTCAGGGACACTGACAGGGCAAGTTATTATGGCACCAGATGACCACAAGACGATGAGTCTCAAAGGCATTTGAATTCAGTAGGATTTAAGAGCCTTAAAAAGCTTGGAGAATGTAGGCTAAAACCCTTCGGAGCAGGGACTGCTATGGTGCATAGTCCGTTTAGATTCTAATCCCTCTTTGGGGTCTTCAGTGCTGCAAAACTATTAACAGTCACTAATGTCACATTTGCTATTAGTTGCAGTAAAGGAAATCAAGGAATTAACAGGCCTTACCCAAAATGAACATAAACTCTGATTTGCCAAAACCAAATCAAAATAGAAATTAATCACATGACCTGGCACTTACAAGTCGAAAATTTCCCTCAGGCGAAATCCTTCACATCCTTTTCAGGCAATGTTCCCACTGATGTCCATGGGAGTTTGCTCTTAAAGGATAGCACTTCATAGTCAGACATTCAAAGGAATCAAGCTAATGTATGGCTTTTTTTTACAGTTTCTAGCTGACAAGCAGAGTATTCATGGTTTAAAAAGGTTTACAAGCCAGTCTTTGGGTAAAGCAGAAAAGCATCAGCATGACAGCATCATACAGTACTGATCATAGAATAAGACACTGTTATTTCTGTATAGCAGTAAAACAATGAGGAGAAAAACAAATTCAGATCAGAGAGGAAGCAGTGTTTACTTTTTAATTACCTGGGTTACAGTGGTAAAGAACATATGTTCTGTGTACCTTAAGTGTAAATTCACATTTGTTGGTTCACGAAGGGTTACACAGAGCTTCCTTTTGCATACCACTCAGTATTTCTTCGCTTTTACAGAAACAAGCCAGGAGACCAAATTAATTCAATTACCATTGAAAACAGAAAGGAAAATGCACAAAGATAAGTGAATAAATAAAGTAAACCCACTTAATAATCCCACAACACCTGGGGGATTGGCAACATCTTCTGAGAGATGTTTCACATCTCTCAGGATTTACTAAGAAGGCATGAAGTTGTGGAATCTTGGTTAAACGTCAGGCTGCTGTGTTATTGCCAAAGTGGAATGAAGCTTACCTGTCAAAGGCAGGAGCATTAGCTTCCAGACCTCTGTTAAGCCTTAGATGATGAGAACCCACCTAAAATAAAATATTGGAAAGAGAAGAAAGAGAGAAATAACTTCTTAAATTGCTAGAGTCCTAAATCACTAGATATCTCCCTTTTTCCTTCAGAGAAAAACATCTAACAGCGCCAGACACCTCTAACAGACTCCACACACCCAGACACATAATATCCTTAATACGAAAGCCACAGCTTTTATTAGACAACAACATTTAGAATTACAAGTGAAAACACGATTATCATTAAGCAAAGGGATACCTACACATCTTTTTATGGCCAAACAAATCACATCCCTTCACCAGCTTCCTCTAGCAAATATCCCACACTGTCTCACATGAGCATGCTGTGTGCCCAGCATTCTTCCTGCCCTTCCCTCAGCAGAAAAGGCTGCAGTTATGCTAGTTCCATGGGTTGTGTGTCCTGAGTTCTTTCATCTTTCATTATTTACAGAAACTAAAAAGCATCAGAACAGTCCTCTGAAAATATGAAGGATGAAATCCTGTGCCATCAATCTAATAGGACTTTTAATATGGATGTTAACAACAGTAGCCTCAATCTCCTTTTGAATGCTAGCTACTGTTATTACACTATGCAGAGGGCTTCTTTCCTCTCCAAAAACTACACTGATAATTATTTATAGGATCATGCATTGTTTCCTGTACTTCATCATCTTCCTTTGTTTTTCATGAGGTGGGTTTCTGCAATTCTTTCTAACACCAGTGCCAGCACACTCACATCAAAGGAGTAAGAGTTATGAGTATTCATCAACATAAATGAAAGCTGCATAATGTAATCCAGATTAGGCAAAACAAGCAGACTGTGCCCCTTCTAAAAAGCTGAAAATTTTGTTTAACTACAGATGCTACCCACTACCCAAAAATACTTGGGTAAAAGCTCTATGGCTTCATAACATACAGAACAACAATGCTGGATACAGCTACACCATGGACAGGATGTGTGCACAACCATATGGGCAGACCTGCTCTACAAAAAGAAGCAAGTATCGCACTGGATGGTGCTAACAGACAACAACACAGATCCTTTAGTCATCTTCCTTCTGCGCTAAATCCAGTAGTTCTGAATGGTACCTAGGTGCTAGATTTAATGATTAAAAAGTATCAAATAATCTTTAAAGAATCTAAAAAAACAGTTATATTACATATTCTCTCTACTAACATGTATGCATATATGTGCATACTCATTCCAGTAGCTTATCCCTCTGTTCAGAGAATGGAAGGAGTGCTAAGATGATTCTTATTTGAGCTTGTAACTGTATATAAACTGTAACTCACAGATCATGTGTAAGCCACTAGGCTTGATGCAATAATCTCCTGATGAAACCCTACATCTCTGCCTTGCAGAAGATCAGATTAGATCATCATCACCCTTTTGACTGAAATCTAGCAAACACACCACTCAGACATTATACTTTGCTTCAAGTTAACATGCTCCTATAGAGCTCCTGGTATCCTTAGATACTCCAGTTTTATTGTGGAGGTCAGTATCATCAAGCCAACCAAGCGCTTCAGAAGGAAAGGTTATCCAAATCAAATCAAAAATGTTACAAAGATATTGCTGTAAGCTTCAGCTTAGGACATTACAACACAGTCCCTTACAAATAGTTCCCTGTAGAGGCACACGAACACATGAAAATGTTAAACTTCAGTTAACTGTAGCCATTTGCCTGGTTTAGTTCTGTTTATCTAAACATGCAAAATTTCCTACAAGGTAAACCTAAAATGAAAGAGCTCAGCATTTTCATAGAATAAGCTTTGCAGCTCATTTAAAAAAAACAATTAAATTTTATGTAACTTATAACTTAGAAGTAGCAAGAGAGATAAGCAAGGTAGGCTTTTTGATTATTTGTTTACCTGAAGCCCCGGTTGCTCCCAAAACAGTGGAACAGAACCTCTGATCTGCACAAAGGAAGAGACATCATCATCCAAGTAAATTGTCTGCAAAAATAAAATAAAGGGAAGGAGTTCTGCAGTTAGATCTATCAGTCTGTGACCCCTTCATCAGGTGACAGTTTAAGACACTGAACTCAAAGGGTAAAAAAAGTAAACCATGTATCTCACTGTATCCACTTACTGCTCAGCCACTTTTCCATAGTCTCACAGGCAGTGGAACAACGCACAACGTATTTGCTTTCATGTCATCACAGCAGATTCAATTCATTACTCACCAGAAATAAGAGAAAATTTTAAACACCACCGCTGGCAAGAAGGAAGGAATCTTTCATCCACAATGAAGATGTATTTGATCTACTGGTGGAGACACTCAGGAAGACCAGCCATATACTCTCCCTCTGTCTCTCTCACAAAATGTAACTGTGCAAAATGTCATTGCTCCTTGTGACCGATGATGGGTAATGTCAGGTGTGGGATAAGCTTATCTCTTGCTTTATTTACTATTTCTTATTTCACTGCATGTTGTGCCTTGTCAGAGGGTCCAAATAAATCTCAGTGAAACCAGCAGCTTCGCCACTCCCACTCTGAGACACAGTGAACAGCATGTGATCTACTGCTTTTCTAGGAGCAAGAGGCTCCAAACTCCCCCTTTCCTTCCCTAACCAGACCTCAAACTCTCCCTTAATATTTGTTCTTATGATCACTGCTAACAAGCTGATTTTGAGTCAAATCTATGCAAAGTACAAAGACTAATTTCCCCTTTTGTCTTCCCCCTGCACCAGCCCCCAAGCAAAGCCTTACATTATATGTTAACTTAGCACAAAAGGTACTATCTTCAGATTCAGTATGACCACAGAGCAACTGTGCAAAGCCCAGCTCACTCTCCTGGCCTATACTTAGCAGTGGAATCCTGGCTGTTTTCCATGGGCGATACATGATACACATCTCCGTTATCTCATGCATGACAATGAGTCTTCTGCAGCCCTGCAGAGGAATGGTATCCAGGTCATCCAGGTAGCTGCTTCTCTAACCGCATCATATCATTTAGCACAACTGCTGCCAGCTGGCTAGTAGCTCCCAAAATAGAAAAGAACATGAATGGGTTACTCTACAGCTTTAATATGGTTTGTGCTTTTGGATTTGCCACTAGATGTGCTGGCTGGGTGGCTCAGGGGAAGTGCCTTCATTTACCTTGACCTCTCATCTTTATAACTACCAATGTACAATTTTTAGAGCTACACATGTGAAAAGAGGTATAGCTACCAGATGTAGGTATATAAATATTCTGTCACCAGTTTTATCTAACTAATCTTTACAATATTTTTGCAGAACACTTAAAACTATCCCCATTTCACTAAGATGAAAGACTTAAGTGGCTTCGCCAAGGACACAACGACAGTGTTACAATGATGGCTCGCCCAGATGTAGTGCAAAACTGTATGTTTCCATGTTTTTAGCCTCACACCAATGAACTAAGAAACCTTCTCTGTTGCATCTCATCCTAGCACAACCCCCTGCAAGAGAGGGGGTTGCTCAGAGAAGCTTCCTTGCGAGGCCTGCCTCGCAGCTTGAGTAACATGGCTCTAGAACGTGCTCTCCCAGTAAAGTTTTCTAAACATTGCCAGTACCTGAGTGCAGGAGGTAATGACCATGGCAACACACTGGTGCACCTCTCTGCACTTCTGTGCTCAGAAGAGTTCATCCTGCAGTTGGACTACAGGAGGAGTGAGCAGGCCCACCTTCTCCCTCTTTATCACATCTTCACTGAGACAGGTTGTACCAAGATGAGTCGGTGACTTCTAAACACTGAATCATCTTTTCACTCACAGTCATGGACCCAGACGAGCCAATTCTAAGGTATAGCAAATTTGTGTAGCTCCAGTGACAGCCCCAGAATTATCCTGACTCACACAAATGACAATTGGGTCCCTGAATCTATGCAAAAACGAGTCAGGACTGGCTCACTTCAAAATTTGACGTTAATCACCACCTTAGTGATGCGATGAGTTGAAATGAAACATCTAATGATGACGATTACAGACAAAGCTTCATATGAACTGCAATTTGGCCACTCAAACAGCTTGCTACAGAGGATCAGTTTTCTTTACAATCTTCTGGAACATCCTGTTTCCATAACTTACTGAAAAATTGACAGCTCAGATATCTCTTTGGCCAGGTCTTTTAAAAGTCCCAGCTGCAAATTCTCTAGACCCACTGATTAAAAGATAATAATAATAATTCTAATTTTAATACCTGCAGTTTAACATCTTCCTGAGCTACAGTTTAAATGGAAAGTATTCCATCACAGTTATAGACCATGAATATACAACCTGCCTTCTTTATGCCAAATACAGAAGAAAAAAACCTGACCAAACATTTCTGCCTTTCTGCATTAGCAGATGCTCATATTTCCATTCACTAGTGATTGAACATCACAAGAGTTAACAGATGTTTGTTACTACTATCACTCACATTTTCTGTTCACTGGTTTTCACCCATTACCTCTTCTAACTGTTTTCTGCTCTATTAAGCTGTCCATTTGAACTGAACAACAAAAAAAATTCAAACTATTTGGGGATCATTCCTGTGATCTGAACAGGATGTCCACATCCTGATGTGATGGGCTGGGGACATCCTCTGTCAGGACGAGGTCTAATACAGAACTCCCCTATGATGATAAGACATTTTAAAGAAACCAACATTTTTATGCTTTTAGAAATTCAGATGTTTTTGAACTGGGAGCATGGCTTCTCCAACACAGTTATTCACAAGGAAGTTCTCCACATCAGCACATATTTTTTTCTTTTCACTTACAGGGCTCATCATTCTGTTCTCTGGAGCAATTCTGTGGTCTTTCACAATCCTCTCACCTCATCTTCATGACCCAGATGAATCCAAAATTATTTTCTTCAAAGCTGCCAATGAGTTGGAAAAAGACCTAGTATTTTTTAATGAGTGGGAGAGTAAGACGCTTTTCTGCCAGTCACTCCTTCCTAAACAGACTGTAACCATTTCATTAAGCATTACAACTGTGCAAATCCTCCCAGAATTTCAGCAATACCCGCTATCCTTCATTCACCACTCCACGGAACATGACCACTGACCTTGACATTGCCTTCTACTATGTATGCCCCTTGAGATTACAATAATAATGGCAACAGCCTTCCTACCAGCAGACGTCTTAAGCGAGCAGGTTGAAACACTGCGACTAAGAAGACTTCCCAGTTCAGGAATGGACATAATCTTAACACCCGTATACACTATAAGAAACCACATTTGTTAAAATCTTAAATAAGCACTGATAATACATCCAGGTTAAAATTACACTCATAAATAAAAGATTCCAGCTTCACTGCTTATGCAATTCCAGCATTTATGCATGGTTCAGTACAGAATTTATTTTCTCATATTATTCCAAGCCTTGATCATTTTTTGTTCACAGTGTCATGTTTTCTACAAGCACGTATCTGTCCCACTTTTTTGTCGTTCAAGTTTTGACTTTATTACCCTGTCCTCTAGCAGATCCATTTCTCTTATTCTAAACCACTACACAAAAGATGAACAGTTCTTTAAGAAAAGAAACTATTCCTTCTTAAAAAGCACTTTATTTCCAGAATTTTCCTGTCCTCTGTTTTCCTTAACTCACGAACAAGAAATACATCCAAGAAGATCACATGAGTCTTCCTCTAACAGTTCAACAACAGTCAGTTACATTTTGGTCAACACTTTGTCATTAGGGTTGATACATACTGCTAAATCTTTGTCTTCGGGCTTCATAAAACTACTGTGGAGTCTTATCTTTTGTCTTAGATCCAAAATGACAGCAAGTTGTTGCCTACTTGGCCCAGGGAGAATGTTCATTCCTATCAAATCCTCAAAACACTCAAGGACTACTTCATTAACCTTAAAGGGTCTGGCCCATAGAACGATCCAACCCAGTTAGCTAGATGGATTTTCAGGCATGTTTCCTGCAGTTTCCCATCAGACAACATAATAGCAACTGGATACTTAACATATGTGGAGGACCTCTTCGCCTTGATAATAGATTGCCTGTCCTCTGACCTCTCGTGTTAGAATTTGCCATGTTTTTCTTTTGACTTCTGCTGTCTTAAGACTCTTTTTGTGGTCTCTTTCTCTTACTCCAGGATCAAGGGTGATAGTGCTGACAGTTCAAGAGGACGTTTCTCAATCATTCTCTTCCGTTGCACAGGGCCAGACCTTGCCCCTAATATTCAAAGACCTTTCCTGGTAACACAAGCTTCATGCACAGGTACTGCTACCAAGCTTCTGAGCAAGAAGCAAACTGGTACCGCCTCTGAGCAAGAAGCAAACATCTACATCAACCAGCTGGTGTTCTAATCCCAGTGTGCTGCTCCCATTCATCGCTTGGAATAATTTATTTGCTAATCTCCATCACTAAGCTTCATTAGAAGAAAATAATTATCCAGTCACAACTTCAAATGGCAAAATTCATTACATACTCAAGGGGTACAAAGACACAGTCCATGATGAAATGGATACTCACATGGCTTGTTCTGGGATCCCCAGCTCTGCCACACAACCCACAAAGAGCATGGATAACAGATGGCCTAAACATACCTCTCTGTGAGTCCCTTTAACTCAGACCACAGGATCCAAAGATATAGTTGCCAAAATAATCCTCTTTGCTCCACCTGGGGCCATACTAAAACTTGATCCAGAAAATAAATTAATCACATGATTGCATCCATTCCTCTCCTGGAGAGCTATCAAACATGGTCGAGGAGTCATTGTGAAATAGGGATAATTTTTCTTAATTGATGCCCAACATTTTTTTCTTAAACTGGAGGGAAGGGAAGGTTAATCCAAATACATGGCACTTCCTTTTAATGCCTTGTGAAGGTTTCCATTTTCTTTATCAAACAGTTCCATGAAGGGGAAAACAATAGAAAACATTAATTTATCTTTGGTAAATTAGAGTTGTTCCCTGTAAGTCACATACTAAAATATTAAGAGTTTAGCATGACTCTTTGGAGGATAACTGGGGGAGTAGCTGAAATGTAAACAGTGACAGGCACACAGCCTAAATGAAGAAAGCACGCTTGTTTCTCAACACTATCAGCAGAAAAGAATTAAAAGAATGTGATACAGTCTCAACTTTAGGAGATTAGTAGGGGAGGAAGAAAGGGTGAAGGGAAACATTTAAGATATCACTGGGAAACAGTGTGATTTTAAAACTACTTGGGGATTAACTGCAACACTGCAAGTAGAAAGAGCTGCTGTCCCATTACAAAATACTGGCAGCAAATCTATAAGTACATGTTAGAGAGATTTCAAAAAAGCCCTCTTTTCCCATCATGTTTTGGTTTTCCTTAAGTGTTTCCTACCATTTTTTCTTTCTTCTTTTTTCTTTGTACAGATGCAAGCCAAATGATCAAATATCTGAAAGATGTACTAGTAGCTTTTTTTTTTTGAAAAGCGAAAGTGAAGTGAGATATTTAACTTTTTCCCTCTTGTTCTCAAACACTGTGAGTCACAGCAGTTAAGTGAGCCCACAAAAAAATGACTCATTGCAGAGCTAAAATGCCACAAGGCTAACTCAGTGGGAGACAAAAGCATACCATCTATGCATAAAAGAGCTGCCTGGAGATAAGACTAATTGTTTCTCCCTCTTCTAAAAACAGAAAAATGTTAGAAGTAATTCCTATAAAGGGGGAAAAGTCCTGGCTTTTCAGAATCCTAGGGTGCTATTTATCCATGAAAGCACACAGCCAGCATGCCATTATACTGTACAGGCTGCAGCAAATGGAAGCAAAATGTTATTCAGCCAAGATATTACCTCATGGGTGATTAGTCAGTAGTCTACTATGAAAGTAGGAGAGAGTTTATTCTAGGACTCTTCCTTCCTAATGGTAAGTGGATGCCAGCTTGAACTGGATCTCAGGCATCCCAGTGGTTAGCCCAACTTCGCTTTCTTAGGACACGCAGTTTGATAAAACTAGTGTTTATCACCATTAGCAACAGCAACCTTCTTTCCTCCTTTAAAAACAAAAACCAAACAAAACCACACAATCCTTTAAAACTGCAAACCCTTGTTATGATTTTCAACCTATTCGAGCCTTTCACCCTATAACCATTTCACTCTTGTGCTTTTGCTTACCCAATTGCAAAACACTCAAAAGCCTTCAGTCCTCCCACTTCACAGCTGCCCCTTGCTGAACGGGAACAAAGCACAGCAGTTCCTGTGAAGAGCCTGACCCAGCCCCAGCTAAGTGAAGCATTAGCAACCAAGAACCGTTTTGCCACTCACCAGGAGCCAATCCCCAGGTTTTCTGCTGGGATGCAAAGGCCATCTTATTTTTCATGCTAATCATTTGCAACATAATGTCCTCCAGGAATGTAATTAAATAGAATGAGTTACTTCTGATCCAACTAGCGATCAGGATAGTAGAAGTATTTCCCATAATTAGACAACTGCTAAGTGCAGTGCCGCAAATGTGAGACTGATCTGAAAGCAAGCTGACAACCCTTTCTAACATTTTCTTTCCTCTGCATTTCAGCAAGAAAATATTCTTCAAATCCTGAGTAACATACTTAGCACTAATGCTCATGAGAAGGCACTCAACTAAAATAGCAGACTGTACCAAGTTATTACTTAAAATTGTATACGTCCCTTCTTCTGTTCCCAAGTTCCAGGGGTAAATTCCACTTTTCACTGAGCAGACCTATCTGCATGTCCCAGTGCACTGACAGACTTTCTAGAAAGATGTAGATGCTGCAGGACTTGACTTGCAGTTGCTTTGGAGCAGAGACACAAAAGAGAATTATTAGCAGAGAATTCAGAGGCTGACATTAGAGACCCAAGCACTGCAGGGGAAGTTTGGCATCCAACAAGCAGAATTTGTGGAAGCCTGAACACTAAGTGGAAAGCTGCCAGGCCAGCCTACTGAAAATGCAGGCAAACCAGGAAAAGGAGGGACATGAGCAAAAAGCCACCCACATCCCTGATGAGAACTCTGACCACTGGGGAGAAAGTCACACGTGTAACATTGTGCATGCTTTGAGCATGTCTTTGGGATTAAACCTCACCGGCAGACTGGGGAATACCAGTCTGCAACTCCTCCAGGCCTTCTGCTGAGCAACTCAGCACTATCAAGTCTAAGGTAGTTCTACACGTGTCCTTGAGCAGAACCAGGTGAAGAAGTTAAAGCTGTACCATCAAGGCAACATCTTAGAGGAAATTTTGAAAGTGCCAACATTGGTGGATTTTGGACAAACAGGTGCCTGAAGGCATGCCTACCTCATGCAGTGGGATAACAGAAAGGACAGCACTGAGTGTGAGCCGCTACACCCACGCAATGCCATGAGGAAATACTAGTGCTAAAGTATGGGCACTTTTGAGGGGGGATGCCACCCTCAGGTACGATCCTACAATGACACAGCTATAACTCTTCTGGAACAAGTAATGACAAAGCTAGCTTAAGTATCTCTATGCTACACTCACTGTGTCATGTAGAGATGTCTCACCAGCCTTCTCTTATGAGCATCACCTAAGCAATCTACTTTCATTGTATGTGCACCTACATTTACAGACACATACATACACATATAAAAACAATCTATCCTACATACACAGTTTTGTAGATCTGCCCAGAAAACGCTGAAAACAACCAAATTTTAGGAGCAGATCCTTGTCCTTTGTTGATAACTACTACCAGCCATTTATCTATTCTGCTTATAGAGACATCCGTTTCTGTATGGTTCTGACTGCTAGTAATTACTACTTCTATTCAAAAAGGAAAAGGTGATTATACTTGAATAAGAAAGCACTCATTTCAGCTGGCACAGAAGATTTCAGATTCTTCAGGGTCCACTGCTCTTTGTTCACTTTCAAGGTAGTAAGCTAAACCATGTGTAATAAAACCAACTGACTTATTTTGTTTGGCTGTGTCAATCAAGGGAGCCTGCTGAATGCATTTCACCCATATATTTTGTCTCAGCATCAGCTGGAAATAAGGCTTTTACCATGTATGTATAAAAACTGTGTCATACCACCTCTCACTGGAGAGAATCCCCCACAAAGCAAAGGGGAATATAAAGCGAAGTCTCTTCCAAAGTGAGTTGCACTAGAATTTGCCTGACTCTGAAAACATGGTGTTTTTTCTCTGTTTCCTTTACTAGCCAAAGATGATTTGACTCCCAGAGAACACAGCTCCTTTGCTGGGCAGCTTCCTCTTAACTAGAATGATATATTTGAACACTTCACCGTAGCACAGCACACACTACCTACCTTCTACAAATGTTGTCCTCACTGGTCTGCAGAAGTCCTGTGAGGCAGGAAGTTAATAAAACACCCTCATTTTATAGCTGAAAATCTTATTGTACAAAGAAGTGATGGCTTCAATCCAATAAGGCAGACAGGAGTAAGTTGAAACATGAATATTTATGATCATAAGATTTCATATGATTCTAAGTGACTTCCTTAGAGCCAGAAGCAAATCTCAGCTCTAGTCTTTGTTGAAAATCACCCCCAGCATCCCTAAACAAATTCTTTTACATCACTGTAGACATAGTTATGCCATTGTAGTGCAAAGGACTTTCAACGGCTAGCCCAGCAAACCTGGTGGTGTGGACTAACAGAGATACTTGAAATGAATGAAAGAGAAATGAAGTGTAGAGGCCATTACTCTATAGAAAATCTTTTAAACTAGTTCTCCTCCAACATTCTATAGCATGAGAAACATGATGAACTTTAGGAAAAATGTACTTTAAAATGTATGCAGAATGTATAAAAGTGTGACATTTATTCTGGAACATATTTGAAAACATTCTTTTGTTTAATACATGGGCCTCACGACTGATAATTCTAAGCAAGTTTCGTGCACTTGAGAAACTTACTGTTACACATGTTGATTTCGCATGAATTAACATGCAGAGCTCTCTGAATGGTTTAAAAACCCATGTCTATATTTCACTACAATATCAAACGGCCAGACTTTCACATTCAGGAAAAAAATCAAAAGTATTAGTGAAAATCATGTGCATGGAAAAGTCAGAAATACAGAAAAAGAACAGATCACAAAGAAGTGCTTAATGGACAAGAACAAACAGATCTGCCATGCAATAATATTTTAAATATTCTTGGGAAAAACACTTGCTGAACTCCTTTAATTCTTGTCAGAAACTCTGCCCCAATTAAACTTGAGTGGACTGAATTATTCAAAGCTATCAGGCACATTCACTTACCTGCTCTGTCTCAACGAAGTTAGACACATGTCCATCATCATTGACCCCTCGA
Source organism: Fregata magnificens (assembly GCA_013389945.1). NCBI lineage: Eukaryota > Metazoa > Chordata > Aves > Suliformes > Fregatidae > Fregata > Fregata magnificens. The sequence goes on from WAAD01016750.1 coordinate 60,191, forward strand.
ATGTGAAATCGGGCACCGGCTTGCTCACAGCTGATGCGAGAGATGAGGCAGGCTTTCGCCTTCTTGTGGGAAGCATAAACAGTGCGAATGTCCACTACACCACAGATCACTTTCAGCAACCAGTCAGAGCAGTTCACCTGGTAGTGTCTGAAGGGCACATGCAATAGCTGGTTCCTGAAAGGTTCAACAACATACAGATACATTACTGAATAAAATAAGACAGACAGGCATGGGTGCCACCCCACAACAATCACTAATTTAAGCAATTAATGTTTTGTGACCCCTTTTCTGTTGTACCTTTACTTTATCCAAAACCAGGAAATAATATCAGGAAGAAATCCTTGTGAACTACTACAGTAAAAAGAACATGGCAAATTTTAATAGCACAGCTACCAGCAAGGTGCTGTTCTTTGTATTGTACCTCTGTTTTATAAATTCAGATGCAAATGCCACCTCTTTCAGCTCCAGAAATACATTCATATTTAGTAACCTTTTTCATAAATTACAGTGCTGTCAAGCTAATTACTTTTTGAACAATACTGCCCAGACCTTAGCATACACTACAGGATGAAGAGCCATTTTAAAACCCACCAGGATTTTCAGGAAAATTTTTCCAAGCAGAAACTGGACCCATAACTCAATGGAGATATTGCAAAAAGTGCTACTAAAATTAAGAGCAATGTCTCTTTTAACCTTCAATTTATTTTAAGATCAACAACCCAAGAAACCTACCATGCCTGGTTAACAGTGATGCTAGCCTCTTCTACTATGATGGTTTTCCTCTCTTCATTTTTCAAAATGTGCCTTTAGCCACAGATGAGGGCCAAGAAAATCACTTTAATGATCATTTATTGCTCAACAGCAGACCTGTATAAGAATTATTACATCTAGCGAAACCCCTGAAGAGTTGTTCTTCTAGAATACAGCATTTCTCTGAAAAAGGTGCAAGTCATTCTTACATTTTTAAACTAAATATGTAAGTGAAAAAGCAGCTCTAAAACAATTTTTGGTATTTCTTCCACCTCCTTCTCCTAGCTCTACTCACAGAGGAAGTCCTCACTCAGACAAATTCCAGTAGAATTTTGTTGTTATTGCAGTTCATTTAACAGGCAGTTTGTGTTGCTTATAACTAAAGGTCATCTGACACTTTTTATCAGGTAACTATTTATCCCATTGTTTACTTTTCTCAAGAATCTATTGTTTGGTCTGAAATTTCCCATATCACATAATTGCCTCAAGATAAATTTTCTTTGGAACATCTTTTTGCCCTAAATGCGATGTTATCGCCATTCATTCCTGTTCTACAACATAGAGGAGAATGGAACCTCTTCAAGAGCTACTTCTAGATTAGCCAGAAGCAGCACAGAAGGAAAGTTCAAATACTTATCTTCCAAGAAGAAAAGTTTCAAAAGACAGTACAGGTAAAAAGAGTTGCTTTAAAGGTTGTTTCTTTATTAAGGGATACTGTCACCTTAGGAGTTTCATCACTGGAACACAGCTCATTTGTGCCATGTGTCTACCTTGACATGCTTGGAGAGCTTTTTGAGAGAGAGGCATAATTAGCACAGTTGAAAGCAAGTTTTATATATCTCTCTTCTGAGTTAAACTAAAACACTAGATCTTACCAGTCAAAATCACATCATCACTAGAAAGATTATTTAGCCTGAAAGAACTGCTCTCTCATGTTTATTTATCATCCATTATGAACTTTTTTTGCTTATTTTTTGCTTATTTAATATTCACCTTTGGGTGACAAGACTTATCACACATTCTAGCAGCACACCCACATTTAACTCTGTCAGTTATTTTCCACCTACATCACATAACCCTCATTTATTTCCAGTACATCTATGCTTCCTGTGTGACTATCTTTCTGTTTAAAAAGAAAAAAAAATGAGGGTATAGGAATTCTGCCAGAACTTGTAAAGCAAACAAACTGAATTACACCAATGGTGAACCCACCTAGGGAAGACAAAACCCAGCATCTGTGTGTTCTCCTTTCCACTCAACCAATACTTACCACAACAAGAAATACTTTTTATTTGTTTTATAAGCACAAGAAAGTAAGAAGTACAGAGCAGAGTATCACAGGAGTTTCCTTCTGTGCAACATACATTTATGCTGAGCTGCAAACATATTAATATTGATGTTTTCAACATAAACCTAGGCATATTATTGAAACATTAAACTACAGACTTTAAACACATACACTTTTAAGAAACAGAAGATACTTCAGCACAGATGATGGGATTTATGAACAGTTCAAGTGCAGGTTTCTATTAGAAAACTTTTAAAGCAAATTATTAAAAAGAACTGCACAGGAAACTGTTCATGACATGTAGAGACATATTTCTGTAGTGTGAGTAATACGTCTTGTGTTTCCTTCTTAAAAACACAAAATGTCCAATTATTAGAACTGCGTTTCACTCTCAGATTCATTTTAATTAAACAGAAGTTACTTGTTTGACCAGGTTTACCATGAATTCACTAGGGCCAAATTCCCTGTAAAATGACATGACAATGAAATGAAGGAGGTGCACCTGAAATGCATATGTTCATTTCCCTCTGAGAATGTTTGACCAATAAGACACAGGTGGGAATGACAGAAGACTTCAGTAGAACCTGCAGTACTCACCAGAAGAACGAGTTACCAGATTCATAGTGGTTATCACCCTGCTTCTGAGCCCGCACAGTCAGGTCAAAGTTTGAGCCCACGTTAGGCCAGGAGAAATAGAACATCCCAGAGTTCAATATTTTCTTCAAGGCAGTAACACGCTCCTCTTCCTTGGTTTCTTCCTGGAGAGGACAGAAATCTGTTGCAGTGATTTTGTAAACTTCAGCGTCCAGGATTTTTCCCACCGACGTACAGCCTGTCACCAGGACCAGAAAGTGCAGCCGAGTGTTACCTAGAAGGTGATAGATAGTTACACAAGGGTTACAGGTAGACACAGGCTATGCCATTTCACATCAGTCCTGTCACATGCAATGCTGACAGGGCTCCAGCAGAGGCCAGTATCTTTGCTTCAGAAGAATACAAATACAAATGACAAGCACATGGCCTATGTTCGTTTACATTTCTGAATTCCTTTTGACTGCAGGTAAATGAGTGCAATTGCATCGTATTCTACAATACTCATACATTCCCATCCTTTCCTGCATTAGAATGTGTTTCTCCCACTTACTTTATGAAGTGCAATGAGCTTGGTGTTGGGACACTACTCAAAAATCAAATTTCACCACCCTAGAGAACATATAGTTTTCGTTGGATTTGATGGAAGGGAAAGGTAAAAGACTGATCATTTATGAGATAAAGTGTATTCCTCATCATGGATTTTTCAACTGACTTCTGAATTTGAAAGATATGAAGCTTTCAGATTTCTTACTGGCTTCAGATGAAGCTGGGTGTGTTCAGCCATTCAGAAAGTTTCAGTATTACCAGTTCTGGATATTTTGCTTTTTATGTCACAAGAGTGTACATGATTAGATGACAACCTCAATTATCACTAAAAAGAATTCCATCTCTCATGGCTGTGAAGCAAAGTGTGAAACCATGAAGCAGCTGAATTTCAGAGCCCCCAAACTAAAAGATAAATTTTGAAGCTTGAGAACACCACTGTAATCAGGTCTCTCATGCACAGCAGGATTTCAACCTCTGCTCATTCTCTCTGAAATGATAAAGTAATTAAGAAACAGTAGAACAATTGTTCTGAAAACACTGGTTTTGCTAGGAAGAAACTGTTTGATTCACTTAAATTGGCCTCTAATGGAGACAATGTCATCCTATTCATTCCTGTTTGTAAGAAAAGGTGGAAGTGAGCCAAGATTTACTGCTCTAGCATAGCACAAATGACAGGTGACCTGCCAAGAGCAAGCTAATTAGCTAAGGGCACAGTGACAATCTGGGACAGTATGGTTTCAGACAGCAGAAGTGAACACTTTGTAGGACCACTCTTCAACCCTCCACGGTGGCCCACTGACTGAAAATGCAGACCAACTCTCATGCAACAACTAGGTTTTTTTCTGAAAAACCAGCAGGGGATTCCTTGCTTCCAGATCGCAGGTTGGCTACAGAAACTTGAGTTAGGGGTGGTTTGCAGCCAGGCCAGAATATTTGCGTAGGCACATGGGACTGGAATGGCAGGACAAGGTGGGAGATTAGATCTTATTCATTCTGTTCTGCTGACTCCAGTTTTGCATAAAGGCCAGTGTAGGTGGTATTTACTAAAAAGCTCTGTTCATCACATTTCTTTCTATAACAAGGGTATCCTGTGTTCTCCTTCTTGAGTGGTTTTAAGAAGTATGTCTTCTGTACTTTTCTAGATGACACCATAGCAGAGGGTTAGAAATACATAAAACCTGTCAGTTTATTCCTCCTTTGCACATGAGTGTGCATAATTATCAAGGATTAAGAGTAGGAGATACATCAGTTATCACCATGGTAGTTCATATCTGACTAAATGCTGTCTTGCAGCCTCCAGAAGGGGTTAAGAGGAGTTAGCTGTCTCTCAGGATAGCTAATAGCTTCTGTGGCTTTGCTGAAACTATGCAAAACTGATCAGTTCAAAGTAAACTTCACTCATGAGAATTTGGAAGCAATGTATAGAAACACTCTTAATATGCCTTACTATCAGTCAGGGACAGAAAACCAGTAGTGACAGACTCAGAGAGCTGTCTGGCTGAGATGCTGAGACAAAGAATACAAGCATTTTCATTGGCTTCAGTGACCTTAAACTTGCCTAGAGGGTTCAGAAGAGATCGAATGAGAAAGTCAACATTAAAATAGCCAAAAAGAACAAAAATTTAATAATAGTGGGCTTTTAATCTGTGGTTCTGTCCTTTGAGGACCTTGTAACCAGCGGAAAATAACTGGATCTAAACAAAGCAATTCTTTAGTTTAAGAAGGCAACAAGTAGGAATAAAGCATGACAGAAAAGCCAAACAAAACTACACAGTTTTGCCTTGCCTATAAACTTGCTATCCCTTAGCAGAGATTCTAGACTCTTTTTTACTACATCCTCCACTCAACCACTCACCCCCAAAATGGGAGACACATCTAAACATGCAGAGGTCCAGCATCGCTACTCCCCCAAATCACTAGGCTAATGAGCTCAAAAATAGTAATCACAGCTAAGGAGCTACTGCATTGTCCCTGAAGCATCAAGAGATTGATGGCTTTCTGAAGCTGTAATACTCTTTCCTGCCACTGTGCAGTAACCCCACATGAGAGAGTTGGGGTTGTTCAGCCTGGAGAAGAGATGGCTCTGGGGAGACATTACTGGAACCTTTCAGTATATAAAGGGGGCTTATAAGAAAGACGGAGAGAGACTTTTTACAAGGGCCTGTAGTGACGGGACAAGGGGCAATGGTATTAAACTGAAAGAGGGTAGGTTTAGATTGGATATAAGGAAGAAATTTTTTACAATGAGAATGGTGAGAGACTGGAACAGGTTGCCCAGAGAAGCTGTGGGTGCCCCATCCCTGGAAGCGTTCAAGGTCAGGTTGGACAGGGCTTTGAGCAACCTGATCTAGTGAAACATGTCCCTGTCCATGGCAGGGAGGTTGGACCAGATGATCTTTAAAGGTCCCTTCCAACCCAAACCATTCTGATGCTAGGTACACAGAATA
>WAAD01016750.1:65859-82705 GCA_013389945.1 Fregata magnificens
CTTTACAGTACTCCAAATTATGGAGTAGCCTTCATCCTTCATGCACTTTTCATGATGCCTTTCAACAGAGGCAGGCTGGCAAAGGAGTTCACACCTACAGGCCAGAAAATTGGAGAAAAAGGAAGTAAAGAGACAAATAGATTTAAGCTACGGTAGAGCTAGCCTGCTTTGCCGCTTTGTCCTCCTAGACTGCTCTGCGAGCCGAGGTGGTCTTCAGATCAACTCTAACCTCTCTGATTTGCTTAAATCACTCAGGATACGCTACAAAACAGCCAGAATGCAGAAACCCTACAACACCACAGCCCCAGCTCAACACAAACCTCTCTGACTCTGTGCCTTGGGAAAAATTCCCAAGCCCCATCCCCTGATGTCATCTTCATCCCAGGCGGTATTTGGAGAGTGTTCCTGGGAATCAGCTCTAGGCTATCACTGCACTGTCTGGGGGAGGAAGATCCTTGCCCAATGTGCATGCCGCTCTTGGCATAGGGAGCAAGCTAATCACAATATCCTATTGACAGCGCTCATGCCTGTGCCCTGCCCCATTTTTATTCACAGCACAGATGTAGCCACAGGGTCCCGAGCAGAGGTAGGGCTCCTGTCAGCCTTTCACCCTTTTAGAACCTCACACAGCAAAATTAATGTTACCAAAACACTACTCCGCTATTCATCTTCTAATCGTGTCTCCGTTAAGGTCTAAGAAATTACCGACCACTAAGCTATACAGCTATACACAGCGAAACAAAGCTTTCTCCATCTTCCCTTCTTTGCCAGCAACATCAGTTTATGTCTGGGAATCTCTTCTTTCAATCCCAAACCTTTTTTCTCACACAGTTTCCCCTCAACCCAGGCTGCCAATGTTTTCAAATATATCGATAACTACATTGGACAAGTTTGTGATGGAAATGGTAACTGCCCTACCTCCACTCATGCTTTCACTTAGGCATTTTGTCAGATTGAAAATGCTATTCCAAGGAATAAAACAAAAGCAGTACATATCCAAGTAGTACCTAATATGGCAGGAACCTAACATTACCAGCCACAGGAAAAATGCTTCTGCTTATTTGCCAGTCACTGAAAGTCTGACTATTATTATGGATATATTAAAGCAATAAATCAGTCAATTTACTTCTAAATTTAAACCTTAAAAAGTCAATGTGGTTTCTTTTCTGGTATGTAAATGTCAACAAGCCATAATCTTTCCTGTTGAAAATAGATACTTAACATGAAAACAGCTGCATCAACCACAACCCTACCTAAATGCACTTAAATTTAAGGGTAGAAATTGCTTCAATTGCTTCAGTCAGGATGGATACTGCTACTGGATCAAGTAATTTTTAAAAAAAGCAAAATTATAATCAACTTTCTCCATTTCTAAAAATCAAAGATATTAAGTTATTTGGTAATTGTTCATTGATTGCAAGGAAAGTAACATTTTTAGCTGACAAGAATTTACTGAAAAATTCTTTTAGTTTCTAAACAATTCATATTTATTATCCAGTAAATCTCACAAAAGAATGCAAGAAGTTGCATTGGTTTACTACACCCACCTCCCCAAAAAAGAAAAAAACAACAAAACCCAAACCAACCAAACAAACCAAACCAAAACAAAAAAATCCTGCTATCAACACAATATGGAATTTGCTATGGTAGGTGGATTTGTGAGGCCACGGCACAAGAAAGAGAGGATTTTTTAAATTAAATCAGTTTTGCTGAGCAAACTGTGAAAATATCACAACTTTAATGAAATAGATCAAATTGAAACACACAGACATTCCCTAAAGCTAGAAGGTATTTCCCCTTAAAACAATCAAGACTATTCCATTAATCCCTGCAGCCTTAACTTTTCAAAACTGCAGCTCACTACCATTTCCAATTCTGTAATCATATTAAAAATACTGCTCCTTTTAAGTTTCCAGTGAAACTAGTTTTATGCAAGTAGCACTTGAAGTACCAGACTAACACCAATCACAACAAAAATACATCAGATAGTCCAGTCAAATCCACCTGGCAGCATCACCAGGAAGCACATTATGGGGTTACAGCCTTCGAAAGGAGCTAAACAGTATGCAAGGTATTTATGTTTCTTCCATTCAGAACATCAACAGCAACACGGAAAAAAAATACTAAAGCCATGAAATGATCAGTCACTGCTTAAGTGTAAGCTCAAGTAAGTCAAGAAGCTGAGTTTTAAAATGCTGGTAGTGCGTCCTCAAGATCAAAGGGAGATTTATCATTAAATCAACATTAAATCAATTCCCTAAAGTTAGTGGCCCTGCCAGTACTACCACTGCAGCCAGTCTACAGAGGCTCCCTGCCCTCATGAGCTCCCTGCATACATGGAATAAGGGACAGGCCAAACTCCAGCCTTATTTCTTGAAACAGGAGCCCAACGGTCCCTATCAAAAAAAGTAATTAATGGAAGTACACTGGGTAGAAAATTTATGGTAATTTTCCCTTGATTCATGTGCAGTACAGTAGCAGAAAGCACGTTATATTCAACTGACAGCTGCAAAGTGCATGATGAATGGGGCCAGCACCAAGGCCAATAAAAAGCAACCCCAAAAAAATGGACAACTTTTTCCTGTGAAGTAATCAAGGCTCCAGGTCTGGCTCTCACACTTCACTTTGTACCAACAACCACATCAGCTGCAGACTATTCACGAGGCCCCCCACCTTGGAAAACAACTTTGTTTTTTTTAAAACTTTTACAAGTAGTTAATGTGCAATTTTGCTTCATATTAGCCTTTCTAAACCTTACACATAGATGAAAGTGATTTAGGAATGTAAGAACTGCAATTGACCATCATACCTGTGGAAAAGTCCCTCATTTCCTTAGGATGCAGTCTGGAATGTTTTAAAGAAATCTCTGAAATAATTTTAGAGCAAGAAGTGAAGTGTTCCTTACTGGTCATGCTTTCTACAGCAACCCATCTACGAAAAAGCAAGATCCACCTACAGTACTAAAGAAAAAAATAATCTTTCAAAGCTTATGGACCAAATTTTGATCTCAGATAGATGGGCATAAATGTTCATGCATCATGACCAAGATCATTATTTTGCCCCATTACATCTATAAATCACCACAACCGTCTGTAAAGAACACTTTTGAAGAAATGTAAGAAATGTTTTGCTCACAGCAATACGTGCTGAATGCCCTTTTATCAGGTTGCACAAGGGAGGCAGAGGATGGAGAATATTTGGCATAGAAACAAGACAAAAATAACTTGCATCCATTTTTTCAAAAGCTCTTGTGAAACCAACTGCCTTAATCCAAGTTGAATAGGAAACACAGTTCTGTTATGTCACACCCTACAATAATAAGCTGCAGTTTCTGTATTTAACCTGTCTACATGACTCAAGGCAATTGTTTCCCCTGCAGTTTATGGGATGACTTCAGCGCTGCTTATTATGAGCTGCAGTGAAAAGGAGGCAATATTCAATTCTTATTTTGTCCTTCGTAGCTGTAAATATTTCACTCAAGACTGCCTTTTCCTTTTAAAAATTAATTTGCTCCAGTTTTTGCTCTTTCTCCATTCCAACACAGTCATGCCATTGCCTTATGTTCCCTCAGCCTGTTCCATCTCCACTCCACACATACCTCCACTTCACTTTATAGTCCACTGAAAAGCAATTTGCCTCTCATCTGCCTTCAAAATTAGCAACAGAACACAGCAGAGGAGCAGAGTCTAAGCATCTAGCTGAAAATCTCTGAGGAAATCTATACCAGAATTATGAAAAGAACGAAGATTTTCCAAACTACAGTTTTAGTCTCAAAGATACTCTTTCTCCCTCTTCGAAATACAATTACATATTAGGAAATGTTCAAAAGGAACAGAAAACAGGTACTTAGTTGTCCTTTTTGCCTTTGAAATGTCTTCCTTTCAACTACACATTGTATATGTGCAAGAACAAGGGTATATACCCAGTCAAATTAATTCAGAATGCCTCCCCAAATAGAGCAGCTGTATTAAACTAAACGACCTATGTGGTAATGGTGTCAAAATACTACCTTATATACGTACCCCTTCCTGACATCACAGTGGCTAAACCAAACACTGCAAAGCCAGCTCTTTTAACGCTTTGCTTAAGAGGTATTTGCTAGATCTTCTTTGGCAGCAAAATCTTGGCTGAGATACAGCTCAGAAAAACTGTACAATTCATTCTGCTGCCATCCATCTCACAAAAGAAAGCAGAAGAACTTAGTGAGTCATGTTAACAGACATAAGTACATAGAAGTGAATGTTATTACTGGTGGGAAACATTAACTTTGTGAGTCAGTTTCACATATTTCACCTACTTTCTTGTGAAAAGCACGATCTACTTTGGCAGGCATACAATGTGATTTATTTGGATTCCTAAGTAGCGATATTTACAGATTAATTAAAGTGCTCAGAGACGTCTTTCATGTCTTGAAAAAAAGTCTCCCTTTCTGCTCTACAAATATAGTCTTTTAATATCCCAGTGGAATGTACTTTCACAAATATTTTCAGTTAATTTAGTACTTAGGGTCTGCAGGTTTCCAGTAGTAAGAAAAAAATACTGATACTCCTGAACAAAGTCTATGTGATCACTGATGCTCAGTGAAGAGCTGGCCAATTATGCCCTTGTTTGCAGCTGCTAGAATACATTATATAAAAAAGAAAAAAAGTTACATTGCATTCCTTTCTAGTGTTAATCTTTTATGTGAGCAATAGCTAAAGGGATGGAACTTACTTACATGTAAGATGGAATATCTAACTAAGACTGTGAAAAAAACCTGGGCTACCTCTTGAATGGTGAGATGGAATGCAATCATCTTTGCTTTTTTAAGCGGGTTCATCAGCAGAAAATGTTTGCTTACCTTTGCTTACCATTACAGCATGACCCTCCTGACTTTTCACTCAATCACAATTAGAAGTTTGCCTCCAGTAGTTAACTTTTTTATCCAATTAGCAATAAAATTTTTAACAATCCTTTCCAAAGGAAGTCCTGTACCAGGACTTGCAATTTAATGCTAGAAGAAGACAGAGATGCAGTGACAAGGCTTAGAGAGGAAAAACCTCACACTTTAAGGGCACTGAAGTTAAGCAGGTGTCGTTCAAAAGGAAGTAAGGACATGGGAAACACAGAAATAAAAGGAGAAAAGAGAAAAAACTGAGGCTGAGAATATTTCATACCCCATTTGAAATCATTCACCTTTTAATATGAAGACTAAAGTCGGATATATTTAGTTCCCATCATGTACAAGAAACTACCCTCATCTGTAACTTGAAGAGCTTGAATTCGATAGCTACATTCCTTTACTATTACAACAGGATTCATTAGACTCCTATGAAGAAAAACAGGTCCAAGTGCCAAGAAAAACTAATCACAAGCCCTCCATTTTTAATTACGTTAACAAACTGATATTAATCTCTATAGAAATGCCTAATTAACTCCACAAGAAACAAAACAAACAAAAAGTCCACATTCATTTAAAAAAACTAGATGGGCCTACAGTTTTAAATGATGACACAAATCTTTCAGATTGCAGTCGCCTCCTCAGATCAATCTCAAATCATATTACACATGCCATAAAATGGTAAGTGGGCTATAAAAAAGATACACTTATATCTACTGATCTAAATACACCAGTGCTCACACCACCACTGCCTTTGGCAGATTCCTTGACCAAGCATCGAGTTATATGGAAAACAGTCTTGTCATTCCTCCAAGTCAAAATTAAGGCTTACTGTAGGAAGACCATAGGAACAAGGCATATAGTGCTTTTTGTTTTACTGCATCTTTTTCATCAGTGAATTTGAAGTCTGCTGCGTAAGGTACTATTACCTTCAAATCAATGACTGCAGTTCTTTTCCTAAAATATGCTATTTCCATTAACATTCCTGTAGGCAGTGTAATAGCAAGTCCTTTGCCAAATCAAGATTCCCAAACTGTACAGAAATTGACAGCAATGACAATAAATATTCCTTACTATACTAGTTGAAGTTAAAGGCCTGCTTCTGCAAATCCTTATCCATATGAATTACCCAGTTAAAGGCAATTGGGCATTATAGCAAGGACTGGGAATCTGTAGTACTGCAGTCTCAGATGGCCATGATTAATCACTGTTTAAACATGATCCTTCAAAAAAAAGTAGGACATCATAGTTTGCCTTGGACATATGTGGTAGGGAAAAAAAAGACAATTATCGTCAGGTAGCTAAGAATGTTAGACGAAACAAAAGTCAGAAAAAATCCAAAATTCTTAGACTATCACTTAGCAGTACGTTTTTGGCACAGCATAGAAAAAAACCCAGATCTTTTCCAGACTGAACATAACAAGGTGCAATTAGCTTTCACAAGTTAAGGAATCAGACAACTTCAGCCACTTGTTGTTGTTTGGTGTTGTCTGGGCATTTTATAATCTCAGTCATACAGATGGTCACTTACCACATTTAAGCTGAAGCTCTCCTAAGCAGCCGTAAGCATCCATGAGTTTTTCATATTGTCCTTTAATTGCATCCTTTTCTTCTGGAGCTGAAAAACAAAACGAAAGGCAGCAAACCTTAGTCTTCCAGTCTTTATCAAATTTTCAGATTGCTACAGCCTACACCAATGCTTCCCAGCTGATTCCGCTCAGTAAAAAAACCTACAGTACAAAGGTAGGCTTAAAATGCTGTAAGAACACAGTGATTAAAAAGTGATGGGACAGAAATGCATAGCCTCTCCACACACCACCCTAGAAGAAAGAAGGGCACTAACTACCCTTCCAAACAATGTGATCATTAGTAATGTTCTCATTCTATGGTACAGATGCCACATCAGTTTCAGAATAAGTAAAGGAATATGCAGGCACATGTAAACTTTACACCATTCTAAAATAAGAACAAAAATAATAATTCGTCTGGCCATAAGCTAAAATATAACATTTTTTTTCTTAATGTGCAAAAAGAGATGGTTTCTGTTTCCAGATTCTCACAGTCTAATTTCAGACAGAATCAGAATTTTTTTTATGCAAGATACCATAATCTGATGTAGACACATCAGATGTTGATTTCGAGAGGAATTAAACTTACATTTTAGTGACGTAAGAATTAGCTGTTTAAAAACAAATAAATAAAATTAAAGGGTCACATGCTGATGTCAGATTTGTGTGTATTTCTGCAACAACTGCCTTCAATAGGCACAAACTGAACATTTAGATATTAAGCCAGAACATGGCTCAAACTTGTCACTGGCTACTTTAAAGTAAAATCAAAGCACTTCCTGAATGACTAAGTCTGCCTTTTGTATATACTTCCTAATGAGGAGCAAGGTTTGCCTCATGAATGAGGAAAACAGGCTGTGACGCTCAAATGTCCATTTACTTCTCAAACCACAGATAAACAGCAACATGGTACTTCCAAAGGTTAGCTAATACTCTTATTAATTAATCTTATGCTCCTAATAAACTTCAGCAGTTAAAAAAATCTGAAACCTCCGGACATAAAAAGGACAAACTGAACTGCCTGCAATGGATGATAGAACAGAAAAGAAAGAAACACACTTCTCTTTATAAACCTCAAGAGGCAAGTAGCTCAGTGAGAAGCATGGAAAACAAATAAATATCTCATATATCGCTGACATTTTGAAGTGAAAGGAAGGACACTTCCACTCGCACAGTTCTTGTGGAGTCCTTAGTAGAGGCAAGCCCCAAAGGAGATCAAAACACATTTGTCTCAATTTCTGCATGCGTGACAAATAGAGAAGACTTGTTAATTTTTTCCTAATTTTATTTTTGACATCAGACTTTCACAGCTTATCTATTTTGCTTTCTTACAAACACTGAGTCAATTATAGAAACTACTAAAACATTGATACCACACACACAGTGAAACAAAACAAGCAACAGAAAGAAGATAAAGGGATTTTTATTGGGTAAGGTAAACCTCTGGACAGCAACAATTTAAATATTCAGTATCAGCAGCTCTTAAGAGCTGAGACTCTGGAAGCTCAGTTCTCTGACACTTCAAAAAAATGTCAACAAAAACAGCTTAGATAAACTATAACAATGTTTCATTTTTTTAAAAAAGACTCTCTCCCAGGCCTTCCTTATGTATTAAAAAAAAATTAAAAAGTGATGTTTTGCTTTCCATGGCACCTTCACTAGAAAAAAGCAGCAACACCATACTGACTTTCTTCTTAAACTCGTTCTCTGCCTTAAAAGCTTATCTTCATTCCCTTTAAAATAAAAAGGAAAAACCATAAACAAAATTCTTGCTCCAAATATCCCACCTCTAAGAAGAAATAGAGAACGACAGAAATTGCAAGAGATTCAGATCTCAGACTGATGCAGGAGCTCACAAACTTGGAGGCTAGGCACAACCTGAAAACACTTAGAAGACATCTTGAAAGCACGGTAATACTCTTCAAAATAGAATTACGGGTTGGAAAGCTGGCTGTTAAAGTGTCTGGTAAGAGCATGATCCAAATGGAATTTATTTCAATGTGGAAACAAGCAACACACAACTCATGCTGCTAATGGCAAGAAGCACCTGACACTGGCACGTACAGAAGCCACCAAAGTTTCCCAGGTCAAGCCAGCAGCATCACATGCACATCAGCTCCTAGCATGGGACTTTTCCAAATGCACAAATAGCTGCGTTTTGCCAATAGTGGTACAGAAATACCCCGTCGTTCTGGGCAGGCCATTTGACAGAATGTTTGCCTGCACAGTAGCATTAGTCAGGGCATCAGTACCAGCAGAACTGCCTGGAAGAGAGAAGCAGACTCCGAACACAAAGCTCCAGGAGGACTCTGAGCTGCACTGACGCTCTTTTTGGCCACCTACCAACTTGCCAATAACTTCTACCACATGGCAGATTCTGTTATTTATTCTAGGGTTCATTTTGCTCCCTGAAGTAATTTAAACTCAGAAACCAAAAAAGTGACAAAATGATCTTTCCTTGACATCTCCACGCATTCTCTGAAGATACAGCACACTCTAAGACCTCACCTGTGGATAGTCCGAGAGGGAAGGAACATCCCAAATAGACACAGCTATGCCTGTGGGTCATGCAAGTGGACAGGCCAGAATATTTTATTGCATACAGACCAAATTTTTGTGTGGCAAAATTCCCTTTGTTACAGATACTGTTGGAATTTGAAGTCTACTGTCCCATAATACTCCTCCATGTTGCACAAACTCCTGAGATCCACTGTGCTGTTTTGCGTGGGCCAGGGCAGGGGCCTCAGGCAGCAGAGCTCAGGCAGCAGCTCCCACACGCTGCACCCTCTCCATAAGGGCCCTCGTGAACTGGGGGGATGACTCCTTCGTCCCTCACAGCCTCCAGCCACCACGGCGCTGTCTCGCCTCGGGGTGAGGGAGAAGGAGAAGGAATCCCCAACCATCATTATAAAAAGCAATACATAGAAAGGATGACTAAAGTGTGACTTTAAAAGGACATTATTGCAGAGGACTTGAGCCAAGCTCATATCTTATTATTAAAAAGAAATAATTATAAATCTTAAAAATTTCTTATTGAAATCTCAAACAACTGTCATCAAAACCTGGTCTGAAACATCTCCTAGAGTATTTGCGAACAGTGTTAGGACACTAGAGGCAGAATCAGAGAGTGACTAGACAGAGAACAAGACTCACTGATATGCTACTGCCTTTGCTGGATGAAGAAGAGAGTTAAAGGGAAAAATTACTATGAAACTCTAAAGGATTGTTTTCAAACACGGAAAATAAAAACCATATCTGACAAGTTTCAACAATATTGAAAATACTGTTTTAGCAACAACATTTGACAGCTAGATGTGTCCAAAGACATAGCACTTTTCTAATCAGTAACATGAAAATGATTTCCATGTTTCTCTTAAATGTTCCAAAGTCAAGGTTTTTATTTTGCAGTGGCTTTCATAAAAGCTCTGAAATGCAGAGACAGTGACAGTGGTCTGCTTGAAAACCTAGGATGAGGACTGGATGTTTAACTATACTGTGCTCACATGTAAAACCCTTCCTTTTTCAAGCCAGACAGTTTGAGATACATACATACATACCTATACAGTTAATGTTCAATACTGCTACAGAAGCTGATGAAACTCACAAAAAGTTTTCTACTTAGAGAACAAGTCAAGTTTGCAAATACATAGTGCATTTCTTTATTAATAATAGTTATAGGTACTAAAGAGTATACATAGTAATTACCAAACTCCACTAAAGCTTTCTATTAATATTTTTAGCAATCTTTCCTTCCACTAAGCATATAATTGAGTATCCATCCCTCTGCAATAATTACAACTGTGTTGTGTTCGTAACAGCTTTACAAACCTGCACACTGTCTGCATTCCTCAAGCACTTTTCTTAATATCAATTACGTAAAGGCTCCTGATGTAAATTACATATCAGGTTGGCATGTTAGCTCAAAATTTTAACCCTTGCAAAACAAGAGGCATACAATAACTCAATGAAACTAAGCTACAATAAACTCAACTAAAACTGATCTTTTTCCATGCGTAAAGTATTTCAGAGCCAAAGAAAAACACCATGAAAAGACACACAACTACATATATATCACATGGCCTGAGTGTGACTTCCTGCTTGTAAAAGCTGCAAATTGGATTTAAGGGCTAGCAGGAACTGGCCAGACATACGCAGTTTCCTTTATTCAACCCTTCTTGAGGGCTGATCCCCCAGACTTCAGCAGGAACCAACACGGCTCTCAAACATATGGTGTCCAGAAAGGTCAGTGACCAAAGGGAGAGGGCAGAAAGGTACCATAGTTCCAAGTCCAACAGTAAGGATGGAGACAGTAATACCTACAACTTAAAGATAAAACTGAAGAAAGAGCTCTTGAAGAAAAGACTCTGGGACCAGGTTACAGATTCTGGCCCTCCCCTCTGATTATTAAGCCTGATCCTGGAAATAGACACCCACTTAGCTGTAGGTACCGCTATACATATATATTCTGAAGCATTTCTAAGTACTTTTAGAAACATAGGTTTGATGTGATGGGGTCTTGGTAGCTTGTTTCCTTTATTTGTGCCGTTTAGCATTTTGGGGAAAAAAGGTGTGAATTTTCCTCAGAAAGAGCAGATCTATGATCAAACAGAAATTTTATACACAAAAAAACTCCGAAAACACGTGAGAAAAAAAATATATACATTACTGTCAGTGTCTTACCTAGAAATATGTCCAATGTCTGGTATTATATGAGTTTAGATAATTAACTTGCCTCCAAATCCTGTTTTCTGTCATCCTCAGACAGGCCTAAAGCACTTTGTTGTATTTTCATTTATTTTCACTATCTTTCATCACTAAAATCTTCCTGTTCACATTCAATCCAAGCTACACAGGCATTATGCAAGTCATACTGTATTGTGAAATACCATATAGGTCAAGCAATACAGAGTTGGGAAGAGGTTTGTGGTCAGAGTTACACTTAAGAGAGTCTGGATATTCAAAACGTTAAGCAATACATTTACCAATTTTCTAGAAAGTTGTATTTCTGGTTGAAAACACAATAAACAAATCAAGAAAGTGGCATTTTGGAAAGATCAGTTCACTGGCTTCCTGTATTAGATTGAAAACATTCTGTTTATAGTGAGGGATTATGTTTTCATAGCTGCATGTGTATATATGAATATTTTCATTCACAACCAAAGAAGAATGGACTCGTAAAACCATCAGGTTTCTACTGGCCAGCGCCGTGGTCTGCAGGCAGTCAAGATAAAAGAGAAGTCTCTAAGTCATTTCTCTGGAGCTTGACCATTATCTTTATGTGGCTCCTGTGATATATTACGTATATTAACATAGAAACTTGTAGTCACTACAGACATAAACCACCAAGCAGAATTTATACCTCACAACCACTAACAGTTTCCTAGCATAGATGAGTCTTGTAATCTACACTCTACATTTACACCAATACACCTTCCCTCTTCTGTGTACTCAATTTCCATTTCAACAACAGCAAAGGAGTGTAACACACACTTGTTCCTATAACCTATAGCAGTGAATTTCAGCCCAAGAAACCATAATTTGCAAGTGCCCATTGCCAGTGTAACCAAGAAAAGCAAGGCTTCTGCTATAGATTACTTCCACTACAAGTTTTGTAAGGATCCACAAATGGAAAAATTTTGAACACCACTAAACTACAGAAAACTTCATAAAAAATTGTAATTGGATTAGTCGATTTTTTTAAATTTAAACAAGAAGCTCTAGGAATACAGATAAAATAGGGAGATTAGCTATATAAAAATCCCAGCATAAGAGTAAAAATGAGTCATGCTGTAGGGCTCATTGTTTTGGATAGTGTATAGTGCTTAGAAACACTTTCACAATACGTTTACAGAAGTATTGGTGTTTGATTTCCATACCCCACTCAGTGGCATATTTATCCACCTGAACACAAAACTAAAGCTTCCTGTAAACAGTGAATGTACGTACAGCACAGAAACTGCATTCTGTACAAAAAAAAAAAGATACGTAGGTAAATAATAGCCACTTCCTGGTTTTGCATGCCTCCCCCTGCAAGGCTGTACCCTGATTTCACTCAGCCACATCAGATAACCACACACATACGTGCAACTGAAGCTGCAGAGGAGTCACAGAGCTGCTCTGCAGAGCGTACACACCCCTTAACTCTATATAAGTTTGTCTCTAGTAAAGGCTTGCTTCCCAGATCTGTGGGTGAAAAACTTCAGCCATATTTGCAAAAACATGCACTGTATCAGCTTTGATTTTCAGTATTTTCAAAAGACCATGGTCATTTAGAATCCACTGTAACAGGTGTTGTAACATCCTTTAATAAGAGCAACTGCAGAATCAAAGTGCTTACCAAAAAAAAAAAAAAAATTCTGTGTACCCTTTGGCTCTGCCCTTGCAGAAACATATTTTTATGCTGAATCTCAATAGCAGAGCCCTCCTGTTGACATCATTTCACTGATATTACCTGCTATAATAATGTTAAATAACCGTATGTTCAGCATATAGCCTTAGTTTCGTTCAGTGACTGCCTTGACAGCAGTTCAGAACTGCCTTGTGCAGTTCACTTCATTTATAAAGCCTTAAACTGTAAAAGTAGGAACAACATTTGTATCTATACTCCTCTTGTATGAGCAAAAACTTCTAAATCAATGACAGTTGCCCAGAGAGGTGGTAGATGCCCCAGCCCTGGAAACATTCAAGGTCAGGCTGGATGGGGCTCTGAGCAACCTGATCCAGTTGAAGATGTCCCTGCTCATTGCAGTGGGGTTGGACTACATGACCTTTGAAGGTCCCTTCCAACCCAACCTATTCTATTATTCTACGATTTTTCTTCATCCTTCATGACTCTAAGTTTCTTCCACAGAATCTAATTATTGATGTTCTAGTTCAGAGAATTCCTGGAAGAACTGTTTCAGGCTATCACCCACCCTTCTGGAGATGACTGAAGCTTCAGGGTTGCCAGCGGCAAAAAAAACCTCTTGCAAAATGTGCTGTTAAATCCAAAACAGTGAGTTTTACCCTCCACCCTACAGTGATGTCATGAGAAGAGGAAGAGAAATTCACATCTTCAAAAATACTATTTAATTTATGATAGAACAGAAAATTGTTCTGTTTATATTACATTGCCATACAGATTAAGTTAAGGGGTCTGGGGTTATGTAGCTAGGTTGTCCACTATGATTTTTGATTCCTTGATTTTTCCAAAGGTTTCTTAGGTTAGGTTTCCATTACAGCCTGAGTGTGCTCATTTTATAAATTGCTGACATTTCAGACAATTAGAGATTTCCATAATACTTTCCTACTACTGAGAGCAAATGTGCAAATATTTTTCAAGTTCAAAGTATTAAATATGCAATAAGGACATTCTGAAATATAACTAATTTACAACTAAAATTGTCATCATGATCTTTATAACGTACTGAGAGAGGAAAAAATATAAAGTCATCCGTTCACAAGACAGTATCAAATTTTTGGTTTACATATTTGAAAGGGTTTATTTTAATTATGAGTTTGCCAGAGGTTTATGGCCTGTGTAAACACTGCGTTTATAAAAGTGTGGGGGTTTTTTAGATTTCTTTTTTGTAATGCCACTTTTTCTAGGTTGATACTTCTGCCACTTGAACTAGGTTAAATTCAACATTTAAGTTTCTTCTAGTACAAAAATATTACAGAAGCAATTGAACTTTCAAAAAAAATGCAGATGTCATGCCTGTTCAAGGGCAAAGAGACACTGGGTAATTATGGAAAAAGAATAATGAACAATGACTAAAATTTGCTCTCAGGCCTTTGTTGTCCACCCATGATTATTCGTCTCTACAGTTTGCTGCTATTGCAAAACTGCATAAACTGTTGTACAACTTAAGTGCTCCAGGTATACATATCTGCTTTTATTTAGTGTGGAAGTTTGCATAAGGCACAGTTGCATAATTCCTCCTCACCACAGGCATGCAATTTTTTTTAAAAACTTCATATTTTAGAAATGCAAACTTAGATAGAGAAGCCAAAATTAACACAATCCTAGGGCTAGTATATCTGAAACTACACATAATACAAAGCATTAACCTTCCACTGAAGTGTTCTATGGTTAGTAACAACTTAAAGGACAGTCAAACAAAACAGCATGAATGTTGTTTCTGTTACCACCCTAGCTGCAGAGCTTCCTCTTCCCAATTCTTGTAAATTTACCATCACAATACCTACTACTGGTTTTCCCTCCTTTTCTGGTCCTTTGCAGCATAAACAGAAGACACAAACTAAACAGGCTCAACTGGATAAACTAGCTTTCCCTATAATATAGGAACCAACCCAGGCAGGAAAAGAGAAACCAAATGAAATAAAATGACAAAGTTAGTAACATGGAGTGGGCTGGATGCCAACGCATGCATGATTACAGTTATCTCAAGAGGTGACATTGGACTTTCAAAAGGCACGGCAAACAGGCTTTTACACTAGCCACTATACAGATCACTACTTCAAAATTCTTCTAACACACATTTTAAAAGAGACTATATAAATTCTCTAATCATTTTTAGCTATAGCAATTCAAATGGGGGATAGCAACACCGGGGGAGAAAAATCTATTGTAAATTGATGTTTCCCTTAATGAGATTGCAAATAATCTTTTCAACTACTGGTCATACAAATGGCTTGGGGTTGGCTAGATCTGGTCTCTCAATTTCATTCATGCACATTGGCTTTAGGCAGTGGAGCTACTTTAGATTTGCATCAGAACAATGAAATACAGACCAAAACCCACTGATGTCAGTGGAGAGCTTTAATGTCAACAGGTTTTTGAATCAGGGAAAGTGAGTAAAATGCTGCTCAGTAGTACCAGACTTTTCACTTTGTCAGTTCATTGAAAACTGACACAAAAAAAACCCTAAAAAAATGCAACACATTAATGTCCACTATTACCAATGCATTTAACAAGAAACTGAATCTCCAAAGTATCACACAACATAAAGTTCCAATAAAATTTTAAAAAACCCAAAACCACAGTGTGGCAATAACGTATCTTTATCATGACAGGTGAAAATTTTTCCACTAGCAGAACTATTCTTGTGAAAATCAGCTGCCACCTGAAGACCTCTTTGGCTTTCTTCATTCATAAAATCCCCAATACCAGAAAATTTAAGCATTTTAGTCTTGATGTCTTGCCACCGTATATCATGGAAGATTCAGCTCAGCAGGCCTGGATCCTGATGTGACATTGTGACTGACATTGTATAAACCACAATGTACATACAGTTCTTACTACAAAGAGTTCACAGTTTAAGTCTTCCCCTTTTCCTTTGAGCTGCTTGAATATGGACTCCTACAACACTGCGAACAGTGGCATGATTACAGGAACAGGCAAGTATTACACACCAAACAATTTAAGAACACAGCACAAGCACAATGTGTTCCCCTGCATTACTTTTTGCACCTTAGATTGTCAATCACCTCATTTTTCTGTGTCTGCCTTAACATTAGCATTGCATTAACTCACGGGTGGCAAGTATCAAAACACAAGATCAGACAACCCTGAGCACGTTTATGACTTCCACTGCCCCAGGTGAGACTCGAGCTCCTCCAGTAAGAGCCAGACACTCAAGTAACCACATACAGTGCAAACCACAAGGGCAGGTACGGCACCACAGCAAAAAGCCAGGTTTTCTTTACGGGACATGAATCCCAAGTCAATCATCCAAAACAAACTCTGCCGTGAAATGGATGTCTACACTGGCAGTTGGCACTCGATGTAGCTGAATAGAAATTTCTTCAAGAGGCACTGAGCCCCATCTCTTTAACTGGACCCTCCTCTGCAGTCAGTAAGGCTCATACAAAGGCTGCAGAGTACAAGGCTTGCACAGTAAAGGTGCCCTGTGCCGAGACCCCACAGCCACCAGGCAGGCAGGTGGCCTCTCCTGCTTCTTCCACTCCGGCTGCTGATGAGGAGACTAAAGGCATCCAGAGCAGAGAAAGAGACAGTCGGACATGGATCGGGCCTGGAGTCGCACAGGGAGGAGATGCTGGCCAACCCTCCATGCATGGCAGAGCAACCAGGGGTCACCCCAAACCGGCAGCAAGTGGCCAGGCCTGGAGGGGCCATGCTGGAGGCCGGGTTTGAAAGTGAGCTGAGCGAGTTCCCTAAGGTCGGTGTGCCCCCGGTCCCAGGCCTGCACTCTCCCCTTCCTCTCTCCACGCCACAGGCGAAAGTGCCCCAAACCTCCTGGGCATCGGCCGCTGCGACCGCACCCCGGCACCCCTCCGCTGGCACCACACGAGTCCTGCAGGCACCACAGAGGCACCAGGCGCGTACCCACAGACACGCCACCTCCCCACGCCCCAGCCTCCCGCACACGCACCGCGCGGGAAGCCGCCCGCTCCGGCCCGGCCCGGCACTTACTGAGCGCCGCCACGGTGCCGGCCT
>WAAD01016750.1:88347-132508 GCA_013389945.1 Fregata magnificens
CTGTACTTGGCACTGGTGAGGCCGCACCTCGAATACTGTGTTCAGTTTTGGGCCCCTCACTGCAAGAAGGACATTGAGTTGCTGGAGCGTGTCCAGAGTAGGGCAATGAAGCTGGTGAAGGGTCTAGAAAACAAGTCTTCTGAGGAGCAGCTGAGGGAACTGGGGTTGTTTAGCCTGGAGAAGAGGAGGCTGAGGGGAGACCTTTTCGCACTCTACAACTACCTGAAAGGAGGCTGTAGTGAGGTGGGTGTTGGTCTCTTCTCCCAAGTAACAAGCAGCAGGACAAGAGGAAATGGCCTCAAGTTGCGTCAGGGGAGGTTTAGATTGGATATTAGGAAAAAATTCTTTACTGAAAGAGTGGTCAAGCATTGGAACAGGCTGCCCAGGGAGGTGGTGGAGTCACCATCCCTGGAGGTGTTAAAAAAACGTGTAGACGTGGCCCTTCAGGACATGGTTTAGGAGGCATGGTGGTGTTGGGTTGATGGCTGGATTTGATGATCTTAGAGGTCTTTTCCAACCTTAATGCTTCTATGATTCTATGATTAATGTCCCTGTAGTATGTCTTTATGTGCTATTGAGTGATCTTTGCAATCTGGGACTCTTGTACAAAAAGCTTTGGCGATACACAGTAGAAACAAACAAAAAACATCTGTGTGTCTCCAATATTATGCTACTGGAAGCAATGGTAATTTTTTTAAAGCTCTGAGACTACATATAAAAGATTACTTGTGACGGCATTTCCTGAAGATTTCTGGCCACTTGCATACAGCCTCAGTGGTCACAAATTCCTAAGGAAATATGTGTGCCCACAAGGTCATTGAAAAGAGTTCGGTTTTTGCCTTTTATGAGAAACTTTGGATCTCAGTAAGTAAAGAAGAAATACGGGAAATACCTCGGCAAAGCTTTTCCTGCACATGACATTCAAAACAAGTAGTAACGGCTGCTAATATGCAGAACCTTTTATTGTTTTCAGATTTTCTAGTTAATATTAGAATAACTCTTATTTAAAGCTGAATTTGCCACAGAGAAGCATTTGCAACACTTGTAGTCTAAAGTGCTCAAGATGTTGCTCTGAAAGTAGCTGTGGGTTTTTAATGTCACCTCTTACACCCTCAGTGAAATTGAGAGAAGAGCTTTCTATTCTAGTTGGTTACACTTGTTTTGACTGCGTAAAGAACTTTGTGTGCAAAAGACATCTGGTACTTTGTTACAGAGACAGTATGATATACTTTGAGCTAGGTCACTGTTTCTCAACAAAGTCAACAGCATTTCCTTAAAAATAACTCTGAAGAGCGTGAGAAGCACAAGTGATAAATTAGTATGCTTTATTTGTGTGTACTTAGAGCTTGACAAAGAACATTTGACCTCGCCAAGAGTGTAAGAGGAGTGATGCAGAGACATCTTCTGTACTTAAGACAGTGACAGTATTTTCAACTTTCCACTCCTGTTTACAACCTTTCCTGACAAGCTCCCGTTACTCCTTACCTCTGGGGTCTGGGATCCTTGCAGCAGGAGAAAGAAACTTTTAATATTAATATTTCTGTATCAGTATTATCCTTTAACCAATTATTTGGAAGGGAGAGGGGTGAGTTAATAAAGGTGACCTAAGCTTCCAGTTCAGCAGGACACTAAAATATATGCCTAACTTTAAGTATATCAGTAGCCTAAATCTCACAGCTCCTTGCCTGGGGGAGACTTCTCAAGTGAATAAACAGTGTGGGTTCAACTGCTAAAGATAGTTGGACTGGAAGCCAACTGGCTTTAGGTTCAGACTGAGTCAGGACCTATCTGGCTGCAGGCTGTAGCTCCAGATTGGCAGAAGATTCAAGCTCTGAACATGTACCAGAAGTGGCTGAGAAATGCTCTGGTGGAGTGCTAACTGTTTTATAAATGCTGCTAATGAAAAATTGTGTTTGAGGTGGTGTTGGGAGGTCAGTGGAATTTCTCACCTGCTCTTCCATTTGTATTTTAACTGTGTGCGTGCTAAATGAAAGAGATCTATCTGGAGAGGCAGATTGACTGCATTTACAGATACTAGCCTTTTCTTATTAGGAGACTATTTTCAGTAACAGCAGCTGTTTTAAAGCTTAACTTTCTTCATCCCAAAACTATGTGCAGATGAGCAGCATTAGTCAGATGGCGTTTATTTAGGCAGTAATAGTGACCAGACAACCAGATAAAATTTTTATTCTTTCTTCCAGACTGACATGCTTATGATTAGTTGTAGGTATTCCTCTCTCATGTTCAAAGGACTAGGAAGCCACAGAGTTTTCCACTGCTTCTTGCCTAATTTTCTGGAACTCCTGATAGGAAAACCAAAATGCTTAGTAAAATAGAAAGTTCAAATTTAAAGTGAACTGCTTAATATCTACACAGACAAGAGATGCAGCATGTAAGTTTGCAGTTTCTCTCAGTGAGCTTATGCCTTTTCTTCTGACAAATTGTGCACACCTCTGTTGAACATCAACAGTGAAAGCAGAGCTTCATGATTACCCCATATCAAGAGATATGATTTTCATGAGGTGAAAGAGGCCTTCCTCTTATCCATGAGTCAGCTGTGAAGAAAACTCCAGAAAGAGCTGATCCCAGATTGCCTGTTGTGGCATTTCTCTAGCATACAGTGGCTACCATTTTCACAGACAAGGTGCTGGAAGAGATTGCCTGGTGCAGCAAAGTCATTCCTAACTTAACTAACTTAAATAAGAATTGAACTATTCCGTTGATGCTCCATATTTGTAAGAAGGAAGAATAGAGTTCCTGCTTGTTCAGAATCTGTGAGTTTCATTGTCTGTCGAGACAGAAACAGATGAATACAAGGGTGGAAAATGCAAGAATACAACAGAAAGCTGATCGTGATACAGAAGATGAACCTGAAAACTAAATCATTAAAATGAATAAAAAACAACCTTGTATTTTTTAGAGTAACCAAGTCACACAAAAATTGGAAAAGTGGAGGAGAAAATGCAGTCAGTCAAGTCACAGCAGGGCTTCATATATATCTGGATAATTTTCATGGTGCAGTACACTTTATTTCTTGAGGAAAATGTTTGCTTCTGATCCTTCTTACTATAATTAACTTGTAAATAAATTCTGTTAACACAAGATTCTTTAGTTATTTTGTCCTATTGGGTAATAGAGACTACACATCAGAAAAAAGGAGCATACAGAGCAGATAAGACCTATAATGAAGGCATTTTAAAAATGAGGGGTGGGAAGAGAGGGCAAGGACAACAGAGTTTCCATGCTGAATATGTGACTCTAATTAATGTTAATTTATTTAAAGCTTACTGAACTAGAGTCTGCCCTCAGTGTGATCAGCCATTCAAGGGAGAATATCTTCTATGGAGTTGCAGCACGTAAGCATTAGCGGCAGTTGTCTGAACACTCATAAGGATAATAGAGAGTGTTAACTGGGTTTATTTTCAGTGCTAGCTATTTACAGTTGTAGCATTTTCTAATAGGATTTTGTTAGTTAGACAAGCACATGTTCTGTGTTCACAGAAATGCATATAAAAAAGCAACGGGGACTGATATTTTAAAGTCATCTCACATTCCATTTCTGTTTTTTCTTGCACACATAACACAAAGCTAAAGCAAAACTAAAGATTTTTTTTTTTGTGAACCGAAGTGAATGTTGGAGACAACCTGTCCATGTAAAAGTTTCAGATTTACTCAAGTATTTGAACAAAAAAAGGGGCAAAAAAAGAGAGTGTTCTATTTGAAGAGCACCGCTTTAATACAATCAAATCATGACATCAATAAGTTTTTAGAAGCTAAGTGCTTACCTTCAGAAACATGAATTTGTAACAAAAGCTTATGAAATCACTGCTTTCCAAAAGAAAAAAGTAACAAGTAACTAACTTCGGAGAACACAAGGGGCAAAAGTCTATTGTTATTCTTTGACTCTTTTTTCATCTTGTGTAAATGAATATATTGCCAGCATTTTACTTTTTCATACTTTTCTTCAGGTAGATCTCATAGGTCTTTAAAAACTGCTTTAAACACAGTGTGTGGCAGCAGTGATCTGTGCCAGTAGTCTGGTGGAACACAACAGCTATCTAGCAGCCAGTACCACCACCCTACAACTACTGAGAAAAGGAGCCTTATATCTCTGTGATGAGTAGGTTAATTTCTCCCAAATCTTAAATATAATCCAGAACCCCAGTTCTCATGTATAAGTTCCATGGGAAACATTCCCTAGGTGTAAGGTTCAGGATTTATTTGCTGCATCTTTCTTAAGATACAGAATTTCAAGCTAGTGCCTCTGATAATGGCCCACTGGTTGTATGCCAGATACTAACCCACATAGAAAAAAGCCATATATTCAGACACCCTCTCAAAGCAACCCAAACCACCTTGCATGCATAGATTTGCTCTTCTATTATCACATGTCAACATTTTTGCCATTTTAGTTGTTTCTAGTACAACATACGTGGTGCTTTTAAATTTGTTAGGTCTGTTTAATTTCATTTTATAAACAGGTGCTTTGTGGTATTATGTCTCCTCATGCTTTAGAAAGCCCTGTCCATTCATTTTCAGATTTAGGAGGGGTTTCAGGCCGAAGAGCAAGGGGAGCAAGAGGCAGTGTAATAACACATCCACACGAAGGGAGGAGAACATATTTGTTTACCTGGAAGACTGAGGGTTTGGGGGTTTTTAAACTACTTTTTGTAAATTTTGAAAAATCTTGTAAAAATGGCATTGGGCGATATACCTCAGGTGTTCCTTTCCTTCTCAGCGGCTTTATGACAAGGTGACTTAGACTTACTAGTTTGAAAAGACAGTGAATGTGAACTAGTTCAAATCAGAATAGTTAACAGAGTTCCTCAGTACAACACCAGCCGCAGACTGGGGGAGGGTAAAGAAAAACTGAAACAGTAAAACAGAGCAAACTGGATAAGGAGTCAAGCTATTTCACAGCCCCATAATTTATGTGAATCTATATGGCGAATGCGGGTGAATAACATATGTTTTTCTTGAAAGGAAAGGAAGACTATAGAATGAGGTGCTATATCTGTCAGTACTGCTGTAAAGGGGTAGCTGATGAAGTAGCACAAGAGTGTGTGAATGAGGGGAACAGACCAGAAAAGAGAAGCACTGAGGAAGTACCATGGTTTGAAGTTATTTGAACAACCATTTTGGTATGTTACATTATTCTTAATGCACCAATGAAATCCACGGACTATGTGTAGGTACAAGTAAACATAGGTAGGCTTTCATTCTGCTTGCTAATCAGTATTTTTTTTTTGACAATTTGACGTGTTTATTTAAGTGTTCTGTTCTGCTTCACTAAAATAAGATTTTGCACTGCTTTTACAAAAAGAATTGCCTGTACTTCTAACTCATGCCATGTCCACTATTAGCATATAAACCATTATAGGAGTTAGAGGTTGATTAAGAATGATACATTCCCACCCCAGGGTGCAGGTGGTTTAGATTTCACTGCATCTGTAGCCGTCATGCAATCCCTGCGAGTCTGGGGATTGGTCATGGCACACACAGCAAAAATGATTAGTCCATATAGGTGAGTAGGCTAGCCTAGGGCTCACTGGCCCTGCTGATTGAAAGTTGCAGGAATTAGAGCTAAACTCATTTGCAGGCTACTGTCTTGGCTACTATCCTTTTTCTGGTCCAAATGTTGGGGAGGAGCCTCAAAAATTATCAGAGTGGAAAGGGGGTGAGAAACCATCTTTCCCTGTAGTCTGCACTCTATTGCTAGGACATTTGCTCGCTTTTGGTAGCAGCCACCATTACAGGTACCCCAGTAGCACCAGTGACCTGGGCAGGCTGGTGTGCGTGGGAAGGGGTGAGCACAGAGCGTGGGCAGGCCAAAATAATCTCAGCAGTTTGGTAAAGCAGGGGGGTGGGGTGGAAAGGCTGTCTGGGGGTGCGGCTAGAAAAGCTCAGCAAAGCTGTGGATTTGGGGTGAAGTCAGCTCCTGGGGTGTGAGAATTACAGTGCCATGTAAAACAAACTTTGGAGGGGGCAGGGACGGCTGGAGTGTGACACCGATGTTCATGTCTTCCCCTCTGTTTGAGCCACAGGCCAAAAGTAACCGTCCTACTTCTGTCAGCCACCCAGTCCACCGTTGTTCACCTTGCGCAGTGTCTGTTTCCTGCTGTTTTCATGAACTCTACTGCATTAGCTCTTCAGATTGCCTTTCTTGCTGCCCTCATCACCAACTTTATTTTCTGTTCCTTATACTGGCATTACCCTCCCTCTTCTTTGGCCCTATCCCTCCCTTTTCCTTGCTTTGTTCTTTGATTTTTTTTTTCCCAATTGGTCTGCTAATCAGTAGTTTTTGTTATTAGTGATCCTGATGCACAGGGAGAGTTACTGCTTGGTTATCCCTGCAGTCACTTCCTGTGTCTTTTAAAAAGATGGGTGCAATGACAGCTTTCCCGTGCTCTTCTTACAGAGTAGCTATCTTGAATAATATTTCCTGCATATTTTGGTAGGAGTTCAGCTGAATTCTCTCTTTACTCCTTCCAGAAATTTGAAATAGACTTTGTCTGGTCCTGGAAATTTACTGCAAACTACATCGAAGGGCCAGAACTGGTGCAGATCTTTTCCACATGGAAACACTGATGCACAGAGTTCATAGCATGCCTGAATAAAAGCAGAGATGCTCTGTGAGCTTAAAAATGCCTCTTAGAAGACAGGGTAACTAAAATCAGTTTAATCCTAGAAGCTGCTGCTCAGAAGGCTGCCCTGATACAGGAACAGAAGTCCTGGATGGGCCAGGATACAACATATTGCAGAGAAACCATTATAAAATGACTACTGTTAAGCAACCTCCTACCTTGAGAGACAGATCTATGCATGTTGACTAGAGTTATTAGATAAATACATTTTTTATGATCATCTGCACTTCAACTGTTGCCTAGTGCTGGTTATGGAGTTTAACTTCGTGGTGGCTGGAGTCCCACAGGAGAAAACTGTAAGGTATTCTGGGGCAGATTTCTAGGGCTGTTTACTCACTGTGCTGAAGCCAGCTACACTCACACCCTCTCTCTGCCTTCAGGGCCATCAGCTGTCTAGCAAAGCCTCTTGCAAGGCACAGAGCAGAACCAATATGCTTTGTAAGATCTTAGCTGGCTCCGCACAGGGCCAGCTGAGGTGTCCCTGCATCCTGGGATTGAGGGGGAAGCAGACAGTGACAGTGCACATCTGTCTTGTCTTTCTCCACGCTGTAGAAGAGTTTATCACCAGACCTGTGTGCCACACAGGTCTCAGGAGTGGACCTGAGCTGATCACTGCTCTCTGGCTCCGCAGCAGTGAGAAACAGCCCAGAGACCACGCATAGCTCTGCAGTGCTGTCTGCGCAGCTGCAGGTGTCTGCACAAGCTCCCTCGCAACCACCCAATACAATGTTTATTTGTTGGTTGGTTGGGTTTTGGTTTTTTCCCTGTGACACACAAGCCCCTTCAGGAATGGCTGTTTTATTTTACTATTAAAAAATTAATTAAGGCCACTAGTCATCTTTATTAGATACTAACACTAGATAATTACAATATAAACCTAGCAGCTCACTCAGAGGGGAGCTGTGCCAGACAGACCTACAACCACAGCTTTTCTGAACTCTTCTCTTGTTCTAAGAGCAGACCCTCCATCTCCTCTGAAACCACTGCAGTCCCTGCAAGTTGCCCTTTTGTCATGCTGATTTTACAGCACATTCGAATAGATCCCAACTCCTGCAGCCATCCTGCAGACTTATTTTGCAGTATAGCAGTCTTTGAATAGCAACCTCCTCTTACTGATTGCGAATTTGGTTTAAATTTTGGAAGACTTTCATAAACACTTGCATTGTGGTTTTTTTTGTTGGGGATTTTTTGTTGTTGTTTCCTTTTTGCCAAGCATTAAGACTGTGTTTATAAGGAGCAGAGAGACTGGTGCTAGTTCTTACCCCAGTAAAGTTTATCTGTTGCTGAGTAAGCATAAACATGCTCATACTAAGAAAGAAGTGTTCTATACCTACCTCCTTCCCAAAGTTTTGTTTTGGGGAAAGAAAAAAAAAAAAAAAAGAGAAAGAAAAGCCCTTGCTGTAAGTTTGGTAGGTGCAATTTGGAACCAGCCAGATAAGTGTCACTATTTAAACAGGGAAGACAAATAAAGAGTTTCCTTACTTCTCAACTTTCTTGGCAGGCATAACGAGTCCTGAGCGGTGCAGTCCTGGTGAGTGCAATCAGATGGGAACCTTCTGGGCTAGTGTCAAGCTCAGCAGCTCCATCCTAACAGCAAACAGCCTGTTTTATATTTTACTACTATATTGCAACAGATGCTATGTTTAACTTTTCACTTCTCTTCCAGCTGTTGAGTTTTTAAACAAAATCTTTACTCAGCTTAAAAATACTAGTCAACTACTCAGGAACTAGTCAACAATTAGAAAACCGTCCCTCACCCCTGTATGGCCCTCATTTTTGAGGCACCTTCACCTTGGTGAATAATTATATTGATATATACTTGTGACACCAATAATATAATAATATTATTGGATGCACCAAATTTGACAAGATCCTGTGTCTGGCTTGGAAAGAATTTGATTAAAAATAATAAATAAATATAAATGGATGAACACTGGATAAACAGTGGTGCTCTCTTGTTTTGGGCTTCTGAAGGTCTGTGTTTCCAGCATGTCACTGGAAATTATAGTAGCATGTTTAAAAAAGAAAAAAAGATGGGATTCTCACATAAACATTTTAAGGGGCTTTAAGAAATGCCAGTAGACATTTCAGATTCCAAGTACAGTTGTGAGTGCTGGTAGTATCGTAAAGGGATGACATCCTAGCCAAAGCCCTTCAGATAGTCTTACAGAATGGCAAGAACATACCAGCAATGACATCCTCCTGCCCTAGCAGGAGACACAGGGTCTCAGAGATGCCGACAAAGTGAATACGGTGCAATTTACATTGGGAGTGTAATAAATTTTGATGGATCCAGAAAGGTCTAGATGAGCAGGCAATGCACAAGGATCACATGGGAGCAGGGAGATACTTTTCCCCCAAAATGTAAAGCAAAGAAGTAAGCATAATGAAGCATTTAATATTTTCATTTAATAGGATTAAGACGTGAACTTCTGCCTATCTGGATTTACAAATATTACAAAGAGTTGGTGTTTTGTGTTTGATACAGCAATATTATTTGCTAATTATTTTAACATTATTATTGTCCTAAGATAATTCGTAGTTGTAGAAGCTGCTACCACTCGTATGCGAAGAGCTATAAAGTACAACAGCTAGTACCTTAACTAACCTAATCTAGTTATCTTGTTGTAATTAGAGATCTGAAAGAAGCCTGATAAATATTTAGCTTCTGCATTAGAAGTACCATTATGTTTAGCATCCATTTTCATCTACAACTGTCACTGTTCTTTTTTTTTTTTAACAAACTGATTTTCTTCAGATATTCTACTGTAAATGGTCAAAAATAAAAAGCTTGCCTGTCAATTTATCAAGGTCCTGTTTTCAGTCCCTTTGTCCTCTGCTTTGGTACAGAAAGGATGAGCATGTGCTCTTCACAGTCCCTATTCTGTAAACTCCAGTCTGCTGTCCCACTATTTTCAAGTATCCTGTGGGTGACCAAATGCATTAGTCACTGAGGTATCATATAATTGCAGGTGGATGTGGGTGGATGCTATGACAAGCAATTTAATAGGTACTTCTTGCAGGTACCACAACCTTTACCATTGCAAACCATCAGGAGCTCTGGAGTTAGGCATCAGCTGAAGGGGCTGGGTGGATGGGGGCCCAAGGGAGGAGAAGGAAGCTGGGTAGGTGTTGGGGATTGCAGTTTTGAATTCAGGTGAATTTCAGCATCAAATTCCTTCCTCAGAATTAGCAGCTGGGTTCCATTCTCAGCCCTCCTACCTTCTTGGCATGTGACAATTCATTCGTCCCTCAGTTTCCCTATGGGTGAGATACAGGGAGAATACTCACACATCCTGGTACAGGTCTTTCACAGCAAAAGGCAAAAATACTTGTCCGTCTGTCCATTCCCGCATGGAAGCCTCTAGGAAAAATCATGTACATTCAGAGCAGGTTAATTTACTGAAATGACTAAATTTACATGTAGAAATTCTGTTTCTGGAGATCTCACCTGGTGCTTGCTTTCATATTGCTACAGTCTTTCCTATTTCAGGGCAGACATTGTGAGCATGAAGAAGTCTGAAGAAACACAGTGAGACACTCTGAAACATGGGACTGCAGCACACTCTCTTGCCCAGACACCCCCAGGCAGCTGTGTTTCAGTCCCAGGGCAGTTGAGCTGCTTTGGTTTAGATAACGTGCAGTGGTCTTCCTCCCCTAAGCTCACTGTCACGTTTACAGACACAGCCTTTCTGTTGGTCACCCCTTCATATAAACGGGACTGCACAGCCTGCCGACTCCACAATACCAGCGTCAGGGCCAACTTTCACTGATCCCAAAAGCTTAAGCTCATCCTTTCTAGGTAGTCCAGCACAGAGGCATTTTCCTAAGAGACATATTATGGTTGAAAGTGCATAAGGGTTCCAAAGTGTAGTTATTTCTGGCAGGGACCCAACAGCTAAACAAAATTAACCACCAACCCTTCTCTCATTACTTCTAACCTTTGAGCAAATCTTTTCAGGAAACCCTGAAAAAGAATTCAAAACCCTAAAGGAAACCTTTACCTCTCCCCCCCGGCCCCGAGTGACAAGTTTTCTCTGCCTTTCCAAGCTCTTCAGGCAATGCTCTTCCACTGACCCAGCCAAGTCTCTTCTAAGTTGGCTGATGACAAATGCTCTCTTCTGTTTCCCTCGCTCCTCCCTTCCCCTTTATCAATTCTGTTAGATGGTCAAAGAACCCACCTGGTTACCAACCCACTTGGCGGATCAGTTTTCTCAGTTCGACGCCTTTCTTTGCAGACTTATCAGCCCACGGGGACTGGCTCAGCATTCTTAACTAGCACAAACGCTGCATGTTCCTATGCACGTGCATACAGATGTTATCACTTGTTCCCTATTTCTCGCTCTGGGTGACTGTCTTTGGGTACAGGCTAATAACTAAGGTCAAAAAACTAACATACAATTCAAAAGAAACCAAGCCACTTAATATTTTATTTTTTTTAAAGTCTCCACAATCTTTTTATATTTTCTGTTATTTTTATATTCCTTCCATTTGTCATTATTCTGCTGGGACTATTGCTAACAAACCTCTTGGAGCTAGCAACTTAATTGCATCTTTAAAACTCTACTCTCTTATATATATTTTA
The DNA here is from genome assembly GCA_013389945.1 of Fregata magnificens. Taxonomy (NCBI): domain Eukaryota; kingdom Metazoa; phylum Chordata; class Aves; order Suliformes; family Fregatidae; genus Fregata; species Fregata magnificens. The sequence goes on from WAAD01016750.1 coordinate 99,577, forward strand.
GGAAAACCATCTCTTGGAATAACAGCTCATAAATTTGTTTGTTTGGGGAAAGACGTGCCAGAAGATAAAAGATACCAGTGATGAGTAACAATTTTAGATTTGGATCTACTGAGATTTAATTGCAACAGAAGGCAATGTGAATTAAAAGTGACCTTGAACTGATAGATGTGTGCTAAGACAAATAAGTTTATTAGCAAATAATTTAAAAAAGTGAATAGTCTTTAAAGATGCTAGGTATAAGAGGAAAACTAAGGGAAGCAAGAGTCTGCTGTTAACAGAAAATAGTAAGTATATATACCTTCTTGCTTCAGCCCCGACAGAAAAGTATGTGACTTATGAAAATGTATTTTCACAGGAGAATACAGCCACAGGCCAGAATAAGGAAAAGTGTTTAGTAAACATGAGATAGCTGGGTTCAGATTGACAGGACTAGCTCAAAGAAACTAATCAAGGCTATCATGAAGCAAATAGTTGTTAACTCTGTAGATGACAAGAACGTAGAGTTCAGAAAGTTCAGCAGGAAGGTGGTAGGCATACTAGCAGGAATCTGAAGGAAAGCAAAAAAACTTATGATAGTTTAAGAAAGCATGACCAATTAGGAAAGATTGAAAGGCCCAGAAGATTAAAAATAGGCAAACACATTTTTTGCCTTTATAAAACAAGGAAATTACGTCAGTTTAAATTCAGTATCCCAAAGATGCTGACTTGTGTCAAATATCCCAAAATCACAACTGATGTGCAAAGAGACATGGGAGAAAAAAAAAAAGGCAAACCCCAGCTAATCCAAGTTTGTGGATTATCTGTGTAATGTTTGTCTGTGTAAATAGTCAAATATCCTCCTTTGACCGGAAGATTAGCCTAATTAAAAACAGGGGATATAGAGATGCAAACAGAAGGGTTTTAGAAATAATTTTGACAAATTTCTCCCATTCAAATCTCAGAACAAATTTGAAAGAATGTATTCTAAATATGATGACTACTACGTAGGCATAAAATGAGTTGAAAACTTACACTAGAAGTCTATTAAATGATTGGAACATAACATAAATTTATTAAAAGCAAAAAACCCCTGCATAACCCCAACTAGGTCTGGGTTGCAAATAGAGATGAAACTGAGTATTATAAATTGAAAATGTAGTCGGGAATTATATTCCATTTATGATAGATGCACAAAGCTCTCTGTATAGCATTTGACCAGCACTGTATGGAAGTTATACAGCCAGGCAGCAACACAGCAGGGCAAGATGGGCATTAATACCATAAACTGATGAGCTTGCAGTGTGACTCTACTGGAAGGGTGAGAACTACAACCCTCATTCTGGCATGCATTAACAGGATTGGCATGAGCAAGAGAGCAGATTAGTTTTATGCACCCAGGGAAGAAAGGTGATACACTTTAACACGAGGAAAGAGTTATTAATCCAGCATGGTTTATGTTAAAAAGGTTGCTGAAGGTATATGGTAAGACTTCTAATATGTAAAAATTATTAGATATGCTGGTTAACTGTTCTAGTTAACGAAAACTCAAGCTTAGAGGTAGCATTTTATATACACACAATTTACAGAAGTGATGTTGTGTGTAAGGGAAGGCTTTTTAAGTGACAACATGCTGATTTACTGTAAAAAGGGTTATGCTGGCATGTTGTGGACTCTCCAAGATTCCAAGAAAATATGTATTTGTGACTCCAATGTCCTTTAAAATAGTATGGGTATAACTGATATTGCCACACTACAGGATGGGTGGATTGGTCTCCAGCCAGTCTGTATGTTTCTAATTCTATGAGGTTGTTTTTGTTAGGGATTCTTTAGACAGAAAAAAAAAGGTTTTTCTTCTGCCCAGGTGGTTACCTCTTCTGTTCTGTACTTGTTATTTTATCACTTATTAGTGTTAATTTTATCAGAAGAGTTATAGAAAATTATGGAAAGTACGTATAGTGGAAGAAACAACTGACTGAAGATCCACACACAACTCACTTTCCCCTGGTGCATGCTCACACATCTCGGTGTGAAGCCCTAACAGAGGCAGAAGCAGCAGTAACAGGATGCCGGGCTAGTGAGTGCTTTGCTTCCTGCGGACAGCTGCACGCCACGAGGCTGTAAAGTACTTTTGGCCAGTCCAGACTGGCAGTGTCTGGTGTATGTCAAACTAACCCACTGCACAAGAGATGAGTCTCTTTCTTTACAAGGCTCTTAGTCTGAATTATTCTGCTGCACTAAACAAGACTAATTTTGGTAGCAGTAAAATTGATGTATATTATTTAATCAGAATTTACAGAATAAAGTGTATGTTATGGTAATGCTTTCTCAAGTACTTTGTCATAGAAAACAGAAATTGCTCAGTAATGTAAAAATTTCAGTACTCATGCAAAGTTAGGCCTCATTATAGCATTAAAGAATACTCTTTCTAATTGCAGCAGGCAGTACTCTTCCAAAAACATACCATACATTGCAACAACAAAGTCTGCTGCTGCAGTTTAATAACTGCAGACAAGGAACACAGGTAGCATTCCCCTTTGTATAGCTCCATTTTTATTATTAAAGAATTAATTTAGTATTTTAGCAGTAACAGACTAAGCAATTAAAATAAAAAGTTAAACCCAACAGCTAGGGCATTTGACGTCTTTTACAAAGTCACTGGGATAATGCCAGTGTTTGGCTACATCTCACCCTCAAAGAAAAGCATAAGCCAGGAAACAGTATTAAGGCTTTCTGATACTCCAGAGATTAATTATTCAGCTATGACAAACAAAATTCAGGAAGGCATTGCTCAAGTCTTACTCTAACTTGTTATTCTTGTTTTATGACTGCATCTTCAGTGTGAAGATTTTCTGTTGCTCCCAACTCATCCAACCTAACTATGCTACTATTCATGTCCAATTTAAAAAACAAATACCAAAGACAATCTAATTTCTATTCTGGATCAACACCATGCTGACACAAAGCCAGGAATACACAGTAGCACTGTGCTCTACTACTTATTTGCAGTCAGGAAGGTTCCATCAACCACGAGCTGGACTGACCTGAATAATGAAAGCTTACAACATACGTGTAGCCTTTGCTGGTTTGCAGTCACTAGCACTATTATACCATTCAGTTGTGATGCCTGCTTTATGGAAGACACATGGATGCTTTCTCCCTCCTCAGCTGGCCAGTGTCTGTAAGCTGATGAAAAGCTATAAGGAAGATTTGCCTCATACTGCATCACCCTGTTAAAAATCAATGTGATGATTTCAAAGAAAAAAATAAAATAGTCTTGTGGATATACATAAATATTTATTTTCAGTTTAACTTCATTTTACTAGAAGTCTTTAAACAGTTTTTTTTTTCTTTTGCCAAAATGTTGCATCTCTGATACAGTTGCTACTGTCATAGCATCCCTGCACTGGGAATGCACAGCTTACACTTAAATTCCAAAACAATCTATTCAAGATAAAGAACCTTCAACTTTAGTGCATACAGAGCTATTTAAAGATTGGTAAAAAGACCCCCCCTTCCCCTCCCAAATTAAGAGTCTGTTACAAAGAGATTTCATTACCAAAAAGTGAATATACAAATGCTAAAAAAAAATGCTGGCTTGAAAAAGTGATTTCAGAATTTACTGTACACATTGTAACAATTTATTATATAAGCTGCTTCTACATGCAAGCAGATCTTACATTTGGTGTAAAACATTTATACACATTCTTTACAATTTGTACATATTTAAATGGCTGTATCAAACAACACTGCGCTATGGAATTTTGGAAGCAAACAACTAAAATTGGGAGGAGAAAAAGACAAGGTTTATACAATGTGAACAAAACCCGTGACACTGAAAAGCATCTAGACTTAGGCTTAGTCTTGTTTGGTTTGGTTTCAGGTTATTCAGGCAGATCCAGATTTTCCTTCTAGCACACAAAAGTAACACCAATGCAAAAGAGAATAAGGCAACTATTCAACCAGCAGACTGTACCCGTCACTTCGAATGGCTTATTGGTAAAATGCCTTTAAAATTTTTTTTTTTTTTGCTAAAATGTTTATGTTCTAGGCACGTTTTACCAAAATCTGCATTTTGGCTTTCCTGCTTGCTTATGGCATTAAATGAATTACTGTAGTTGGTGCCCATTGTGAACAGGGTTGGTGGTGGCTTTTTGTTTTGAAAAGCCCAGGCCTCAAGTGCTATTTCAGTAGTATGAAAGAGGACACTGGGCCACTTGATAAGAGACAATGATCAAAGCACAGAGTTTGTGTGATAACTAATGATGTTAGTCAGTACTTTTGTCACCTTTTAGTTTGCATGAGAAGGTAACAAAAAGTAAACCCACGCCAACAGCATACCATACTACTTACTACATGAAGACCTGAGCTTAGATGAAATTTGGGGACTTCTACTAGTTTGGGTTAGATGTGGCAGTGTCCTCTCTGCTAAAACACCTAAAACTCTCAGAGGCATAAAAGGGAAGCTGGCCCTGTACAGCACTAAGGAACACCAGTGCCTTATGGCATAACATCGACGGGGTGTTAAAGTGCAGGTATGGAAAACTGTTTTTCCCACATTCCTGAATGGCTCTTTCCTTGTTTGTACTTTGTCTTTTTTTACAAAGTGCATAGCGAGAAAGGAAGAGCCTGACAAGCTCTGAGGTGTTGTGCCACAAGTGCAAGGTTTAGTTAGAAGGAAAAAAAGAAAGGGAAGAATGAATTGTATTTACCAGAAGTCATAATGGGAGCAGTATGCCACGGCTGCGTATGGGAAGCAGAACTTAGAACAAAGTGTTCATTCAGGAGATTATCATGAACATTTACCAGAAACATATACGAATATAATTCCTCCTGGCTACTGAATCGCTAGAGAGCTGACCTGAATATAATATGTATTAAAGTCATTTTCTCAAGCTTGTCTGCTTTCCCCCTTAAAAAAAAAAAAGATATAGATTTGTAACTCTGATGCTGATTAAGAGTTTTTTTGGAAGAACATCTGATAGACACAAGTCTGCATGAAGTCCATGGCAACATAATTTAGATCCCTAAACTGACAGCATTATCTAGACTTTTTTATTTAAATGTTACAAATGGGACAGCATTCAAAATAAGAGAACCTTATCTTATGATTTAGGCTGATAAAGTAAAATTTTAAATAATTTTTTTTTTTCTACAATTGATTTTTGTTGTTGTTGGGGTTTTTTTGGTGGGTTTTTTTGGCTGGCAAAGGCTAACAAGTTTTTATTGGCTTTGCCCCCAAATCAGAAAAGCCCTTTGGAGTTGTTCTTTATTGTTGACTTCTCCTTATTCTCTACATCACAGGAAAGCGGCTGAGTGCCTGCCTCAGCTTCTGTGCAATCTGAAACAAAGAAACAAAACATATTTAATATGTAGTCACTTTACACTATGCAGAAATAAGATTGCAGGCTACGAAATTAAATTAATTGTTCCCTCATTTTCTGAAAAACTGCAGTTTTTACTGCAGATTTTGTGTACATTGGACTTTCAACACATTCCATTACAAAGACTTTTCTTCTCTTATATACACTTTCTACCTTGCTCATTCTGTGCTTTCACCGCTCAGGTTGTGTTGGAGAAAGTATTGTAGGCAGGGCTGTCATCCCACCTATTAGGTTATCTAGCACTGTACTATGCGGGGGGACTACAGGAACAAAACCAGATTTTTCATGAAATCCATTTGCCTGCTGAAACAAGGCCACACATCAGAACAGAGCTCCTGTGCTCTCCCCGCAGGTCTCATGGTAGCCAGCACCCCACATGTGAACATGGATCTGGTCCCTGTACTGGGGGAGAAAGGATTGGTACAATGAGACTGGTGAGGCTGCAATCAGAAGAATTGGGATAGACTGGACAAGAGCCTGAAAGAAGGTAAGGAGAAACCTATGCCTAACCTCATAAGATGTGTCAGAGAAACTAAGCAAGGTGACCTGATGGGGGATCTGAAGTTCTCAACCACTGAAGATACCTGTGAAGCCCCACTGGCACCTTTTACTGCTGTGGAGGACAACCAGTTGCTCATATTACTCCTTTAAGTGATAGAAGTCAGGTTCCAGCACACTCAAAACTCGTGTTTTACCAGCATATCACATTAGAAAATTTGTTCTCGGGTTCCATTTAAAAAAAACCACAAGGAATACATGCATAAGAACAATTTTTAATGAGAACTAAGGTTGTAGGTCAAGTGCTCAGAGTTAACATATTTAATAAGTCATCTAAACCACTCCAGTCCCCACCACCCCACGCTTGTATACATCAGGCTTTAAATCATGCAAGCTTCCCTTCGTCCTCCCATCCTATGGGAGGGAAGTTTTGTTCAAATGGTTTGTTGTTGAATTCAGTGCAGCAGGTCTGTCTTACTGCATATCACAGAACTAAAATTCTTTGTAACCTTAGTACTGGCATTGCAAAAAAAATAAAAATCAAGCTCTCAACAATAATGTTTCTCAACACTGGTTTTTAGGTTTAATATGATGTAGTCATGTACACAGCAATAGTACCTATAGGAAAATATTATTTTAACTCATTCTTTGTTCTTTCATTTTTTTATATGTACAATTCTACAAATATCTGCTCTCTGGGAGAGGCTCATACAAAAAGATGATTAAGTACTGCAAGTAGTTCTTATAAAAAGTAGTAGCACAGTATGTGCCAGAAAAATGGCACTGAAATGCTACACCTTACCGTTTCATAAAACTGTGCCTGCTGCTCCAGATACAGACGAATGACACTGTTGTAGTCATAAATCCGGTTACTGTGGAAGTGATTCATCTCAGCTGCAATTAGACCCAGGAGGCAAATTATTTAAGAGAAGCATTCGTAATTAGGAACAGTTTCACTCAGTTCAGATTAGTTACCGTGCAACAAGCTCAGTGTCCAACCCTGCCAGCATAGTTACTGTTCTCATGCTTCCACAACCCGTTTTGCCTGCAGCACTCAAGTTATGATGGAACTGTTCGTAAAATTGGTAGGGCATCAATTACTCACTGCTAAAATATGGACACTTCCTGGATAAAGCCAGGTTCTTGTTACAATACTCAGGTGTACAAAGATTTGATAAAGAATACAAGCAGGATTTTCTCCTACTGAAATAACTGCTCTTTCCTGAAGTGTTTCAACAGAATTTGGCTAGGACATTCAGATTTCCAAGGGTATAGATATCAAGTTGTAAGCCACAGCTGTAAATGTTTAGCTCAAAAAAAAGGTACAGCCAGTAGTGTTTGACCCATTCTTGACTGAGGCTGTTTCAGTAGAAACCTGAGAAACAGCATTACTGAATCCATAACACCTTTCACCACTTTCTGCATCTCTTGTGAGATCACAGCTTATGGCTGAAATAAAAAGTTAAATATATTCTGAGATACCAACAGAGGGAGAAGAAATATTCTAGATTGTAAGTGTCATCCTAGAGGTCTCTTCCATGATGATCACTTATACAGCACAGTCCTCTTGCATCATTGTGACCAGGAAGGAAGGGGTGGGGAGTTTTCTCACTTGTTTTTAAAATCAATTTTGTGTGCTGCTCTGACTTTGTCCTGTAAAATACTGAGTAGTCTCGGCTTTAAGTCAGCTAAAAAAAAAAGATGCAACTCCCTCAGCAATGAGTAGTCCCACTGAAGTCAGTAACAGGACGCACTTAAGGGCTTGATATCCTGCAGGACTGAGCCCTGACTCCTCACTTCCCCAGTTTTTCAAGTGCAGTGTGCTATATCTCATATTTACAACATCTCTAACCTAAAGAGGAAAAAGTTCATTCAAAGAACATCCAGGAAATAAAATCTTATCCACAAGAACATGAATCTCAGCTGGATCATGTCTGACTAAACCGAGTCAGAAAAACACTTCTGCACGTGATGAGCTGCTTCCTGCACCGGGGCCCATACTTTTTCTTTGAGACATTATCACTTCAAAATGGAAGAATCAGTCTGGGGTGGGTTTTTTGTTGGGTTTTTTTGTTTTTGTTTTTTTAAATTGCATTTCCAAAACACATATCTTTTGCAATATCAAGATGAGATTCGAAAGAAAACAATGGGCAAAACTGCCACTTTAGGAAAAGTCTAAGCACGTCACCAAAAAAACCCACCCAAACTAAAACCAAAAAACCAGCCCCAAAAAACCCCAACCACGCCTAGCTCTTATTATTCCTGGTAGAAAAAAGATTCTCTTTCAAAGTTTGTTACTTAAGAGATGTCCTTCAGAGGTCTACAACATTGCCATTTAGCCCAAAATTTGGTTTACCTTGTAGTGCATAAGCCATGGTGCTCACACGTTTCACCATGTTCTGTTTGTCTTGTGGCGTTATTTTACTTGTTGCAACTAATTTATCACTTTCCTTCACTCTTTCTATTGCTCCCTGTGAAACCAAATGCAGAAAGATTAAAAGAGTAGATTAAAAGAGCAGTCAACTTAAAGGTCTTTATAGTCATCTAAAATGCCACTGGCTACATTTTGAGCTTGCACACTATACACGCACAATGACCAATTCTGCATTCCCACATTTTCACCCAAAGTTTGTTATTTCACTCTATTGCTTTCAAGAGTCCCAACAGCCTGCAAAAAGTGACTTCAAACACAGGCATGAACACAGTCACTAGGAAGTTGAGTTTGGTAAAGGCAGTAATACCCAAGGATACATACAGAAAGGACAAAAGGACCAAGCTGCCAAATACAGTTGACCAACACAACAGACATCCAAAAGCCTCAAACTATCAAATGCCTGTAGAACCTTATTTGCACGTTACACAAGAGGAGACAACATAAACTATTTTCCAAGAGACTACAACTCATTGCAATTTATAACTTTTGATTCAGGAAAATCCTTGTGTCATGTAAACAACAAGCATAAAAAGAAATGCCTGCTCCTTCACAATGTATTTGTGCCAAACAACATTCAAGAGAATCTATTTACACGTCTCTTGGCAGTAGGCTTATGTTTCAAGTTTTAAAAACATTTCTTCTCCTTTTATGGTATTTTTCCGCAAGGATTCTGTGGGATGAGGGACTGTAAGTTGTCCTGAAGAAAGAATACACAAATCTGATATGCTTTTATCTTTGTTGCTCTCAGAAGTATGTTCTTGTTTTATACATTTAACACTTCAAGTGGTAAAAAAATAAAATAAAATAAAATAAAATACTTGTGTACTTGTTTAATACCTCAAAATTTTTTGGTTTCCTGAAATATGTTACAGCAGGCACATGAACATAAGAAAAACTCTAGGACCAAAAAAAAAAAGCGCAGAATATCCAAAACTAGACACAATGGCTAAATTTATTGTTTTATTATTTGATGGCTTTCATATTACAGAGAACAGAGTGGTGGTTTTTTGTTGCTGGTGGTTCTACCCCACCCCCCGAAAGGTTAGCCCTGTTCTCTATTTTTTAATATTAAAGAAACTTCTAGGCAGTGCATGATTATTTATCATATATCATTAAGCTAGCCATGTAAGCGTGCAGAATTTTTCCTACAATACCGGTATGGTTTAGTATCAGCTACCACATAAGACTCAAATACTACAAATTTACACTACTGCTATTCACCACATTGGGACATGAAGTTAACCTGAACAAAATCATGAAAATTCTAGTGCTCTATTATAGCAGGAAGTCATGATATTCTCAAATCTCGAGACAAGTTCTGGCTTCCCTCCCCTCTAAATATTTTTTATTTTAAAAATCAACATGCCAATTTCACAGAAACTTTCAGTGTTTCTGGAAGCAGGGGCCAGGTTGCTGCACAAATGCAGTGTACCATACCACCACTTTTGTTGCTGTAGATCTTCCTACTGCCCAACCCTTAAAAGGAAAGGCCCCTCACATACCTTGTGAGCTCCTATGATGTCAGGGAAGCAACCAAGAAATCCCTTATATTCATGATTTGTTTCCATCAAAAAGTGAAGATCTTTCTTCGGCTAATAAACAGAGTGTAAGCATTAGTAAAAGTATCTATGGCATATTAACATCACATAGAAGAAACTATGACACTAAAAAAGGGTGAGGGAAAAAAAGGGAAGGGAAGAATAAAAAAAACCCCAACCCAAAATCTTAATTGTTTGTTGCAAGTTTTTCATATTTAAAAAGGTCCTTATTAAAATATAAGCTCTTTGGAGTAAGGCACTGAGCACCAGAGAGCAGATGCCTCTGTTCTTTGGTTTACCCAACACTAGCTTATGAAGTGAGGGGGTTTGCCTCAAATTTTCACTGAAGAGGAGTTACCAGTCGTAGCAATTAAGGACAACAATCCTATGAAGCAACAATCTCATTACGTATACAGATATGTACACGCACAGGTACATCTCCTTAGTCGCTGACTTGGAAAGCTGTTTTAAGAACTTCCAGACTCAACCCTGAGATCCAGAGGATCTGCATTTTGGAGACTTTAAGCTTAACAGACTAAACATCCAATTTATGACTTGAATGCTGACACCAACCAGGATTTATTTAAGCTAGATTTTTATTGAAGCAGGCAATTGCATGTCAAGACAATGAAACACAGCTAGATCTGGATCCTGTAGACATTGGGGGAATGCAGGGGGAAGGTAGAAACGCTATCCTTGATTAAATCTCATTCTTTTGTATCAGTAATGAAGACAGCTCACTAACATCAGAAAACAAACACATTTAAAGAGGAAGTAATCGTTTTAGTATTTTAGAAACCAGAATGTGATCTTTCTGATCCAGGAGAAATACCCTCCCATCACATCCCCCCTAAGTTGACACATAGTAGAAAAGATGAAAGTGCATTTAAAAGTATTAATAGTAATTTCATTTAACTGGTCTGCAGCACTAGCAGTTATGTTTTAACAGAAAAGAAAAAAAGAAAAGTCAGAAGTGATCCAAACAGGTGATATGTTGATATGTTTGTATACACTACTCCAATGCATTCGTAATACTCCTACCTGATCTGCTACAAGAGTGGCGATTTCTTCATAGGTTTTTCCTGCTTCTGTTATTGCTCCATTGAGATCAGATTCTCCTAAAAGTAAACATCAGTGTTCAAATTACAGTAAGTCAATTACAGTAAGAAACTTGCCTTGATTCAAGGCAAAGTTCTAAAATAGTTTATTTTACAATAATAAATGCCTAGTCATCATTTTATAACCAGCAGTAATAAAGAAGTTACAAAAATATTACTAGTTTTTATACCATTAAAGAATGAAAACTCTGAAGACCTTGTAGGAAATGAATGCTAAATGGACCACGTAAACACTGTTCTACCATACCAGCACTATTCACTTCCACATTTCATAATTATATGTAGTTGAAATACACAGGTGTTCCCCTACACGGGGCAACAGGAAGCCTACCAGAATGGGAGGGAAGGGCAAATGAGGAAGGTGATACTAGAAGATAGACTAACGAAGCTGAAGAGACACCTGCTGTTCTGATTTTTAATAAATTATTTTCATACCTGATAAGCAGTAAATTCTCCACGATGCCCTATGGAGCAGTGATGCTAGCCCTAAGCTCTCCAACGGTGCTGGACCGTAATTGTTAGAAGGTCAGAAAAGCAGAAGGGGGCCCAACTAACTTTTTTCCTTGCCAACAAGGTTTCTGACCCTTTAGGGAACTCTTGGATAATATTTTCAAGCTCTGTAAGAATCACTGCTTTTGAGATTGAGTTTCTAACTTTCATCATCACATCAAATAGATCAAAGGGCCCCACAAACTACACTTAAAAATACAGACATCACCACAAATCCTAAGCTAGACACCACAAGCGCTCATAACACTGTATTACTAGCAGGACATGGCTATGTGGGTCAAAGATGGAAACAAGCCTTACATTATTGGGTTTTTCATGCCACTTCACGTTCCCAAAACACCACAGGTTTTTTCCATCCTTGTTAGCTTGTCCAAAGCATGTAGTCAACAGTACGAAAAGCAAATTGAGGTAGAGAAAGGGGAAGGTATGATTTGCAGACATCAAATATCCTTTCAGACATGTCTTGATATTAGGCAGCAGTTAGTCTTTTTACGAACATTTTGGATTTATTCTATAGACACTAATCAGTGACTTAATTGAAAATTACCAAACACTGATTTCATTAATGATTAATTTGAACATTAAAGTACCTTCTTTTACTACAACATATGGAGTAATCTATGTTAGAGATTTATTAGATAAGATTCCTTCATTTTAGCATGTCCTAAAGGAAACAAGGTAATGACTGAATGTTGCTTCCGCTCTATCAGTCAATTCTTACTTTCCATTAGACTGGTTTCATAAAGCCAAAAGCTTTGAGGGAAAGCTACTGATCCTACGAACTAGTAAGTCCAGCAACACAAACACTGCTAAAGAAATAGTTATTCTTCTCCTATTTGAGGATGTCTGGATAAAATAAAAATAACATGAAATCCCACTGTGAGATTTAACAGGTACATAATTTGGAAGATATCTTCACATTGTTGTAAATCCATAAGAAAATTTCAGGGAGATCAATTACATTATTTCAGAATTCCTCACGTCTGCTCAGAAGTAATCTTGAGTAACCTTGAAGTAACTGCTGCTTAGGCAACTGACTCCTAGATCTTGGGACAAAACATGGTGTAGCTTTAGAGTCAGAAGCCAGGCTGGTCTAGATGTTACTGTTCATTTCATAATGCCATAAAAGACAATGACTTTTCTTACCTGAGCAAAAAGAAAGAGGAAGAGTACATATATTTGAGTAGAAAGAGAAAATCCTCCCCTTTTGTGCAGAACTCACTCAAAGGACCTTCATAGATTGGAGCTTCAAAGAATCTAAACAAACCCTCCCAACACTGATCCTCTTTCATTTGGGGGCAGTAGGGCACAAAGCCAGCTTGTAGAAGGCACAGGGTGCATTACGAGTTTCTACTACTAGCAGTGGCATTCACACTCCTCCAAAAGCAGGGCTAAGGGATAGTATATTTAAAAGTTGTTCCAGACAGTGGATCCTGACAATAGGCAGGCACACAAGTGGTAGAAGAATACCTGCAGCTCCTCACACTGCATCCTTTTCTTCTACAATCTCTTTTTCAGGTAGTGCCAGGGCAGCCTTAAACAGTCAGATTCCATCTCTCGCCTGCTGCGCGCTCCAAGTTCTAATACACGTTATCAGCAGCGTCATGCCATGCTCAGGCGGTCACTCCCTACACCAGGCCACCTTGTTAGAGATACTGCACGCAACCCACATGCTCACCCATCAGAGTAACTTGAATTCCAGCAGCAGATTGCTCCCAATCACTCTTGTCAGCATGGGTTTTGGTCAGAGTTTTGTTACTTGGACAGGGCCAAGTTGCTAGCATTCTCAGCTTCTGAACTGATGCGAAGCTGGGAATGGGCTTCTTAACTCAAACTGTGAAAGCTGAGCTGGGTCCCAGTGCAAGGGTATACCAAGATGGCAGGGGTTCTTTAATCAATGGAAAAGCAGAAAGCCCCACATGCTGCTGACATTTACAACAAGATTAGGGCAGGGTGCATTACATATAGCCCCACAAGAAACAGAGAGAGCTTAAAAGCATTGACTAAAGGTAGTTGTAGAAAGACCAGTTAAAACGGCCAGTAATATTCTACAGATATTTAACCCAACCACGAGGAGAAACTGATATTTTCACTGATTTACAGGCCTGCATGCTGTCATAGGGAGATGAAGGAAGATGTAAAACTATGAGGAGTCTTTTGGAGATGTTTAGCAGAGCATCTCTTAGCAGTTCAACCGCTTCGTAAATGCCAGTGATTATCACCTCTGAGGGAATACACCAGCTATATTGAGGGAACTAATATTCTGTAACGCTTGATTAGGGCAGCAGAATTTTTTTTGTCAAAAAGTGTTTTTGTTTTCTTTTCTTTTCTTTCAAAGCATGTTTTAACAGAATCCAGGAGTAGGAAAAAGATCAAGTTCAGTGTACTAGGGAACTACTTGTAGCAAGATTTTTCTTGACAAGTACACCTCAGACTGATAAGCACACAAGCAGCTTGGAAGGCAGATGTGCCCATTGCTAGCTGGCAGGATAGAGAAACTTGCATGTAACTGCCTAACAAAATTCCTGAGGGGTGATGTAGGATTAGGAGATCTCACTATAGTTGAATGGCGTACCACAGCCATTCACGTTTTCTTAATATAAGAGAAAGACTCTCCCAGGTTTGCCACCGCAGAAGAGAAGCCATGCTATTTAAGGCTGTGTTAACTTAAGAGCATCGTATGATGCAATAGGATAGGCAACATAGTGCCAGGCTGCAAGACACTTCCAGGCATATTCTGAAACTGTCCAATATGCATTTTTGGACCAGGATCATATTTTCAAAGCACGTGTTCTTAAAAACGATCGGACAGTACATAGGCCTATGGCCAAATTAAATGAGAACCTCTCAGTGTGTCCTTAATAGTTCTAAAGGTACCCTTGCCTCTGCAAATACTAAGGACAGATTCCTAATATGCACTGTGGCTGGCAACTAATTGATAAGGCTCATTCTGCAGCATAAGAAAAAGAGCTCGAGTGAGTCAGATTAACAACTGCATCTTGCCTGGTGCAATCTTAAACATTTAGGCTGGAAATCAGAAGAGAAGGCAGTACACATTCACCACATATAAGGCTTTGCAGACCAAGCAGGCAGTGAAAGAGGTAAGGACATTAGATACATCCCATCCTAACTGTGCAAATGAACCAACTAACAGTGTATTCAATATGTCAGAAGTCAGCTACCAGTAGCTGGAAATGTTTGTCATCAAATCAGTTGTTGCAATCTTCAGCAGCCTATGTGAGTCAACTCCTCCAGAACTCAAGTATTTTTTGGAAAAAAAAAAAAAAAAGAGAGAGAGAGAGAGAGAGAGAGAGAGAAGAGATTCAGCTCCCAACAGAAACTAAACTGAGTGCCTTTAAGTATGGCTGAAGGAGCCATTCCTCTTTACCGACAGTCCAGAAAAATCATACCCCATACTCAGCCTAGCTAGTACTTCTTCATTTGAAGGAATAGGTCCAGTGACTTCTTTTAAATACTGAGATCAGGAAAGCTGCATTCTGTCAGTTTAAATCCAGGTGCTCATGTCTCTTGCATAGAGTCTGCTTAATCCACAGACCTGTACCTGAGGCAACCATCAGATGAAATTGTACACAAACAGCAGGCAGGACAGAGTGAGGGCAGCAGTGATGAAGACATTTAAAGCAACGCATGCACTGCGCTTATTCTCTCTTCCTGGGAATTCAAATTAAAAAGCAAAGAATCCCACATATTATTAATTCTGAAAAAATATACTGGTGTAGCAGTTCTTAAAAAGAGCAAAATACATGGAATCAGGACAAAGGCATCAGTGGGAACAGCATTTTCCTCAGCAAGATACTAGGGTGCAACCAGGTACAACTGGGCAAACAGCAAAGAGAAACATTCTTGCCTTGTTCCCAAGCATCATGGGATCTATTTTTTCATACCATTTGAAGATGCTGGAAATCAAATTGAAGCCTTCCTTCATAAAGTTGATCTGCAATTTTGCATCCTAGCTTTAAGCCATACTGTTTTCCCTTTACCCTGGCAAAAGAACGTGTGTTATAGTTCAAGCAATTTTCAGTCCTTTCTCAAGAATTCTTCCTACAGATTTTATCTGGCTAGGATGTAGAGTTTTCTAACCCATGCTAAGAGTACATAACTATGCAAATCCCCTACTTGGTTCTCACATCCAAAAGTTAACGTTTTAGGCAACACGCTACGGTCCAATTCTAACTAAGCAGTCATCCTGTTGAAGTGCAGGACAAAGATGAGAACAAACTACAGGGGCTATGTCTATTTTCAATGTTTCCAGCAGCCGAGAACCTGAGTTTCAGAAGTGGTTGCATTTTAATACATGGTTTATGGGCCAAAAAGCTTTAAGAGTACAAAGCAAGGGATAGATGAGTAGTCAGAGTAAGTACTGGTCAACTAAAAGTCCTAAGACTGAAAGATTTCAGGAAGCCNAGAGAAAATGGACTCGATTAGCTCCCTCTGGCATATGAGGAAATATTTTCTAGTTATCTGGAAAACATCAGCAGAACTTAACATACCGAAGCAGGATTTTAAGTTTGGCCTAAAGACTACATTTTAGGAGAACTTTGAGCAATTGATGCCCTCCTTTTCCCTCCCAAAACTTTCATACCTAACATGACAGGCTCTATTTTAGGGCTCTTGAAGGAGAAGGAAAGGTGAAGGACAAGAAAAAGCTCCAGTAGCCAACCCCCCAGCCCACATAATGGTATACAGAAATCTTGTAATAAGCTTTCCATCCCCATGTGGAGTTGTTGTTTCATAAAGTCAGTCACATAGTAGTTCTGTGACAGATACTTTCAAGGACGCATTTTCTCCCCTTTCCTTTGATATCACAAAAAAATGCTACAGCATGTTTTGTCAGTCAGGTCAGCGACCAGATCATACATTAATGAGATCAAGCTAAACTCCTCCACCACCACCAACCCACCACATGATTATACAGTGAGAAAAACCAAAATTCCAGACTAGAATATAAAAACCCCATAATACATACAGGGAAACAAGTTTTTAATATTTTTTCCAGAATCATGTTTGACATCTAAAGCTTAAACAGGAAAGCATTAAGATCTTTGGCAAAAAAGAAGTAGCATGATGTAATTAAAATATCTTTTGTCACATAAAGTACAAATGAAGCTATAGAAGTACCTTGGTATCCACTAGTGCTGAAGACCAGTGCCAGGCTCTGCAACGCTTTTCCTATCTTCTGGTATTCCTTGGGTAGTGCTGAAAGGGGGAAATGGATGGGGAAAAGAGGGAAACAGAAGCAAAAACCCACAAGGGTAAGTGAGACCAAAGCTGCAGCATTTCCAAAACTTGATAGAAGCAGATGTCAAAACCAAGCAGGTTTTACACTTCCTCTAGTGAAGCATTTACAGTCACATTCTTACCCCCTCCCCTGCTACAGACGTTCCAAAACCGGATAAAGCAATTGCTATCTGGATTCTTGAAAGCCACAAACAATTGGGGAAACAGTGTGTGATTGCTATAAAAAAAAAGAAAAAAAAAATCTCACTGCACTCCTAGCTCAGTCCTCCTATGCATACAGTGAGATTTTTCTCCCCCTCATGAGCAGACTTTATCTTCCGGGGGGTGGGGGGGAAGTGCTGCAGAGAATAGATCTCATTCATATTTTAAGAGAGGGGATTATTACACAGACCTATAATACCTAAACTCTCCTCAAATCATGGATTTTCTATTTAAAGGCACTAGAAACCAAGATTATCTAGGGATAAAAAAAACTGATGCAAGTATCTGAATAATAAAATTGTTTTTTTATAATCTATTTATTGAAAATGTATGCATAAATTGCTTCCTCACAATGAAGTCAATAAGTTGTGATTTATGAATGCATTTATTATTAATACTTTGACTACCACCACCACCCCAGAAGCCTAAAAAGCAACCTGAAAAGTGAAAGCAGTTTTTTATAAGCTACCTCTGCTAGCAGAAAAAAACCCAAGCAGATGTGCTTTTTGTTGTCAAACATTTGTATTCAGAGGGTACACTGTCCAAGTAAATAGCAGGTTTTTAGTTGCTCTAGCATCCCACACAATCTGATTTTCACAGAGGAACCCCTTTGTGCAGTAAAATAAAACAAAACAAAACTCAAAACCCAAAAAACAGACCCTCCCTCCCCCCAACCGCATAATTTTATTGATTATCTTTGATCAAGTTCTTGCCCAGAAGTTAGACTATTTATGACAACTGATATTTCTTACACAACAGGTACCATTCTACTAGAGTTCTGTTATCAGCTATTAACTTGTTACTGAATCCTCAGCAGAAACTTCAGTGAAGAACGTTTGGTTTCTTTTCACTTGCATTTAAGAAGCTTCCACTGTCAGTCATTTTAAATATCCATAGTCCATAGAATGGAATGCACATAACTATTGCTCAGGAAGTGCCAAAAATACTTCTGACTAGGAGTTGGGACTAGAGCTGACAGGGAACTTAAAACCTAAGAGACTACTGAAATTCTTCAGTTTTGCATGTCCCGATTTACCAGTCTCCTTTTTCTATTCAGTATGAATGTCTGGTAAGCTAAAAGTTAAAATTTTTAACACAATCACATCTGACTTACTGCATTTAAGCTAACCAATTAATAGCTGTATGTATTAGAAGAGTCATTCCATACCTAAAGCACTAGTGTCGTAAGTTTAGGGAGATTTTAGCAGTGAACAAAATACTGAATTTCTACTATAAGCACAAGTCCCAGCCAGCCCTTAACTATGGTGGTTTTGATCACTGCTTCTGTAACTGCACAGCAACACTGGTTTTCTAGTCTCATCTGAGGGACCTTATTGCTTCCCCTGCCCTCCGCTTCCCCCTTGGTATCATTTCCTAGTGAAGCGAGATCTGTACAATGTTAGAGCTGTGTCCTGTGTTAGACTATTTTTGACCAGTAGGAGGGTCAGTGATGTGTAGAAGGAAACCCTCTTATTCAAAGTGGAGAAACGTAAATAATTTAAAGTTCACATCCTACAGATCCTAAGGTCTAATGTAATCACTACCAGAAGAGACTAGGCTTCTATACTTCCCATTCCCTCTGGTCAGCCCCAGATATTCAACTGCAGCGTTAGATTAGAAAGCAGCAAAGAGATAACTCAGGAGATGTACTTACTCCCAAGTCTGGGGACAATGGTTTTTTTTGCGGGAGTTAAAAAGAGGAAAAAAGGAAAAAAAAGGAAAGAAAAAAATGGGGGACATTTGAGGAGATTTATGTGATAGGTCTTTGGTCGCCAGACACTACAGCCTGCCCTGAAGTGTTTCTTATTATGATCCTCAGCTGTAGTACCTGCTTCCTTTCAATAGCTGCCTTGTGGTGGCCACAAACACTGAACACTGCTGTGGACTAGGAAATTAGAGCCCAGGCAGAGTCATAGGGACTTGGTGAGAAGTTCTGCAACCCTAAATATCTGTGGGAAGGAAGAGACAAGATAGGAGAAAAAGAATTGGGCTAAAGATTAAGTTAGAATCAAGTTTTTTTTTTTCTTTTCTTTTTTTAAACTCATTTAACCTTTAAATCACTCCTCCTGACATGCAAGAATCCTAAATAAGGGGTTAATAAAATGCAATCATTTATGATTTCATCAAATAGACAGGTCTACTTTGCCCATGTCACTAAAATGTAGATAAATGACAAATATATAAGAACAGGTCCAACAAGGGCTTTAGCTGTATTACTAGAATTATTTAACTTTTAATATTTTTAAACCTATGGGCAGGGACCAGATATTTCTGTTATGAGAGAAAGAAAAAAAAAAAACCAAACCCAAAACCAAAACACTTGCACAATTTTTACTCTCAGACACTGAAAGCAGCCGGAATGCCATACAATCCTCATGATAATTTAGGATTTCCTTTAGTTTTAAGATGTGCCTTGAATTATAAACAACAAAAACAACAACAAAAAAACCACAGAGAAAAGCAACACAGAAATGACTGCTGAGTTCAGAAGGGACACTTACGCCCTGTACACCTCTTCCAGTGCTCTTGTCCCACTGTCAGCAGCTCTTTAACTCCATCATCCATTGCTTTGGTGAACCTACCCACTGCATCACATTTCTGTTCGCTGTGGCATTTGGAAAAAGCAGAAACAAAAAGAAGTTTAACAGATGCATTAGGCTAACTTTAAACTCAATATTGAAATGTTTAGTACTGTCAACTAGGTCTTAAAAAAAAAAAAAAATCAGAGAAATAAATGAATTCCTTGAAATCTCTGCCATTTCACTGAGGTCAGAATTTTGCTCTTCAGATACAGGTATTTTTCATTCTATTTCCCCCTCTCTGTTAAACATGTGGTACTGGATTAGCTAAGTATCCTCCTCAATGAGATCAAACAATAACAGAACAGCAAAATCTGATTTGAGGAAAATGCATCCCTAGAGCACTTAACAGAAATAGAAGGACCCCACATTGACAGGAAGTCAAAGGGGGGGGGGGAATCTTTGATGCTCAAAAGAGAATTCTGAATTAGTAAGTGCCTTTTTAGCCCTCTTTAAGCATGTTTTCAAGCAGCTATCAAAACTTTCCATTAACATAGCACTGCATACACAGCAATAGTGTGAACTCTACAAAAGAAAACTAGACATATATTTCCTAATTTTCAATGAGCATTATTCAAACTGCATCAGATCTTACAAATACTCTCAGCCAAAGCCTATATGAGACAGCTCTCACAGCAAGGCAACCCTAAGTGACTCCCCAGAGCCAGGGCAGCAGTGACTCAACCACTGAGAGGCTCCCACCTCCCCACCAACACCTCCTGCCTCAGCTGGAAACCCTACCCAAAGTGTTACTTGCACAGAAACAGAACCTGGGCTTTCCAAGAGGCTCTTGTTCTACTCCAATTTTGCCAGTAGCAAACCATCCTTTTTAATTTTCTTCATTAATTTACTTCATACTTTTTGGTATCATGATCACAGGAAAAGTTCATGAACCAGCACAGGGTTACCATCCTTTGATCAAAACCAGGACGACACAGGACTGCCAGAGTACTAGCAAAATTGTTTCAGTAAAGAGCATCTTTTCATTGAAGAACCTAAGAACTATTGAACAAGCTGGTTTGTCCACTTACAGGAGTAGTGGCTTTCAAGACTATGTTCATACACACTTTTAACAGCACTCTGAGATGTTCTCAGGCACTGGAACACGGCGTGGATGTCTGAGGTGTTACAGCCACCCCGCAATGCTTGGAGATAGGCCCCCAGAACTGTCCCAGGCTGCCAGCCCCAGCCCAGGAGCCAATACCCTCTGGGGAGCATTCCCCGCAGCCTGCTTGCCTGCCCTCACTCTGTTTGGGGACAAACTGTTCAGCAGAACACATGCTGGTTGTTCCCTGCCAGGGTTCTGTATATAATACAGACTCATTCTCTCCTGCACCCTATGTACAAAGTCATCCCTCTGGTTCACCCATTCAGCTTTTATACCACTGGGATATATAAAACACATCACTTAAGAAACGTGGACAAGTTTGAAATCCTCATGTTCAAAGTGGAAGTGACCTAAAAGTGTCCATCTTTTTTACTAGTACAGAACTGCTACCACACAGCTATTTTACGCATCTTAATATGCGCAGCATCACTCGGATAAAGCCTATGCTGTAATATCTCCAGGTGTAGCTACACTACTGCTTTGCCACTATAAACACTTCTATCTAGTTTATCCACAGTTTCAGACACAAAACATTATCCAAGTTTCTGCGTTCTACAACAGCAAGCAAAGCATGTCATGCACACTACTTATCTTCTAAGAAAAATGATTAAGCCTGAAGGAGTGAAATAAAGGCTGCAGAGTAAATCCAGACTTTCACTCTATGAAACCCAAAGGTCTACCACCAAGAGAACTATATATGAGTGTATGTATATGTAACTTATATAAAATAAATATATCCATTTGCACTTCCAGAAGGATATCCCAAAAATGTAGTAACCCATTTAAAATGAAATTTGATAATTTAAGTCACATTTCACTTTCAATAGCTTTCCATGGATTCCAGACATTAGAATCATACTGTGTGTGCATTATATACAAGTATTTTACAGAAACATTGTTTTTCTTGATGGTCCACCTACAGTTATCCTAAGCTACTTGGTAAGTCTAGCACACTTCAGAACTGTTCACAGTTGAAGGATTAAGAGATCAAAATATACTGCCATAGCAATATAAAACATAACTCCATAGTATCTGCCAGTACTCCATCTCATCAACTAGTTTTACATAGACCTTTTTAGGATAAATATTCAGCCACTGAAGTCAAAGACATTACATGGAGTTTCACCAAGTTTTGGAGGGGGTGATATGAAAATCTTGTATTCAAACAATTTTTCAGCTCCGCCTTGATGAGTACCTCTTCAAATCCATGAATATATGTGCACACTTACTATTCTAGTTTTATATTAGCTCAGTATCTGTTGTATATCCAGATGCATAATGTCCATGCAAAAAGAAACCACCTTACATTTCTACCATGTCCAAGTCAGGAGCTTCTGGCTCCATTGTAGAAAAGATCAGGACTCCTACAGTTTCATCTTTTTCTGCCTTCCGCTTTCCAGTTTTCCACTCCTTTAGGAAAGAGGGGGAAAAAAAAAAAAAGACAAAGTTTGACCACCACTGTTCAGGCATCTTTAAGGGCACGTACTTAAGCAGTGAATGAAATGTTTAGGAGAACAGTTAACCAATAGACCACTCATAAATTAAAACCTTTTAAATGACAGTTTCAGTGGGCCAAGGTTTTTTAGAGTTTCCCTCCCTCCTCCTTGTACACTTTGTTTTCTGGATGCTGGGGTCAACAGACCCTTCTTTGTATTACTGAAATACAGTGTAAGAGCAATTATATTCAGCTGTCCCTGTACATGTGACAGTGCTGATATCGGAAGCTATTCAAGAAGATCATGAGACTATTATGCAATTGCCATACTAAGTTCTTAGTGGGAACAGATAAAAAGGTTAAAAATTCCACATGTATTGCAACATCTGTTCTGTTTATATCAGTCCATAAGTTAGCTACTAAGAACTGCTGACTAGCTAGCACAATTATACAACTCTCCGCTGGCCGTCCAAATAGCACTTCACTAGGACTGCTACTTACTATGTTATTAAGCCTCTACTTACAGGGTCACAGAATAATTCTGGTTGTAAGTGACCTCAGGAGGTTTGTAGTCCAACCTCCTATTCAAAAATGGTCAGCTGTGACCTTAGTTACTCAGGGCTTTATCCAGTCTAGTCTTAAAAAACTCCAAGGATCATCTACTTTTTCAGCAAAATCTATGTGTATTTAGAGTATGACTACTTTGAGGAGAAAGCAGCAGAGTTTTCCTGTTTATCTCCTCATCAGTAGATACCCAAATTAGTAACAGAGCTGGAGTTCAGTCATGAAGAAACCATTATTTACTGAAGGTGAAGATATTAAAACCTCTTAAAAAAATTGTAAGAAAATGTAGGGGAGGGGGCATGGGAATAAAAAAGGGCTGGTTATATCAGGTAAGACTGCAGCATAATGCTATTACAACCCATTCCAGTGAAAACTGTGGGGGGTGGGGTGGGGGTGTTTTTAAATACAGTACAGGATCAGACACATCCTAGATCTGCTACAAAGTAGCTTCTGTTAGCAAAGCAGTACCAATCAGAGGACCGCAGTAATTAGTAGGTCCAACAGAGACAGATCAGGGCAACAGCCAAGAGTTGTTACATATGTTCCTATTCTGCTGGAGGACACAAACTGTCCTTAAAGACCAGCAACAAAGCTACTTCAAAGAGCACATTTCTGTTGGAACGGCATATAGCATTTCACACAAGCAACTTTAAGCTGATTAATCAAAATGAGGCAAAGTTAGTTAGTAAACCCAGCAGTTTTCAGCTCGTCACTACTGCCCACTGGGGGGCAGACAAATGAGAAGGCTGCAAAGCTGAAGTCAGTTCAAAGGGGGGCAGGGGTGTGGGGGAGCAATTCCTCAATCTCAGTCTGCGTGTGAACTTTATTTCCTACCTTCTCATCTCGGAAATTGAGAAATTGCTGGAAAACTTCACTTTCTGAGACAACAGGATGGCGACACATCCTCGTCATCCAAGCTTGCAGTCTCTCCATACGCATTTTGATAAATTCTTCTTCAAAGCGCCCTGTTATACATTGAACAGTAATTGTTACATTTCTACTCTAGTACCCTCAACTTCCCCCCCCCTTTTTTTTTTTTTTAATTAAAACAGAATCTGTAATTCATCTGGTGAGTTATTAACCATTTAATGAGTCAGAACTTACAAGAAGGAAACATTATGCTGACAAATCAGATGAACCTTAAATTACAGTATATTGGTTACTGACCAAGAGTAGTCCTCCTTTTAAAGATAGTCAGGAAATATTAAAAACCATAATACCCACCCACAATTCAAATCAATTTTTTTTTGGGGGGTGGAGGGGGATATTAATAAGCTTTCAGATGGAAAAATTAGGTATTCAGATGACCCAAGAGAGAAGCTAAGCACAGGCTCAGAATGCAGACACTTTTCTGATACAGTCTAGTAAATCCTTGGTCAATATAAGGCTCAAAAAGGTTGGAGAAAAGGAACTACTTACTTTCCAAGTTGTCATGTCCTAGCTAACCAAGTGTTTGAATTGGACTGCTCAGATACAACTAGTAGATTTAAAAAAGCAGTACCTCCCATAAATGTATTTCTATATAGGAAATTAATGTGTTGGGGAAAAAACTCAAAAAAATCTCAATAAATCATATGTATAAACTGGTTAGAATACATACATGTAAGACTAACTGATTTTTTTGGTAGTTAAGAGATTTTAACACAAACTGTTTAAATAGGTAACCAATTTTTTTTTTTTTTCCAAACCAGTAGTGCATCATCACTGTGTATTTACAGGAACCTTTTAGTTTTAGCACAAACTGTGTCTTCTTGAAAGAATCTTTTCCAGTTAAACAAAATGCACAGCATCAGACTTCTAAGGCATACAGTGAATAGGATGTATTTGAAAGGAATGAGAGATTCCTCCAGCATGCAACTCTTCTAATTTCCATAGCAGCACACATGACAAACCTTAAACGCATGTACTCTTTCAATGTAATTCTACTGTATAGTTACTATGGCAGCAGCTCCACAAGGTTGCGGTTTTTGTGGGTTTTTTTTTTTGTTTGGTTGGGGTTTTTAAGTTGCAAATATGGAAACTAGCAAGACTAGCAGGTAAAGAACACGACTAGTGAGGAATGAAGTTTGGGTATGGGTACATTTCCTGCAAATTAGCTGAGGGAGGGGGGGAAATCAATTACTGTGGAAGAGACATTATATAGCCTCCAGTAATACCTTGTTCCACCATTAATCTATACTGAAATCTCCGCAGCATTCCTGCCAGCATAAGGAATGCAAGGCAACAGGAACAGCAACATTTGGAAGTTATGTGCTGCTCATTAGGCTATCACCACCAGCAAAATCATGATCCTGAGCAAGGTCAGTCTATTTGTAAAGAGTCCTGCTTTGCCAAGACTAATGGACAGAAATAATTTTCTAGACAGTCTTCAGAAAGAAGCTATGAAAAATAAACACAATTTTTTCAGAGTTTCCCATAATGTTTCAAAAAAGAGAGAAAAAAAGAGGCATGCTTCCCCTCCCCCCTTCCCCATGAGACAAGTTATCCTCTCCCACAGACACCGGAAGACTGAAATCCACAGGCAAGGCTTAACTGTGATGTCTTTTAAAATACAGTTACAATAAAATGTAGAGAACCCATCAGGTCTTCTGGTTTCCTTTTAGTCCACGTGCACATGTTTAAGCAAAAATACTGGTGAATTCTAAACATGAGACTAAGGGGAGGGGAGGAAGTCGCTTCCTCACTTTTCAGTTGCCTCGGCATTTTTCCCAGCATCTGCATCAATGCTTAGCTTTCTTCAAACACAGCAGAGCTGCTGCATTTTCAGTGATGCCCACATGGTTGGCAACATGCCGACTTCTGTATGTTTGTTTTTAGCTGGTTGTCTTAAAACTGTATAAAACCCTTACCAGAAAACACACAAGTGGAAATAGGCAAAAGTAATGCATTTTCCTCATATAGAGGTGTCCATTCTTTTCTTCACGTGCACTCTAGCACACCCTTGTAGGAAGGAAGCCAGAGACTACTGCAAACGCACAGGTATTGTCATATTCAATTGCAATGACTGAACTCATGAGCATTTAAAGGGTCCAATCCCACTTTTCTTGAAGTCAGAACAAGAGACTTCCATAAGCTTCAGAGAGTTCGGTCAAGCTGAACTGACATCAAACCAGAGCAGAACGTTATACAAACGAAAGATGCTTTCTAAATAAAGTGTGAAATCGAGCAACAGGAGAAACAGCTGCAACATTTTCCTTGTGAGCAAAAAAACCCAGTTTGTCAAGGGATGCTTCCTTTCCTCTGGGAGCTTTGCTTCAAAGCTCCTACAACATAACACATTTCCAATCAAATGCGAAAGAAAAAACAACACACACACCCCCAGGCGCACACACAAAAAACCCCTCAGAAACCATTTCTCCAGACAATCAGCAAATATGGAACATTATTGATCTCTTCTCTCCCATAATAAATATTCTCTTCTGTAGTAACTGGGGGTGTGTGTGTGTGTGTTTTTATTTTATTTATTTATTTTTTTAAATCACTGGACTAGATAAGTAAACCTGAGTTCTGAAATGATGTTCTTAGTGCTGATATTTTATTATCAATAGGCCATCACAACTCATCCTAAGTTTTGAATGGTGAAAGGTTGGGGGTTTTTTGATACCTTCTTTAAAAACAATGGGAAAAAAACAAACAGTAAGAAATAACCGAACCTTGTAAAAAAGTGATCGCCTTATTTCCCATTCCATGAATTCACAACTAGGAATAATTACCTGTTACTTGCTTGTCTGGAAGAGACGGGATTGGAATGGCTAATCCAAATTTAACCAGGAGACGCTCATACAACCAGTCAAAGTGCTTGTATCTGTGGTTGACAGACCTATTAGTGTTCTGTAAGAGAAACACAACTCTGAATTTTGACAGGCATCTACAGACAGTGACATGAAACAAGCGTGACCAGAATAGTAAATATGTGGAATGTAAATAAAATTTATGATTTAGAGCCTTGAATCTGTACTTACAGAAGAACTTGAAATCCTAGAACAAAGTAACTCTTTGGGGAAAAAAGTGTGACAACTACTGCTTACTCTTACAAGCCTGTTAACAAGTCACACAAGCTGTATTATTTGTATGTACAAATGACCCATATTTGCGAGACAGATCCCATTTCAGATACACTTACAGTGCAGGTCAGCTGATATTCAATGTAGCTCTTGAGACCATACATTTTAGAACCTTTTTTGGGATCTGCCACCACACAGTCAAATGTAGAGGTAGGATAAACCCACATTGGGCCATAATCACCAATCTGTAAGAAATTGCAAATATTATCTTTAAATACATCATGTTGTACCAGCTGCAAACAAGGAGACAAATACTTTCTCTATCCACTTGAAAGTTTCCACTGATTTCAGCAAGAGCTTGATAGGCAGGAAAGAGAGGGGTTTCTTGCAACCAGAGATGATGACCACAGTTGTGTTTATCTTATTCTCTATTTTACAATTTTTCCCAAATAGCAAAGGAGTGGTGAATTCTAGGGATTGCTACTTCAACCACATTTGACTAGAACAGCACATATCTAGAAGAGTTTGGTTTTTAGATCAGAAGATGATCTGACCATCATGACTGAATATTGCACACCTTTATGAATGTAGCTCCTGTGTATTAGAGAACTATCTAGATAACCAATAGACAGTGTAATGCATTTGCTCTGCCTCCCAAGCCCAAAAAGGTTTATTTTCATGATCACAGGTAATGCAGATCCAGCCTGAGAAAAAGAGAGTACTGAAAAAAAAAAAAAAAGTAATAAGAAATCAACACACTCAGAAAAAAGAAGGAGTTAAGACTTGACCCTGAAAAAATCCCTCAATGATATATGACTCTGAAATGTAGTCTACCACAATTTAAAAATACTTAAATGGTACACAGTTTTATTATGACAGTTCTATAAAGGGAGGATTAAAGAAAAACAAAACCAAAAACCAACAACAAAGCACCTCAAACAAAAAACCCCCCCAAGCCACAAAAAAAACCCATCCCCAAATAAACCACATCACTTGCAGACAAAAACTACACATATGTCCCCAACTTACAATTATGGGGATTTTCTCTTTGGGTTTTGCTAGCTGCTTTGCCAACAGATACTGTTCCATCCCAGGTTTTGCAAATCCAGGAAACCTAACAAACACAGTGATAAGTTTATTCCGTGTTTTCCTTCCTTTGACGTATGCAGAATTACCTGCCACTATAGGAAAAAACCCTTAGTATTTCTCAAGTATGGAAAATAATTGATGTGGGTCACTTAACCAACAATTTGCCTTGAAAAAGCAGCAAAGTTTTAGCTACTGACCTCCAGCTTTTATTTGTGTAATACAGGCCCCTTCCTCCAAGGCAAAATAGCTATTTGTGCTCTGCAGCCCACCAGAGCAAACATAACAGGAGGACACAAAGTAACATCTGCTGCTCCACTGCAGTCCACCCTCTCCGGAAATGCACACACACACACACGCGCGCACGCATGCACACCGTCCTGCCATTTCAGATGATGAGCATTCAATCATCTGAAAGAATGACGAACTGCAGATTTATCAAGTGCTTCTAAACATGAGTTATGTTAAATAAGGCATCCACCAATTCAAAAGAAAACCACACAAAAAAACCCACTGTAATGTCCTTAAAGCCTGTGTAAAAAGTCTGTGTAAAAGCAAATGGTGGTTCTCTTTCTAATTAGGAAGATACTTAGCCCTTCAAGTACTGCCAATCTACTGCCTGCTTGCAGAAACACGAGGAGTAAAGTACAACGTACTTCACAGACAAATAACACTCTTAAATAAGGTATGTTTATGCTGGTTGTACTAAATGGGTTTGCAACAAGTAGATGCCACAATGATGCAAAGGTACTGTTGCAAAACTGGACAAAATCTCTGTGGATGAACAAGATCAACTGTCTCTACATGACTAGTTGTTAATTTTAGTTACCTACCCAAGGAGACCATTATTCTACAATTCTTTTCCACTCTGCTTTCATCCACTTAAAGATTACCACACCGTAGCTTCTCCGAGTAAAGTAGTTTTAGAATAAAAAACCATTAAGTTGCAACATGAGATAATGCTAGTATAACCCTGACAAAGCTTCACCCTGCTATAAGATTTTTATCTAAAAATCAAGCTTTCTGTGGCTCAAGAATCAAGCTGGGCGTTGCAGACACAGGACAGCAGGACGCTTCCCCACTCCTAGCAATTCAAATTGCTCATGAACTCTGGGGCAGCATGTCTGATCAGTCTCGCTGTATGGACAAGCCATCCATCACCTTTCATTTTCACTAAGCACACATAGTGTTGAAGACAGTTAAATTTTAAAGACCAGTAGGTCCAGAAGTTCAGACCTTGCAAAAGTGTCATTTGCCTGTATAACACCTCCAAAAATTATACAGCTTTGCCATGTACTTTCAGGCTTTCATGGATCTGTGTTCTCTGATTGCAAAGGGAGAATGCTGAGCTACAAATCCACCTCCACTTTTACCCCAAAACTGTAATATTTACATTGCATATTTCAAGAAGGTTGAATGGTCACATATTTACACATCTTGACAAATTCCATATATGTTCAATATATACACATTTGCCCCGCATTTTCCATTACTTGTTAAGTGGTAACTTCATAGCAGCGGCACGAGAATTTCCACGCTGGACCCCTCCAGCCTCTGATGCCTCAGTCTCCTTATAACCAAGATAAGATGGTGAAGTTGATTTTGGGTCATCCCAGTCATCATCCCAATCATCGTCATCAGCAGCTGCTGAAGTACAGGAGGGGACAGGGGGGTAGGGAAAGGAGAAAGTTAAATATTTTCTCTTTATAGAATCATAGAAAATCATATAGAAAAGACCTCTAAGATCATCAGGTCCAACCATCAACCCAACACCACCATGCCTCCTAAACCATGTCCCAAAGTGCCACATCTACACCTCCAGGGATGGTGACTCCACCACCTCCCTGGGCAGCCTGTTCCGATGCTTGACCACTCTTTCAGTAAAGAAATTTTTCCTAATATCCAATCTAAACCTCCCCTGACACAACCTGAGGCCATTTCCTCTCATCCTATCACTAGTTACTTGGGAGAAGAGACCGACACCCACCTCATTACAGCCTCCTTTCAGGTAGTTGTAGAGAGCGATAAGGTCTCCCCTTAGTCTCCTCTTCCCCAGGCTAAACAATCCCAGTTCCCTCAGCTGCTCCTCATAGCAGAAGCAGCTACCTCAGCACTCATACACAAATAATCAAGGTGAATCTATTAAGAGCTAGTTCAGCCTTTTATTTTATGATTCATCCTCAATCACCACCATCCCCACCAAATACAACCTGCAAAACACTACACTAGAAATCCACTGAAGGAGAGGGGAAAAAAAAAGAAAAGAAAAAAGAAAGAAGAGATGCTGGTGTGTTAAGATGAATTCAATAGTGTTCCATATTCATAGACTCTACATTAGCATTCCCCAGTTATGAGTTTTCCTCTTAATTTAGGCCTTTACTACACACAGGTAAAGAAGCCTTCTGAAAGGGTAGTGACTTCCTAAAATTAAGGATTTAAGAGACGACTACTTCACAGGCCTGAGGGCACAAATTCAAGGGTGTTTAAGTTCCAGTTATGCAAGCTGAACAACATGCCTGAGAATAGATCATGTATGCACAAGACTTTGGCTTGCCAGATTTCCATACAAGTTTGAGGTATCTGTTACTGTGGGTCTGATTTTTTTTTTTTTTTTTTAATTTAAAAAACCCTATTATTTTAGTGTCCAGTTTACCCACGTGGCAATGTGCTACTAGGAAGCTGGTTTGGTTTTGTTTTTTAAATAAGCCATGTTCTATAGTTATGAAAGATTAAGCAATTCTTACCTCTACTGTCCACCCACTCTAATGTATTCAAAAATAAGAGCATTATTAGCACACCTGGTCCTTGATATGCCTGTGGATGACCAAATGCTGCTGCTGTCTCCCAGTTATTTGAAGCACTGTTTCTCTGGCCAGCTGCACTTTCAGGTTTTGTCGCCCAGCTGTCAACAGCATTTCCATTATCCCAGTTCCCAGACTTCCCAACATTCCAGCTGGACCAAGGATCACTGGCATTGTTTGCCTACATTGCATAAAGAGAAAAGTAAAGAAGAAATTGCTGAAGAAATGAGCAACAACCACATACTTTCTCCTTGAAGTCTTTGATCTCACGCTGATAGGCTATGAGTTTGCATTCAGCACTTTACTCATTCGACTTAGGAGCAGCTGCCAAATCTTACATTCCCAGCTACAGAGCTCTTAAATGCAGTAAGCACCTGGAAGAACTGATCAGCTTTCCAGCAATGTGACACCAATACATACTAGTAAGAGGGTTACATCTCCTAAGGGAAATTAAACTATTTGTTCCAACAGTGTTAGGAAGCACTCTGACCCATGGTAATTATTTTACACCAACAACCGTAAGTATGGTGCATGTGAACTATTAATTACATAAAGCCATGGACTAATTAGCACATTTAAAACAAACTCAAAAGTCAAGGATTAGGTTTTTTCAAATGCTTATTTTATCAAACTCAGTTTAGTGGTTTTACTAAAAGCAAATCATAAATTGTCCACCCACACCATCACTATTGGTGTGACAGTTAGGGAATTAGGGCCAGCAACCTGCTCAGCTTCCCTGTCAGAGCTTAACTCATTCAAAGTGAAGACAAGGGAAAGAAACATCTGTCAGGGAACAGTCTGGCATCTCCCTGTAGACCTACTCTCTCAGCATAAGCTTCTGCCGATGCTGTTGTGGAGGTGGAAACCTCAATGAAAGACCGTAGAGCAGACATGTCTCGAACAACTGCATCAATTTGCCAAGTTAATCTCTCAGTAAGTTGGATTAATAGCTTAGCACCCTGCTCAGCTCCTTGATTTTAAGGCTCCACTTTGAAAAAGCATTGACGAGTTAAGTGCAGTCTACTCCAGACACTTAGTGCAGAGACTAGCAGGCAGAAAGAAAAAAACCCCACACAAACCAAAACCCACACACCCAAAGCGTAGGAGGAAGGAGGAGGAGAAGGGGAAGGAAAGCAAACAAAGCCTACAAAGCTTGTCTTGTTCAGCAGAGGGAGAAACTGAGTTTTGTAAAAGGAAGTCTCAAAACCTACAGAAGCCAGTGCATTATTTTTATCACGAAGCAGCATATCAAAGAATGGAAGCCTAATATAAATTAATTGCTATTAGACTATAACATTTACATGAAACTTAGAGCATTTGCCAGTACAGAAAATTTAATAACACTCCCACTAAAAGCCAAATTATTCTCTGCAAAACTGTTGAATACATTTGTTTCTTACACAAAATACACAAAAAAGGAACAGCTACTGCACACTCCAGTTTTCTTCACTCAAATTCTCCCCTCTCATCTCAGCTTTGAGATACTACTTAGGAATGAGAGCTCTCACTTTAGTTTTTCCTAAAATAAAGTTGTCTGACGGACAGATTTCACAGACACTATCAAACCTTCAAGACTTGAAAATGCTTTGGACCCATAGTATTGATATCATATAACACCTGTTCTTCAGGTACAGAATCCCCAGGATCTGGAAATTAAGACCAAGCTCCCATGCTAGGGGGAAACCACCATTCAGAAGACTCACTAGAGTCAGTGCGTCTCTAGGAACTGATGGAGTGAGAGAGATTATGTGGACAGCTCCTACATTGATAGTTTGGGGAATTTTTTTTGAGGATGAACCTGATGCAAGAACACTGCTCCCTAAGGGAGTGATATCATTGAGGTCTACCGAATTCTTGGATAGCTGACACACAGTGCTACCCTCAGCAATTATGAAGAAGTTGCTGGTAGCTTATGAGGTACCAGCCTGCTCTTCCTATGATGTTCACCTGATATGAGTTTATATGAAGAGAAAAAAACCATACATGCCATCAGTCAGAGTTTATCATCTTTGCTAAAGGAAAACACATACGCTGGGGCCCAACCACATGGGAAAGCATGCCTGCTCCTAACATAACTTAGAGCATCTAGAAAAGCATAGTTTGCATAATATTCATTTGCATATACTTCTGCAATATATGTTGTGCTGATCACTGGCAAATGAAAGCCCAGAAGTGGGATGATTGCCAAAAGGCTGAGTAAAGTTTTCCTCTTCTCTGTAGTTCATGTGAAATCTGGTACATTAGTGGGTGGAAAAGAAACCTTAAAATCTGCTACAAAACAAGGGGGAGGCAATAATATTAACACTGGGTACACTACTAAAGAATGACTGTCAAGAGCAATCATCACCAAACTTGCAGACAGTTGCTGATATACACTAAATGCTGTACAGCAAAGGGAAATGGATTACTTAAACTGCCCTCTCAAATGTTTTATCTC
>WAAD01016750.1:138522-167701 GCA_013389945.1 Fregata magnificens
GAAGCAACTGAGCATCAAAGAAATACTACAAAAGAAAAATATACCACTCATTTTTCATCAGAAATGAGAAATGTTGTGTTCAGTATATTTCAAGATGTTTATGTGGTTTAACCTGCCATGAGTTATATTCACTTCAGTGCCATTATTGCCAGTGTTATTCTAATACCAGAAGAGTTTACAGGTAACTAATATGCATGTGCAATTCTAACAAATAGAAAAAAAATAAGTGCTGACATACTTACTCACTGGTTGTTCCAAATGACAGTCTAGAGTCAGCAACCTGCATTGCTGCTCAGAGGAACAATGGACTGACAGACAAGGAAGATCTCTCATTCCCTTTGCTTCCTCTATCCAAGGGCTACAAGGTCAAAACAGCACGAGACCCATACAAAAGCCATGCAACAGCCTCCATCTTTGGCAACTAAGGGTTACTTAAATTGTATTTTATTGAATGATTTTTAAAAAGGCTTTTCTGGCATTAAGCCACAAATGTTATGGGCAGATGTAACATTAAATTCTCCTATCTGCTTTTCTTCTTCTGAGTGTAGAAATAGTCACCTTGAGTCATTTTTTTCCCCCTTGTTCGTGTATAATTAGCTTCATTGCTTCCTCTGATTGCTTTCATCTAGCCAATATCTTCTACAGGTACCTCTTTCAAAGAGCAGCTGAAAGCTTTACCAAGGCAGTTATTGCTAGGACACTGCTGATGCAAGGAATGAGTTGGGGAAGAATGAACTGCCAAGGGTCGTGCGGAATTCTTCTCTTCTCCTTAGGAAATACCTCTGTACCCCTTTTCTACTGTCACTTTACATCTGTGGCAAACCCAGGTAAGGTACAACACCAAAGCATTGCTGTGGTCATTGTGTCTTTTTTAGGGACGACAAGGAAGTAAGAGCACCTGCTTTTAGTTATCACTTATTAATTACTTTTCAGGAGATTATTTACTGAACACCACCACCTTCTTAGAAAATGACAGAAAGGGAATACGGCAGTGTTTGAGCTGATGATCTTTTCTTAACACCAAAAAGTTATGGATTCCAGAGTAGGAAACCAAAAGCCTCTTGTTTGCCTGGAAAGCAAAAAGGGATGGGTGTAGACAGAGGGAGGAAGTAAGTTTTATTTTTTGTATGTGTGTGCATACAAGTGTGTGTGTGCATGCAAGTGCGTGTGTGCATGGGAGAGAGAGGGCGAGCGTGGGAGAGATAGATAGATATGCATAGAAACTGATCTGGGAAAACTGTAATGATTTAGGGTTCTGTATTACATGCAGCATTGCTACTTAAGAAAAGCAGTCATCCCCCCAGACCTATCAGGGCATATGAAGATATGCCAGCAAAAATATAATGTATAAAGCTAAAAACCAAATTTGTTGGAATTTTTTTAAGCCCTGTCAGAAGCACGTTGCCATTTGAGATGTATTTCTAAACTGATAGGCTACCAGTTCATAACTTTAAAAATAAAACTAAGACAGAAAAAAAAAAGTTATAAAGTTTGCATTCAAATATAACTGGTTGTACTGGTTTTGGCTGGGATAGAGTTAATTTTCTTCAAAGTAGTTGGTATGGGGCTATGTTTTGGATTTGTGACCAAAACAGTGTTGAAAACACAGGGATGTTTTAGTTATTGCTGGACACTGCTTGCACAGCATCAAGGCCTTCTCTGTCTCTCATGCTGCCCCACCAGCGAGTAGGCTGGGGGTGCACAAGAAGCTGGGAGGGGACACAGTGGGGACAGCTGACCCCAACTGACCAAAGGGATATTCCATACCATATGACATCATGCTCAGCAATAAGCACTACGGCAAAGGAGGAGGAATGGGATATATTTGGAGTCATGGCATTTGTCTTCCCAAGTAACCGTTACGCGTGATGGAGCCCTGCTTTCCTGGGGACAGCTAAACCCCTGCCTGCTGATGGGAAGTAGTGAATGAATTCCTTGTTTTGCTTTGCTTGCATATGTGGCTTTTGCTTTACCTGTTAAACTGTCTTTATCCCAACCCATGAGTTCCCACACTGGTACCCTTCTGATTGTCTCCTCCATCCCACTGGGGGCAAGTGAACAAGCGGCTGGGTGGGGCTGAGCTGCCAGCCGGGGTTAAACCACAACACTGTGGTTTAACTGGTCTCTTAAAAAAGAAAAACAAAAAAAACCCCACACTCTCACATTTCAACTCAGCCAGATCTATTATTTTTAATAAGGCGTGGTACTGAAAGACTATGCAACAACCTGGAGTTTTTTACTTACTTTTAGAAGAATAGAAGGAATTCTAAGAATCAAAACATCTTTTGACTTATAGAAATGGCAGATCTTTAAGGACACATTCCATAGAGCGCAAGAGCTCTCAGTCCCCAGGTGTAAGAAATCAGGCAAGGAAGGGAAGAGACCAGCATGGCTGAGTCGAGACCTGCTAGTCAAACTAAAGAGCAAAAGGGAACTGCACAGGCAGTGGAAGCAGGGACAGGTATCCTGGGAAGAGTATAGTGATGCTGCCCAGTTGTGTAGGGATGAGATCGGGAGGGCCAAGGCGTGGCTGGACCTGAACTTGACAAAGGACAGAAAGAGTAACAAGAAGGGCTTCTACAGGTATATCAACGAGAAAAGGAAGGTTAAAGAAAGCATACCCCCCTGACGAACAAGAATGGTGACCTAGTATCAACAGATGAGGAGAAGGCTGAGGTACTCAACAACTTTTTTGCCTCAGTCTTCACTGGTAACCTCTCTCCTCACCCCTCCCGAGTCGATGGACCACAAGATGGGGACCAGGGGGGTAAAACCCCTCCCACTGTAAGGGAAGATCAGGTTTGTGACCACCTGAGGAACCTGAACATACACAAGTCTATGGGACCTGATGAGATGCATCCCAGAGTCCTGAGGGAATTGGCTGATGTAGTTGCCAAGCCACTCTCCATAATATTTGAAAAGTCATGGCAGTCAGGTGAAGTCCCTGGGGACTGGAAGGAGGGAAACATTGTGCCCATCTTTAAAAAGAGTAGAAAGGAGGATCCTGGGAACTACCAACCTGTCAGCCTCACCTCTGTGCCTGGGAAGATCATGGAACAGATCCTCCTAGAAGCTATGCTAAAGCACATGGAGGACAGGGAGGTGATTCGAGACAGCCAGCATGGCTTCACCAAGGGCAAGTCCTGCCTGACCTAGTGGCCTTCTATGATGGAGTGACTGCATCAGTGGACAAGGGAAAGGCAACAGATGTCATCTATCTGGACTTCTGCAAAGCCTTTGAAATGGTCCCCCACAACATCCTTCTCTCTAAACTGGGGAGATATGTATTTGATAAGTGGACTGTTCGGTGGATAAGGAATTTATTGGATGGTTGCATCCAGAGGGTAGTGGTCAACTGCTCGATGTCCAAATGGAGACCGGTGACAATTGGTGTCCCTCAGGGGTCTGTACTGGGACCAGTGCTGTTTAATATTTTCATCAATGACACGCCAGAAGGACGGGATGCCATCCAGAGGGACCTGGACAAGCTGGAGAGGTGGGCTGTGAACCTCATGAGTGCAAGGTCCTGTGCCTGGGTCAGGGCAACCGCCAATACCAATACAGGCTGGGGGATGAAGGGATTGAGAGCAGCCCTGCCGAGAAGGACTTGGGAGTACTGATGGATGAAAGGCTGGACATGAGCCAGCAGTGTGCACTTGCAGCCCAGAAGGCCAACTGTATCCTGGGCTGCATCAAAAGAAGCGTGACCAGCAGGTCGAGGGAGGTGATTCTGCCACTCTACTCTGCTCTGGTGACACCTCACCTAGAGTACTGCATCCAGCTCTGGAGCCCTCAGTACAGGAAGGACATGGAACTGTTGGAGTGGGTCCAGAGGAGGGCCATGAAAAGGGTCAGAGGGCTGGAGCACCTCTCCTGCGAGGACAGGCTGAGAGAGTTGGGGTTGTTCAGCCTGGAGAAGAGAAGGTTGCGGGGAGACCTTATTGTGGCCTTTCAGTACTTAAAGGAGGACTATAGGAAAGATGGGGACAGTCTTTTTAGCAAGGCCTGGTGTGACAGGACAAGGGGTAATGGCTTTAAACTAAAGGAGCGTAGATTTAGACTAGATATTAGGAAGAAATTTTTTTACAATGAGAGTGGTGAAGTGCTGGAACGGGTTGCCCAGAGAGGTAGTGGAGGCCCCATCCCTAGAAACATTCAAGGTCAGGTTGGATGGGGCTCTGAGCAACCTGATCTAGTTAAAGGTGTCCCTGCTCACTGCAGGGTGGTTGGACTAGACGACCTCTAAAGGTCCCTTCCAACCCAAAGCATCCTATGATTCTGTGATTCTATGAAATTGGGGGGTGAGGGTGTTGTGTAATTACATGTATGTTAAAGTGACTTTCTGTAAACATTAAGTAATTTCTTCAATACAGTAGTAGTAAGAAAAATCCCAAAACATCCTGTTTATTTAGAAGAGCTTTTATAAAGTATTCTTGTAATGAACTCATATGCCCCCATGTTACTATGAAATCTAACAGCATAAAACGTCAGCATTTAGGAATGCTGCTATTTCTTATTCAGTCCACCAGACTACATGCATGAACATTTTAGTTCCCACTACCGTGCCACCTCCAGCATTGATTCTCTTTACATTGACACCTAATTTGTCATTTTTCTTTGCTCTCCATAGCCTGAACACAGAAGTTTCACTTAAGATGAAGTGTTTTGTATATTGACCTAGTCACTCATTAAGGCACTTGAAAAGAATAAGTCAATTGCTTGCAACTGTGCATCTGAACACAGATCAATCCAAAGTGCCTGAGCAAGCTCACGTTAAACAATGTAAATGTTATCATGAGCAAATGCAGAGTAATGCATCTAGGAAGAAGGGTCATACCCACAAAGTAGAAGATCATACTCGTATAAGCAGTGGCTCTAAAAGAGAAGCCAGTATGCAGGGGATAAGCAACTCAGTATAACCTCCTGATGCAATATTACAGGAACCAATGCAATCTTTCACTATATCAGGCTTTTCTACACCAGAACAGCAACATCAAACCTGTTTGACATCGTGCAACGTACACACGAGCAATGCACACATTTTACAGACAAGTCACAAGATCAAAGAGACTGCAGAAGAAAGCTTTTTTTTTTTTTGAGGGCAAGAAAAGTGTCTTACACCATACATATAGAACAAACAGAATTTATTAATCAAGAGGACAATTAGCCATAGAATTTTTGCAAGGAGAAAATACCATGCACTAGAGAGCTCTCTGATCTGGGAGAAAGGCCTAATATCTGAAAGCAGAAGCCAGACTGCTTAGTACACAAATTAAATTCCTACTAGCAATAAGCCACCGGAACAAACTACCAGATGCCTGTCAGAAGCTGATGAAACCAGTCTTCAAATCAAGATCTGCTGTTTTTCTAGAAAATACATATAACTAAACTGCAGTTACTGAACTCAGGTAAAGAAAAAACAACTTGAAAAAAATGGAAATAAGTTATGACATAAAATCCTGACCATGCAACAGTATGGCTCCTACTATGAAAAAAAAAAAAAAAAAAAAAAAAAAAAANGACCGAAACGCACTAGCCTGAGGGAATATGCTTGCCCTGCATCTTGCATGGCCTTGGCTGCATCCAGGTGCACACTCTGCTCCTCTCTCTCTCCTATTAATGTTAGCAGTATAGTTTTACTATAACACACTATGCTACCCTGGTTCTCCCAACTGTCTCACACAGCGTTTGAAGGATAATGGAGAGGAACAGGACACTTACAGGAATAAGGCACTGAAACAGATGAGATAAGCTGTTCGCCTGAAGTTACTCCTTTCCAAAATTTGTTT
This sequence comes from Fregata magnificens, assembly GCA_013389945.1. Taxonomy (NCBI): domain Eukaryota; kingdom Metazoa; phylum Chordata; class Aves; order Suliformes; family Fregatidae; genus Fregata; species Fregata magnificens. The sequence goes on from WAAD01016750.1 coordinate 144,312, forward strand.
AGAAGAAACTGCAATTTGTATGGATTACAGGGCCCACATACTGCTGATCTTGTGTAAACTGTATTGTAAAGTGACCATATTTTCAAGCTTTTCCCTCCTCTAGAAATGCAACTTCCAAAACTAGATTGCCATAGTAATTCTCTATTATTTAGGATATAATAGGTATCTTTATTTTAACCTTTCCTCCTATATAGGCAAGGGGTTTTTTTTCTTCCCTTCTCCAGGCACAAGTACCTTGTGTAAAGCACAGATCAACCTCTGATAGACGCCTCTACCACCATTCAAAGTATTGTATATTCATTTTGTTAGTAAGTAATTCTTCCTAGGTCAAATTAAGCGATATATTTCTCTTCTGAATGCAGAGAACTGTCAAATGCAGTATTTGGATTTGACAGAAGTAGCTGCTACAAACATTTCAAGCTTACCCAGAAGTAAAGTTTGGCTAGAAACATTATAGGAGGAAAAAATGGGGCAAGGGTAACAGACAGAGCAGAAGAAATGAGGTTTCCACTCTACCTTCAAAATTACTGTAAGTTTTACTGAGGGAGAATGAACCTATAATCAATGCTTTTGGCTCAGTCTGACATGAGAAATTAATGAGGCATTTCAAGAGTTCTGTGTTCAACCTAAATATTAACTGGGCATCAATAAAAAAAAATAGTGATAAACAGTGAAACAGTCACAGTGAGGACTGGAGTTCTCACTATATGCGTGATCACAGAATCACAATCCTGGCATTGTCCGGCTGAATACAAAGAAGAACAAACCGAATACTATAGAGTCAATGAACTGTTACGTTCAGTGTCATACAAAAATGCCCCATGCACAGTTTTCAAGAGATCTCACTTCATGTCAAAGTCCTGTGTTGCACATTACAATTAAGAAAACTAATAACTGATATTTAACTGATCCACAAACCAGGTGTGTCCCCCCAGCTGCTAAGATGAGTAAAGCATTTACTTTCCAACACGTGAGACCTTTGCATGCTGCTGTTGGGAAAAGCAGATTTTGTTCTTCTGTTGACCTGTGGACTTTTAAATGTTTAACTGTTCCTACCTGTGGGACATGCAGCAGTCTGTAGACCACAATAAACAGCTTGTGTTTAAGATAACGTATGTCTTCAGATATCTAACCTGAAACTAAATACCTGCTGCTTAATGAACTGATATGCTGGGCAAAAAGCAGTGAATAAAAGGAGGGGGAAAATAAAATTTAAGAAAAAAAAAAAAAGAAAGAAAAACATTCTGCCAGCAAAACCAAAGTCAGCCTCTTCTCCATCTGACTAGGGACAATTCATGAACTTCCTTCATCTTTTTTAATCAAAGAAAAAACCTCTTACTCAAATTCTGAAAAGGATAAATATCTATTCACTCTGGCTGATAATGCATGGACCACCCAATTGTAGTAGATATTTTTTTAAAAAAAGAAAATTATAGTTCCTTGAAAAGGTTAGCACACTAACACAAGTAACTTGAAAATAAACTAAATTTGCTAAGGGTGCATTCATACAGAGCTGAGGTACAAACAGAGATTGAGGTAGTCAGATTTATATGACTGCAGGCTGGAAAGAATAAAAATGCTCTGTTTTTGAAAGTGTTAGAATACTAATTTTTCCAGCAGAGACAGTAGCTGAACAGGCACCCATATAATTAATATTCAACAAAAGTGCTCCCTAATGAAAACACAGTTACTTTAATTAGTTCTTTTATGAGGATTCACAAATATGGTACAGCACAACTGAAGAGTGCAAGCAGTTATGTCAACAGAACCTGCCATGCCCACTGTGCCTGAAAAACCTGGAGACATACCTGATTACTGCTTTTTGCAGCAGAGTTGGTCTGAGCTGTATTTGAAGAAAGGGAATCAAAAAAGGCTTGGTCAGCTAATGAGTTACCGCAGCTAATTCCATCTTTTGCACCTTCGGTTATAATCTGAAATGGAAAAAAGTTGCAAAGGATTTTTCATGCTTCCATTAATCAAATTATGCTGTTTAGCATACATAATCATCCTAACATTCATGTCACCAGATGTTAAAGATGGCTGCATATACCCTTTTTGAATTCAGATTGAATAGTACCTTTTACAAGGAGCTGATGTGAGAATCTGGAGGATTTACTTCCACAACAGATGGAACTGATTTGCATTATCACAGTGTAACACGTAAGACTGTTGTGGCAGTGGACACCTAACTATAAATTCATTGGGGATTAACAAGGTTGTTAACATTACTGCTTGGAGACTGGGAACTCAATACTCAGAGGATCAGTTTGGGACTGCAAGTTTGGAGAGCCAAAAGCTACTAGACCATGAGCTAGCCAACTGAAGACAAAAAACAAGGTTATGTGAACAAGCANAAGGGAGGCACATGCCTTAACAGGAGGCTGCAGGAATTACAGCCAGAGTCTTCACCTAACTGGCAACCTGCAGACGTACACTGGGCCCTCCAAGAGTGAATAGGATTCCAGTCTTTGCACTGAGACCCCCATTCCATCCCCATTCCCATATCACCAGTCTTTAAACAAAGAGCAGACCAACACACACCGAAGAGACAGCAAAGGCCCTCAGGAAGAGGATGAGCTGAGTAGTCCCTGGATTTGGGATCCCATATCCTGAGCCCCAGAAACAGGGTTCCATTCCAGAGATTTATGAGTGTGTGGCAAATTAGCCACAGCAACACCAGTGTAAACTTGCATTACTCATTTCACTTCCATATCTGTATCTTCAGACAGGAAAACAAAACAATTATTGGATCATGAGACCCCCAAAACCAGAAGCAGACTCAAAATAGCTCATGTTCTGCAGATCACCACTATTTACTATGAACAACCTCCTGTTGCATTTCTTGGGAAACCACTAAGAAGCACAGTAGCTTTGGATGGCATGTTTGCACTGGTATCCAAAGCCTGCAGCTACAGTTGCTACAATAAGATCATACATTCCAAGCTTTAACACTGGAAGTTTAATATTTGAGCATTACAGTCTGATCAGCGAACCAGAGGACGGCCTTTTCAGTAGTTTTGCTTTCTTAGTGCAGAACAGTGTAGTAGTCACTTACCTCAACATAATCTGTTGGAACAAGTCCTCTCTCCCCTTGGCTGTTTTTTCCTTCTAACCAGCCTCCACCGACATCCTAAAAGAAGTAATAATGCAGAAATAGTTTTGCTACATGGATCTCACAGCATGCTTTAAACAGCTCAGGAGGAAGCACTGTCTTGCTGTCAAATGCAATGTTTGAAATATAGTTGTGACTGTATGGCCATGAACAAACTTGCTTAAATCCGCTGAAGCAGCAGATACTCATTTAAACAGAACACAGACCGTGCTTGTTTCACACAGCTACTGTTGACTTTAGATTTAACAAGCACAAGGGGAAAAAGGTTGATTTTCAGCACTTTTGATCATTTATGAAACCACAGTCAATTGTCTGGACACAGCTATTAGTATGCTATTTCCAAAGCATTAATTTTATTCAACAGATTATAAACAAGACTGAAGGAATTAAGCTATTAGTAATATCTGTAAAATCTCTGCTTCACTGATTGAAGGTGCAGATATGTTTGATGAGTCGGAGCTATAACCCACAAGAACTTTAAGGATAATCTCAAGGCTAAGAGAGGCACATGCCATGCAAGATCTGGAGACGCTCTTTCTAGTTTACATTTAATTTCAGAGGCAGGTCTCATACTATTAGTTTGGAAAGAACTAATACAGTTCAGCTCTGGTCTCAGGGGGGCATCCTGTTATTGTTTGGTTTTTTAACACACGTTCTACATACACTAAGAAACCTTTGCAGCTAAGCAAAGTCAATTCCAGGACAACATTATCTGGAATAAGCCAGTTCTGTTTTAAATCAAGCTGTTTCTTGAACACATGGATACATGTAAAGCTAATTCACAGCTGAAAACTGTAATCACATATGCTAGACAGCAATTACTGAATTCCAGGTTTTCTTAATTTGCTTTTTAATAGATGCATTTGTTTATTCACTATTTTGTTCTATCACTTGAAATTTTATGTAATCCTGCACACAGTAAGGAGAAGTCTGCCATGTATTTAAGATTTTAAACAGTAAAGATCAATCAGTTACTGAAATAACAAACTTTCATTTGTTTTTTCTTATGTACCTAAAAGCTTACACTCAAGAACACAGAAACAACTAGACATCTCAGATTCTAAATTCAACTAGCTTGGTTACACTGCAAGAGCAATGACATCTTGTGCCGGAAGTTACATTTACACCACTGCACTTAAGAGTAATCATCAATGGACTTTCATGACTTATGCTATTGCTGTCTAAACTTATCATATCAAAAAAGATCAAGAGCCTTTGTGGCAATCTATCCCACAGTTTAATCATGAACAGCATAAAATAAAATTTTACTTGGTTTTAAGTATATTGCCTTAACACACAGATGTCTTGTTCAGCAAGAACTAGCTTAAAAGTGGTAAACTATTTATTTAGTCCCATTTTTGTAAAACAGCATGAAACTCCTGAACTCATTTAAAATGCTACCTCTGCCGCAGCATAGCATCCTATCCAAGAGGGTGTTGGTTCCATTAAATATCTGCTTCAAATATTTAAGGTCAGTGGAACTAAAAATTACCAGGATCATACATGACTAGGGTCTTCAAAGAATTAGCTGCAGAACTGCAGAACCCATGTTTCCTATGCAACCAGATAAATAAAATCTGGCATCAAGATGAGGCGGTGTTTGTTTGTATGTGTTTTAAAAGGAAAGTCTACTCACTGAGCCATATCACTACACAAAAATCAAAAGCGGAATCAACTAACACCTTGTTACCATGGGTAAGAATTATACAGGACAATAAAAGCACACTCAAACTCAAACTGTACACGCAAATCAGTGCTCAGAAGTACTATTAATTTAAGAACTCCTTGATATTACCATAGTATTTTCACCACTCTTCCCTGTACCTTGTCCATATTGCTTTAATTATGAAAGGACACCCACATTTAGCAACAAATTTTGTGACAAGTTCTTTGAACAAACTTAGAATGCTGAAGTCATTGATTAAAAAACTCAAAACCAAGGGAGTTGGCATGTCAGATTTAAATGCAAGTGGCAAGCACCTGAAAGACTAGATACACACAAAATGTGGAACATTAGGCACACAAAAAAGACAACACATTCAGATGTAAAGGGTATCACCATAATTAGCTCCTTCCTCTGCCTCGGCACTCAGCCCTATTTAGAGGGAAACAAAGCTGAGCAAATTCCTAAGTGTAGGCACAAGCTGAGAGGGCCCCCATCCTCCAAAACCGTTCAGTGCATTTGTTTCCACAAAACTATTAGAGAATTCTTTGTATCTAGTTTATTTGCTACTTCTTCGGGGGCCGGTAGCCAGGGCTTTCCGATGTCACCTCGCACCTTTTTTCTTCCACCTGCAAGAAGTACGTCAGGACAGTGCACTGAAGCCTTGATTCCATCTCTTGTTTTCTTACCGGGTTGGTAATTACGATAATCTCCCCTTCACTGACGGTCAGCTCGTTGTTTCCAGGCTCAGCAGCAAAATCATACATAACACGAGCCTGTATGTGAAAGAGAATATACCAGTGAGCCTTGCAGCTTATTTAGAAGATTTCATGAAGGACGTACCAGCACAACTCATTCCTAAGTAGCAGAAATACTAGGCAGCAAAAGGCTGGACATACAAAGAGCAACTCAGCATGTAGGAAGCCAACATTTTCTAAATTTGACCTCCAAACCGAACACTAATGCAAACTTTACAAGATGAAAGTCTCCTGCAGAGCTTGTTAGAGATGATCATTATTTTCCAGGAGGATTCACAGTTTAAGACTGGCTGTTCTCTGCCATGTCCAGAACTATCTGTACAGCTTTTTCCAGGGGAAGAAGGAAAGGCTTCTAACTTTAGCAAACAATCCAATTAATAATTTTTTTTTTTTTTTCTACAAGACATATTCCAGCTCCTAGTCGGGTAAAGGGAACTGTTTCATAGAGCAGAAAAAGAAAAAGAAAACCAAGTTACTGCAGATATAAGTAACCTCTGCTGTACATAAAAAGTAATATGTAAAATGTTTTGAGACTCTCTGTCTACAGGAGGAACTATGCAAATGCACAAACGAACAGTGAGAGTAGGCCTGTTACATACTGGCACAAGGAGAGAAGGAAAAAACCAAAACCAACTTAATTTTTAAGTGTTTAGACACACAAAGGCTTTGCTGTGTACTGACTCTGCTACTACACTACATAACGAAATGTTATGTTTGAAACACTGACAAAGTTGTCTAACATATAAGGAACAGTCCTGCTTCTCTATACAAAGAATTGTGACATGCTCTAAGATTATATTCCCAAACATCTTTTCATTGTCTTCTATTAAATTCCTTTCCAATCTAAAAGTAGAGAAAGCTCTCAGGAACTACAAAGTGACTATAATTATTTTCTCAAACTGTTGAAGCGGATACAGAGAGAAACCACATCTATCTTCCCCTTGACTCTTAAAGGAAGATATAGAATCAAAGATTTAGCTTTCCAGTTAAAGTGGCATATTAGATAAAGTTTAAACCTGACTGAACAAGACAGCAGTAAACCCTTTATCCAAGCTTCTTTTCCCCTGAAATAAAAATCATCACGCTAGTAGAACTTATAAAAGATAAAAGCCTTATTATTTACACCTCAAGTCTGTTACCAGGTGCCCCAGAAGGAATTAATACATTATTTTATCTGATTGATGCTAATGCTGATGTATCAAAGAGCAGCAAAAGGGGAAGCTAGACTACAGGTCAGGAAAGCCAAACAGAAAAAGTACAGCTTTTAACAGACAGTACTAACAGTTATAACAAAAAGCTTTTCCTGCACAACTAAAACAACAAGCTATAAACTCAATTACAAGGGGGGGGGGGGGGGCGGATCTTTAGTAGCTTGAAGTTTAGGAAACGAGTAATTTCTAAGAGCAAAGTTATGAAGATTTGTGGTTGTAATACGAAGGCCTCTAAAAATGATAATGTAGTCATTGACTTACAGGCCTGAAATCCACAGAAGGGACAACTAGGAAGAGAACATCTCCCTGTCATGATACACCTGCTAAAAAAGATTTTAAAAAAATTTAAAAATAATTTAAAAAAAAAATCAAGACTCAATATAGATTACATTATAACCCTTATTTCTCCAGCTTGTACAGGATTAAGAGCAGCAGAAAGTTTATTTTGGGAAACACATCAATTTCCCTAGCACATCTTGAAAGAGGCGAGACTATGGTCTCATCTTCACCATCAAGACATATGCTTTAGTTACCTCAGCTCATACAGAAGTGGGCTCTGTTCCTGCAGATGAAAAAAAATAAATCCAAGACAAGCAATTTTGTAATGGTGTTACTAATAACGTCAGACACTGTGTACAGAAATTAGGTCCTTCTTGTACTTGGAGGTTGGGGGAAGAGAAAAAAAAAAGAAAACTAATTGTTTCTGCCATGAAGATAACAGTAAAATCATGATTTCTGTTGAAAGCAAGTTATGTGATAGGAAAAAAAAAAAAAAATTACCAGAAGACAGACATTCACCATCAAGCCTCGCCTGTCTCAAAATTGGAGGTTGTTATGATCCCCACCTAGACGTTCCTTCTAACACAGAACCAGAAAAAACACAACTTTCCTCCCCCATGTTTTAATTTCATAAGTATCATGTGGAAATAATTCTGGCTGGTCTAGAGGTACTTTACTTCAGTGTAAATAAAAACAGTGCAGCGAAAAAACACATATGTTGTAGTTCAGCTGAGGAAGCTAATCCTGAACCATGTGCACAACAAATCAGACACTTGGTCTTCTTCAGTAGAGAAGCACAACATTGGAAAAAAACACGTGCCCCAAAGCACACTGAATGCTTTCCTGCCGTGAAAGCATTTCCCTTAGAACAGAGGCTTTCAGCACTTTCTGATTATGCTGTGCAAAACAAAGATGAATAGAAGAAAACTGTTTTCAATAATAACACTGATTGCTTTCCTCCCAGCAGAAAATCAGGCCTCCATGCAAATATAAGAATAAGCTACCTTACTTTCCGTAAAAAGTAAATTGAAGAGAACAAACATACCTTTGAAATACAAGAACATTTTAAGCAGGGGTATAAAAAGCATCACCCTCCAGGCCTCTCCCCTAAGCAGTAGGAGACGCAGGCGTTCAACATGTCCTTTTTACAGCAGGTTACCAATACTTATCCGGTTCCTGCAAGTTGGATGCTAGGCATCTGAACCACGGGAAAAGCAGCTTTCTTAACCAGGGAGCCTTCTTAGCCTTCTTCAAGTAGCACACCACAGTATTAAGTTCTTGCTTTTATTTACAGGAATGAAGAGAGCTCAGCAGGACAAAAGCAGATTTTACTAGCCTTCAGGAAAACTGGCAAAACATCCCACAGTAACGACCAGACTGGAAAGGTAAGATAGATTTGTGTCTAATAAGAGATCAGATGCAAATACTCAGTTCTCCAGATGTAGCAGGCAAATAAAGTTACTCAGAAAAATCTGGAAGTATTCAGCTTGTACGGAAGGAAAGACCAAGAGATACATAGAATTTAATAAAGTCATTGTGCCAAAGTCTATCCATTCACCTGCTCCAGGTTCCCGATTCAGAAGCTGTTAAAAAAAAGTAGAAGGAAAAAAATACAAACAAACCCAATAATTTTTGCCTTACCACAGTTTGAGAAATTGAAAAGAAAAAAAAAAAAAAAGATTCGCAATACTACAGAAATGGATTTTTACAGAGCATTAAGTATTTGAAGTACATCTGTAACCTGATCCATATCTTGACCTCTCAAATACATTCCCCACATTTTTTTTGCTCATACTTTCCATTTCACTTGCATTTCTGGACTCATTTGACTAGTTTGGGAATTAAGCCCCTAAGAACTCCTGGCAAGTAAGCTTTAACACTACCCTCTGACTCTTGACATTTAATACACTCAACAAATTCCAAAGTAAGTGAAACTAAGTGACTAAATGTTTTCCCTCAATTTAATAACTGTATAGTTAACGATGAAAAACCCTTCCTCTAGCCTTTCCTTGGGCAGAAGCATCAGCCCCAAGCCTATTTAAATTTTTCACAATCAGTTCCAAAATATTATAAAAAGGGAAATGGTTTGGATTTGCAATAAACTTTTTCCTACTTACTGGCCACAAATATTACATCCAAGTAGCAGTTATGGCTTAGAGTTAGATCTTTGCCACTTACGCAGAATAGTGTGTGGGCATGGAGAAAATAAAGCATTTAACCAGAAAAGGATTTTAGCTCCTGGACACTGCAATACATGCATCAAATATTAGGTCTAAACTTATGGATATTTTGAATATTTAGAAAATTGGAATCTCTGACAAATTCCAAAGATCACAGAATGAACACCACAGACAACTTCTTCAAAACACAGGTTTAAAAAAAAAACAAAACCAAACAAGACTTGTTACAATAACTGTTGTGCTTCATATTTCCTTCTGATCATATGTAAAAGGATCAAGCAATCCAAGGAATTGCAACCAATACAGGAACTTCAGAGATTCAAAGACTTGGTTAGTGCAATAAAGGCCATTGCTTCATTTACAGAATACTGCAAATGTGCAAAGCAAGTAAGAATTGCTAATCAATCTATTAGCTATAAGAAAATTCGTTTCTTTTACTGGCTGCACTTATTCCCGCCGCCCCCCCCCCCGCCAAGATACAACTGGCTCTGGATTCTGAAGTTGTTTTGTTAGATCCTGTACGAAAAAGGACTGCTAACCCAAAAAGTTTAAACAGATTTCACTGACCAGAAAGCAGAGCTGGTCGCTGTACTGTACACCTACTGCCTCCCTTTGCTCAGGTGGCAGTGGAGCTTCCTGCACCTCCACTGGGAGTTTGTAACACATCCTGACATTGATCTCGTGCTCCCTTGTGCGAGAAGAGGCCAGCATGGATTAAGTAGAACCCTGGCACAACGCATGGCAAGGAGGAAAGGGCTCTCCAGTCCCCAGTGTCTCTGCAGTTCTGGCGTACATTGCAGTTTCTCTGGAATGAGAGGGAGCTGGCAGTTTTCTCTACAAGTTGAAGACAGGGGGAAACCAGTAAGAATTCCTCCTTATTAAACGAAAAGGAGCTTTTCAGCAGTATGGATATAGATATTCAGATTGTAATAAGGAGAAGAAGACAGAAAGGAAAGCAGTAGCTCTCAGTGTTACATCAGCATCCTTATGAGCTGGTTCTACTTGCTGTAGAGTTAACATATCTGGACTGTGGTTTCCCAATTTACAGATTTACTGACTTATTACAGAGTGAAGCCTCTCTAACTTCTAGAAATCCTAAGCACTGCAATCAATCACTATTACTATCTTTTTAAAATTATAACAGTAGCAGTACGTAAGCATATTAGAATACAAAAGATTCTTTGCGTTGAAAAGCAGTACCTACCTAGATTAGCAAAAGTATAAGTCTCCTCTGCAGACCTGGAGCAGACTTAGCCTTTCTCCATTACTTACCTCTGTCTGAGTTGAGTACCTCCCTCCTCTTCCCAAAATATTAAAAACAGAGATAAAAAAAATGACCAAGAGCATTTGCCAACTTATTTCTGCAAGCAGACATAAGACTATGAAACTGTAACTGTCAGTGTGCCAAGACTCTTAGCATAATTTAAGTGGGAAGGAAGTTGGCTAGCAAAAGTCATTAAATAAAATTCCAATGAAGGATTACATTATCACTACACTAAGTTACTAGAAGAGTATCCAAGATCTCCGCAGACATCCTGATGGACTGGCTCTTCTGTTCCCCCAAAATCTTGAAAGAGGTGATAAAGCAACAGAAGCACCTATTTCTCATAAGAAGGATCTTTCCACCTTTTCTAAGATGTTTCACTAAAGAGACGCTAGGCTCAGATGGAAAAGCAACTTATCCCCGAGTCTAACAATCCTGATGTGCACAGGCACACACTTGTCTGCATTACAGTTCACCTGCAGCAGGCTAGCTCTTCCATGGAGAAGCAGGACAACAAAAACCAGTGTGCATTCCTCACTAGCCATGAGCATACACACTAACAGCTAACGCACATCAGTTGTGCTCACAGCAGCTTTTATAACAGCTTCCCTGTTTAAACCTCTGTTGATAAGAATGATGAACGACCCACATAGAGTGATTACTGGTTTTTGTTTAAGTCCACACTTCCAAAGCAAAATGTTTTTGTAATGCTGGACTTGCTGATGGAGAATTGCTGTGTTACAATGAAAGTATGCTTTATAGCACTAAAATTGGAGAAGCCAGTCAAAAATTGGACCCACCTTTGAAAATGCTTTCCCTATGGACAGGATTTCATTGTATTAGAAAGAGCTCTTGTGTTATGCCATAGATTCATCTGTTTCAGCCATGTGTTAAAGTTTAGGAAACTTGTACCACAACTGCTTCTCTTGGACAGCTGGCAGGGGCAGATAGTACACAGGAAATATCCATAAAACATTCATAGCACGAAATTCCCATAAATGCATGCCTTCCTTTTAGTGGTTAGCGCTTTGGCAGTTCAGTGCTTCAGCCATCCAGTAAGTGCTCTTTTCAAGGGACAGGGATTCACAGGTTTAATTTGCTTCATGCCACTGTTTCAGAAAGATAACTGCTGTATCACAGCAGCAAGGATGGCAACACCTTCCAGGTTCACGCTTTGCCTCCAGTCTCCTGTCCTACTGTTGGTGGCAGCAGTTCCCAGATTCCCAGAAAGAGGATCAAATTCCGTATTTCTGTTTTGGAAAGTAAATGGGGCAGAAAAAACTTTTCCAAGAAACCTGCATCCCACCACAGAAGCAGAAACCATAATTTGGAAAGCCTGGTAAAATGTCTTTAAAAAAAAGTTAATAATTAGCATCAGCTTTTTTGGGTTTGGGGGGGGTTTTCTGAGCTACAACTCTTCTTCACAAGGCAAGTCCTTAAATTTTAAATAGCCTTGACAGTAAGCAGACTTGAACTTTTCTTCTAGAACAGCAGCTTAAGCTTTTAGCTGGAACGAACAACAAAGGGTTTCTGGTCACCTCAAATAACTCCAGTAACATTTCTGTTATGAATAAACTTCAGCAAGGTTTGCTACAAAAACTGCATCAGTTAGCACAAATATTCTTCAGTAGGTCAAGTAAGCTAAAGCCTTTGAAACCAGCTGCTTGTGAAACACTGATAAGCAATATGTTGGTCGCACCTGGAAGCACAGAACAGTAAAATGCATTTCTGTCTGAGAATCATAGAATCATTTAGTCTTCCTTGACTTTGTTTTATTCGTTCTCTACTACAAGTTTTTTGGATGTAGGTTTGGTTTTTTGTTGCATTTTGGGGGGAGTTTGTTTGGTGTCCCCCCCCCCCCCCCCCCCCCCCNATTTTTGGGGGGTTTGTTTTGGGGCCCCCCCCCCCCCCATTGCTTTTCCCACCAATATCGTTTTTAGAAACACAATATTCATTCTAAAGGGCAGTTCTAAGAGAACAAAACAGAAATAGCATTCCTGGGATACAGGTTGGGATCCCAGGATTAGAGAAATTGAGGAAGCAGAAATAAAAGAATAATGACAAAAACCTAGCTGCAAATAAATCGGTTCAGAAACTGGCAGTATCTTTTTATTACATCCAAAAGAATTCAGAATAAAGCATTTACTCTAAAAAGTGGCACTACTCTGCAAACAAAAGGCAATTAACTTGAGGTGGCTTTTACATTTTCTGTTCTGTACTGTTTGATCTTTCACAGCAATTTGCCCTATGATTACTGTCTAATAATGTCTTTGAGGTAGTTTACTAGTTGGAACAACTGCAAGACACCTGACTTGTTATCAGCTGAAGAGTCAGCATTAAACCCCTAACTGTCCTCCTTGCGTTGGTGAAGCTACAGAAACAAGGTAGGGCAGTATGACAGTTTAACCATTTCATTTCACCATTCACAAACAGACTACTTAAGTCACCATGTTTTAGTCAATGTGTTTTTGGAAAAAAAAAAAACCCCTCAGCAAGTCAAAACACACACTAACTCCCACCGTTGATATTACTAAGGGTATTGTGAGAAGCTGAAGAATTAGAACAGCTAGTGTCCAAAGAGCTTGGAAAACCAGGAAGAAAAATGCTTCAGAAACAGATGCAGGAGCTCCCCCACCTCCTTCCCATCTCAGAGTACACTACCTTTCTTCTAACAGTGGCTGTCATTTAGATAGATTTAACCTTTCCCCCACTCTTTATCCTGAAACCCAAGCTCACCCGAAAGCCAGTAAGTACTCCAAGACTGAAGAAATTTTCACTGCAGCAGCTGCAACATCTGGGGCTATGATTTGACAAAAAATGCCTCTTCATTTTAGTCCCTCTATCACAACTGTATCAGACTGCTAGGCAAAGTGTACATTTGGATAGTCTATGCAGAAATATCAAGCGGCTCTTCAAGTGCCTATGCCTCTCAGCCTGGAAAGGCAGCTACCTTTTGTCCTGCCTGCAGTAAAGAAATCTCTACACATGTTCCCCTCACAGGCATTCCTAAGAGACAAGAAGCAAACAAAAAACTGAAGATGGAAGCATAAGAGGACACTAGGGACACTGTCTTCTCAGACTCCTACACAAGCCTCACCTTAGGAATTCAAGAGATTATACATTATTCTAGAAACTGCCAGTTAAAGTGATAAAGATTTATTACAAACAAGAAAAGACCCCAATGCTTATATTTTTAACTAATACAGAGCAAATGGAGAGAGTGTATATTGCTCGTATACTACTAGGCATCACTGTTCTTGTGTATGTGCTCAACAACATCTGCCTAGGAAAAAACCTACTAGCCTGAAGAAACTGAACCATCCCTTCAAATTGGTTTTATACTATGACTTTATTAAACAATAAGTAAAAATTAAAATCAACTTGTTTAATAAAAACCTCCCTTTAGTATTGCATTTCTTTTCTAACACAATGGTTTTTTGCTTTCAGCAACATCAGAATTAAAACAAACTAAGTTTAATCAAGAACTCCACTTCTGGATTAAGAGAGGTCACAATATTCAGGTACCATTACTCTGAGTTCCCCTGCCAGCTGTAACTGCTGGATCCTCACATTACTCTACAAATTCACATTAAAAATGTGTCTCTTGACCTGCTGGCTCACTTACTTCTGAGCAATTTTTCAACTCTATTTTAAAGTTCAGTAGCTTGCAGCTAGTCATTTGAAGTCAACACCACTGACTATAAGCATATTAGAAGCAAATTAAATACTGACAAAAAGCTAAGAAACAAGGACTTGCATAATTTGTTCCTGCTAATAAAACATGCTTGCAGATAGAGGAGACCCAGAACAGGAAGCTCCTTTTCAGCCTCAGAAGCTGCATGTGCCTACAATACTTCAGGCAGGTATTTAATTAAGTATTCACACTGGATTAAAAGGCCTACCTCGTATTGCAAGAAAATGGTTAACAAAGCATGAAGAGTTTCCAAAAAGCACAAAACACAAAGTTTGAAGTGTTTATAGGGTAGGGGACAGTAAAGAAATACTCAATTCCCACAAACATACATGTGGCTTAAACCACTGGCACTTTTAGAATTAGAATAAAGGTGTAATAAGCTTATCTTGAAACCATTTCTGTATGATTTTGTGTAAGAAAGAAGTGACTAGGCAAGTTTTCAAGTGTTAAAGAGACTTGGAAATGTTTTCTCTAGTAATAAAGACAATGACTTACTAGCATCTTCAGCAACTCAGGCTTTCCTCAGTGAGGACAGATTAGCTCTTCAGATCTACCATGCAGGACTTCACTGTCTTGCTGAAAAATCATTTTTTGGCCAGGAAAGAAGACCTGAACTCTGTTCAGGCTAGTCCAGCTCATTTTTGGTTACATATCTTATTTTTGATTTACAGAATGTGAGCTCCTTTATAGCTCTCCACCTGTAAGCAAACATCAGCACAGCCCAAAGCCCACTGAAATGCACTCCTGGCCAGCATTACAGGCAGCACACCCCCCCAGAACTTGCATTTGAGTGAATTCCTATACATCAGGAGGCCCGTTGTTCAGCTCAAGCATCCAGGACTAAAAGTTATTGATGTAGTATAAGGACTAAAATGGTTGTAAGACTAAGATCTCTTAAAAGTGTCAGAATGTAACAGATCTTAAAATCTTAAGGTATTAAAACAAATTATAGCTTCTTTCTGTGCAGTTACAAATCAGGTGGGTAGATAACCACTGCCAGAGAGCATGAAAAAAAGCAAAGAGAAACTGCAACATTTTCCAGGTTTACAACAGTGCTTAAGAATTTTAAAGTCTGTGGATTATCTATAAGCAGCTCAGTAGTTTTAAAAAGCAGCATTCAAATTCTGGTACTTTCAAAAGAACCATCATGCACTATTAAAAGAGGTGCTTGGTTGCCTTTTGTGGTGTTCATACAGACTTATTTATGGGGTGCTGTCAAACCAAATAACAGAATCCCCACGCACCCAAGCAATACAGAAGCAAGGGAAATTCAGTTGCAGAAATACATGCAAGACACCCATGTGATTTAGAGATGTTTCCACATACTGATTCAGTTACTCCTGTGAATCACATCTGAGCTTTCAGTTGGGTTAAGCACCTTAAGTTTTTGTCTTGTTTAAAACATTACTTATAAACCAGTTATCAGTTATTAACAATGTACCGCAAAACTTTCAACCGTGAGTGAGGAGCTCCAATGATATCAGAAGACCTTTTTCAGAATCAATTTACTGCACCGCTCCAAGTGCCCAGAGTTCCTCACATTTTCCTTTCTGGATACCAACCTATTCCAGGTCCCCAAATAGACTGGGAACTAAACAATTTCAAATTTGAGAAGATTAATTCCAGTTACAGCAGTACATCAAACTGCAGCAAGTACAGCATGGGTTTGTGTTTACGGATGTTAGGCAGCATGCATTTATCTCAAGCGTGATTAAAATCTCTGCCTAGATTAATCATTACTGTGCCTCTGAAATCAAACTGCAACACTTGCAACTGTTTGCTGAACCAATAACTGTGTGTTTCAGAAGTCTGCTGTGCCAAGTCCCCTGATGTTTGCCTGAAACTTTAGGGCGATCAGTATTGTACCCTCACAGTCCTGTCCCCAAAGAACAAAGCCGCTAAGAGGTGAAGGTTTCAGAAAAAGCCTGCAGCGTTCACCAGAAAAACTGCCACATTATGACCTACTCATTAAGACAGCTTGTAGTCACACAATAGTGCTGCCTCTGTGAGAGCAAAAACAGTAATTATCCCAATAATTGGAGAGGCACAAAGTTTTGCTAAGGTTATCTAATGAACTTCAAGCCTTTTCAGACTCATCACGCTATTACAGGTTGTGCATTTTAATGTACCAGCTGCACAGGCCAGTCTAGAAGCAAATGAAGAACTAGCAAAGCAAACTACCTGCTACTTCAAATAAAACTTAACCTGTAAAATACAGAATGGAATAGTTGTACTACTTTGAAGTCCCAAATACTGGTAATACTAACAGGAAAACAAGTGCCCAATATAACTAAAGACAGCTGGGAAGGAATCTAAAATGCAGCAGAACAGATCCTCAATGTGGAATTCTGCTAAATTCTCTGCTACTTGTGTAACCAACATTAATCAACATACTAATGTTTTGGGATCTTAGTCCTCTTTAGAGACACTACTTTATGAAAGCCCAATAACTGAACCATTTCTATTTTTACTTTTATTTTATGAGGACAAGCAGGAAAACTATTATACCAACATAAATGTTTTACCATTTTATCAGATGAAGCTTCTTTACTCCAGAAATGGGCAAAGTTCAGGTTTTATGGGTTCTAATGTACCCAAGCCTGCAGCTATTCTAGGCTTTTCTGTTGACAGTGTAGAAAAGTACAAGACCCTGTAAAGTTACAAACTGAGCACATTAAGCAGCAGCTCAAATAAGCAAAGCTCAGTCATTAGACCTGGCCAGCACTTGAACTGGACATAGTCACCTGCAATTTAATGCAATGTGCACACTAGCAGTATTGCCCTATCCCACTTTAAGTAAAAAAAAAAAAAAAAAAAAAAAGCCTGGATAGAAGCATTTAAAAAAAAAAAAAAAAGACAGATAATGAATGACAGAACTGGATTAAGTCATACAATATTTAAAGTCTCTGCTTTACAAATCTCCATCTTCCGTAATCTAGGAATTGATTTAAATTGCATACCACACAAACTTTTCTTGTACCAGCAACCTTTAAAGTGACAGAAAGCATCAAAGTCGTCAGAAAGTTTGAACTGCTGCTTCCTTACAAATTACTAGAAGATTTAGCAGCTTGACAGAATGTGACAAAACTGTTGATATAAAAATTACAATTCAACCACCATATACAAACTTCCAAGAATATGGTCTAGTTATTTGCAGCAAGGAAGATGCTTAATTTTTTATTCCATAAGCAACCATTTTCAGAAAACAAATATAGGCCTATTAAGGGAGGAAATTACAGTACTGCTGAAAGAACTGTGCTGTAACCAGGTAAGCACTAAGTACCTTATATTATCATATGTTATTGCAATATTCAATTACTGAATTAAATCTTAACCCCCCCCAAAAGAATTAATGCAGCGGAGGAAATAAAAAATTAAGCTTAGTTCTCAAATCTGATGAAGTTGTAGGACAAAATAAAGTGCCTCATCAGTCATGGCCTCACTGCTGCAGAAAGATGAATTGTAGAGGCTCTCCAGGGAATCCCAGGATTTAAATCAGAACTAACAAGAACAATAAATGTAATAGCCTTATATCAATTGTCTTTCTTTTGGAAACTGCCCATATAATCATAACAAAGAAAAAAAAATCCTCATACAGAAGAGAGAACCAGTTTACAGCTATCCTAAGAGAATTTTTATAGTTGTTCTTGAAAATTAGCCATTTTGTTGTATCAGCCAGGGAAAAAAAAAACCCACCACTTTGCTTGAATTCAATTAGAATCGAGACGACAACTTATTTTTGCTCTGAACATTGAGAACTGCAGTCTCAGGAGGCTGGGAAAAGCAAAGCAAGTCCAAAACCTACTGTGTATAAACAGAGATACCATATGAATACACAAAATAAAAGCACAACAGTTCTCTTGCCAAGGAGGAGCAGATGGCAACTCAGAGCAGAAGTCAGTAACACAACAAGAAGTCATAAGAAAATACCCATCAACCAGTTGTACCCCAGTCCCACTTTTTACAAGAGTGGGACTGAATTATTTCACCTGGGCAAGTCCCACTTGCAGAAACCCCAGGTCAGGCATGGCTGCCCACCGCCAGAAGCAGCTGTTTTGCCTGGACTCCCAAGGGACCTCCCTCAAGCTGCACTGCCTACCTTCCTACCACCCCCTCCTCCTTCCTGCCACCGATTTTGCACATTGGAAACCCCTCCTGTACGGTGGTTTCCTTTAAGGGGCAGGGCCCGGGGGAAGAGCTGCTCTAAAATACAGGAGGAAATTAGAGGGTTTTACCAACAAAAAATACTGTTCACACGCACAGAGTCACTGGTTTGATTCTACCCAGCATGCTTACTATCAGCACGCACCTTCTTATTAGCAGTGCCCAGGAGGGCTCACATGCCCTTCATACCATGCCACGTCCTGAACGTCCCCTCGCAACTACACAACAGCTGGATCAGCCTGCGTAAAGGCAGCTCCCTACAAGAAGAGTCGTCTCTTGTGCCCTTCTCCTCTTACTGTGGGTCTCACAGAGGACTATCTGTCAAAGTTAAATGATTCTGGTCTTAACTGCCTTTTTTTTTTTTTTTTTTTTTTTTTTTTTTTTGACAGAGCATTCTTACCCATATGAAGCTCAAAGAGAAAGACTGCTTTGGGAAAAAAACGATAAGGCTCAGAGCTTAAATTAAATATTCCAGTAAGCAATATGCATCTATTTTTTCTCTTCAGTAGCACTTAAGTTTTGCTTATTGGGCTACTACAAGACTGCTTTGTTTTTTGAACTTTGTGTTACTTGGGAAGCTCCTTTCCAGTCATAAATCGCTGAGAAAGCAGGAATACAACTAAAGAAAGTAAAAGACCAAGCTCTGATTTTTGTCCCTTCAGAGAAATTTAAAGTGATTTTGAATGACCTTGTAATTGTGAAACATGCTTTGAAATAGGAGAGGTTTAGCTTTAAATGCTGAACACTGCAACAGTTATTTACTTTAAATAATTCCAGATATCTAGATGTTGATCTGTTCTACTGCAGTGCTGGCTGAAACAAATTACTCCTGCTATTTTACAGTCTCAATTACCTGCTTTTGTAATGTTTTGCAAAACTGCTTCCAACACCATCAACATTGCAATTGCTTTAAAGGTAATACAGGAGGGAACCTGTATATTTAAAACAGCAAGGTTCTCATATAATTTTCTCTTTGTAATTTCTGTAATCTCTGAAATTTGCCAGATGTCCTAATCAAATAAGGAGGTTTTTACAATCAGAAGAATGTGTGGATATTCAATACTTAAGGAGCTTTTTGAAGACCTGAAAATCAGAGGTTCTAAAAGAGGAAAATAATTCACATAGGAAAATATTGAAAAAATGGAGTAAAATAAACTTTATTACAAAACCACAGTTAACTGTAAGACTTCTTGCTGAGAT
The DNA here is from genome assembly GCA_013389945.1 of Fregata magnificens. Lineage (NCBI taxonomy): Eukaryota > Metazoa > Chordata > Aves > Suliformes > Fregatidae > Fregata > Fregata magnificens. The sequence goes on from WAAD01016750.1 coordinate 163,837, forward strand.
AATACCGATACATGAAGAAATTCTACCAGAGTGAAAATCTGAATTGCTGAGTCTATAAACCAGATGAAGTTTATGACATCTGATACCAGACTTCCTTCTCTTTAGCTACTGTAATCATGTTTTTAGATGACGACCTCTGGTAATGAGTCTCTGATGACTCAATGCCCAGGTGCTTAAAATAACTTTGAAAAACTGAGTCAGAGGAATCATTACCCAAGCATAGCATCCAACATGATTAGATGGACAAAAATGCCTTGAACAACATTTCCATATTTTAGAAGTATTGCTAAGCTATTCCTTCTTTTAAGAACACAATATTCAGTCTAAGCTTTCATCTCAAGGGACTTCTTCCCACAAAAAAGGGCCCAGTCCTACAAACAGAACCAGATAAATGAGTTCTTAAAGTAGACAAACCATTGAACAATCAAGAACACAATGGTGGGATACAGGTGCCCCTAGGGTTACAACAAAAAATTTGTTACTATTGATACTAAGAGGGTCCTAACCTCATGAAGCTTATCAATACCTGCCTTGTGAAATGCCTAGCTTGTGAAAGTAATGTCATCAAGTTCAACAGTGTTACACCTATAAATCAGAGTTTATTGGCTTCTAGTTCCAACATCAACTTTTTAATTTAAAACCTTCACCGCACATTAGCGGCACAGGTTCCAGAAGAACTGTCTTGACCATCAGCGTGCACATAACCTATCAACTTCTCTTAATATCATCGCCTCCTTCTGAAATTAGGACTTCACAAATGGCAAAACATCAGCCTTTTCAGGAAAAGGACTTGCCTACATTTTAAAATAATAAACTCTAAAAATAGACTGAGGTAGGGAGCACGCTATTTAAAAGCCAGCATATCACTTCCTGACATTTCTAGCTCTCCCTCTTCAATGAAACTCAAAAACAAAAGAGCGAGCATGAGTAAAGCTGGGACTTAGCAAACTCTAGTGGGGAAAGAAGAGGAAAGGCCAAAGAAGTCAAGAATGAACAAATGGAAGAATGAGAATCTCATCTGCGGCTTTTGCAAGCAAGCATCACAGTAACACATTTACAATATTGCATCTTCTTTGTGACTGAGTTTTGAAAATTTTTTAAGCTTTATTCTTTTCGGCTCAGGCACTTTTTGCCTTCTTTTGTAACGCACAGTTAAAAATAAGGAATTAGTAAGCTCAGCTCTGTTTCTGAAGGAAGCATCCAAAATAAAGTATCTAGCTTAATGCATCAGTTCTTAAATGTGGATACAAAATTGCCTACCTGTGAAGTCAGGTTCAGTTAAATTACTGTAAAACTTTGGAAGTTCGTGTTGCCTAAACAATCCTTTTTCTTGTTTTGATTTGTTTTTTCACTTGCTTCAGTTTTCAGAGCATGTGACCTTGAGCAAGCCTTTAGGGAATCACAAAATCGACTGCCAAGTTACAGTAAGGATCTAGCCAACCAAAGAACTGCCTAGATCCTCCATTTCCCATTTATATTTCCACGCTTCACCATGAAAGTCTCCCCCTCCCCACTTTGCCACCCTACCCAACCTTTTGCATCAGCTCTGAGCAAACTTCCAGCTACCGTACCTCCCTAGAACGGGAGAAAGTGGCCCCACTGTTTCCGTTCAGTTAATCTCTTGCTATTTCAGCAGCTTCCAGTAGCTCGAAGACAGGCCTGACAAGTGTTGAAGTCAACTCCTGGGATGTACAGACAGCACAGGATGAGGAGCAAGGAAGGAGAAGGAGCAATGATGACTGCTAGCTCAGCTCACAGCATCAGGCACAGCCTTCAGAGTACTTGGGGCCTACAGCCACCCCCTGACCCGTTTCAACAAGAGACTCCCTACCAAGTTGCCAGTTAACAAATATGCTAGGAAAGCATCGCTAAAGGCCTTTTTGCATTAAAATATTAGTCCTTTCCCCTAAAAGCTTTTATTATTTCAGTAAGAAACCCGGTGAGTTTGAATGGTACAGGGAAGAGCCAGCAAATTACACGACTGTAGACCGCATCTTCATACTGAAAAACTCTAGGAACTTAATTGCTGTGGTTTATCAAAGTGGAAGGCAAGAAAACTACATGCTAGCTGTAGAAGAAATACCTATTTCCCTCCCACCCCCCAGGAAACCTAACACTTTGATACAAGCATTCGCAATTCTTGTAGACAAAAGGATAAAACTGGAAACAGAAGCTGGGCAAATTTAGATTCAAAATAAAGAAGCATCAACAGCAAGAGAGTTGATCGGTTAAAAAAAAAAAAAAAAGAAAGAAGAAAAAGACGGACTAGATTTTTCCATCACTGAAAGCATTCAAAATCAAGACTGAATTTTCCCCCAGCCCTCCTTGGAAAGTATATTCTAGTTTAAACAGGAATTAATTCAGGAAACGCTAATAGCCTGTGCAGCACAGGCCAGGCCTTACTGTCAGTCGCCCCTACCAGCTATACAGCATTTGACACATTAAAGTTTGAGAAATTCACGCTCCGGATGCATAATCATAGTTTCATTTTGCTAACTTTTTCACATACAATACAAAAACACTTTGCATATTTCTTTTAAAAATAGGCTATTTTAGAAGGAGTGCAAGCAGAAGGTAAGAAGTTTGTTTACAATTTAAAAAATGAAATTTACTTCCCAAGTAAAACGTTGGCCAAGCTCCTAAAAACTGTTTCTTGAGCCAGTTACTCCCTTACACTGTCAGAAAAATGTATCCTTTACTATAGCTGACATCTGCACAAGTTTAACAAATTAAAATCCAAAACAGGGCAATTTGCAGAGAGAGACCTATCTCCTGGGTGAAGCTCACACAAAATGAAGTACGCTTCTCTTCAGTACTGCTCTCAGTTACCAGCATATCAAAATAACAACAATAAAATATCAAGTCTTTACTGACTATCACTTTCCAATTTTACCCTTCAAGTTAAAGTAAATTATCATAACTTGCAATGTGTAGAATGAGAAAACTTGCACCACCTGATTTCAAGCCAGTCCTGGTTAGGAAGTTAGAAATTATACACCCTTCAGTCAGAGGCCATAACAACTCCAAAAAATTATTTCAAGAAAAGCAAACTGAAAGTTTCCAAATGTATGAATAAAATAGCTTCATGTGTTCGGCACAGAACACAGGATCCCATGAGGATACTGCACCTCAAAGTGAGGAGAGAAACAATAAACTGTTTTAGTGCAGCATCTGCTTAGCATGCTGTGTATTACATGCGTACACAGAAGTAATATGCTTTTTCTTGCTACCTACAATAGTTAGGCTGATTACATATTATTCATACACACATCCCACAAATCAGTGGAAACCACCAATATTAAAACTGAGTCCATCGACAATATTCCTAAACCTCAACAGAACATTTCACTATATGAATGCTTCTTAAACTGCCTAAGTGATTTTGAGGCCTAAAACCAACTTCTCCATGCTTGTAAAAAAGTTTACTAAAACATGAGTAACCATCAACTTGTATGATTACAAGGACAGCTACTACACATTAAATTTGACACGTTCAAGCTGCGGGATTTCTCCAGTACTGAGAAACACAACAGAAACAGCGCACTGTATGAGAACTGCCTCAGTAAAAGGAAGTTTTTAAACTGCTGGCCAAGTTTATGGAACCAGGTGACTCAAAGTATTACTTCAAATACCAAAAAAGCCTTCTGCAATATTTAGACAACTTAGAGATGACATTTACTGGTGGATGTTAACTCACACCTACACAAGCAGAGATGCTTTCACCAACCAATATAGTAAATAAATACTGTTCATTTAGAAAGAGACCGGTTTCAGATCGGACGGGCTAATTTTGACTGTTGCATTAACAGCAGATACTGTTGAAGAACTGAACAAAATAATTTCACTTCCTGCCTTTTTTTTTTTT